>CM046457.1:20145555-20679823 GCA_025506515.1 Flaveria trinervia
GAAGATTCAAGCTTCGGAAGGAAAACCAATTTCCTTTGGAAGTTCCAAATCTAACAAGAAGGGAAGTGGAAAATTCTCTTCGGAAGAATATTTGGTCTAGGAAGAAAGAAGTTCTTCCGAAGCACTAAAGTCTACTGCAGTGTTTGTAGAATCTTCTGAAGGTTCAGTCATCAAAATTCTGAAGCTCCAAAAGCTTCTAAAGTTTTGAAGGTCAAGTCCAAGACTCCAAAGGTGGTGTGGACGTCTAAGAAAGACCAAGTGACTAAGATTTCTCTATCAAAAACAGCTCAAGATCCTCTTAGTACAACCATAGGATCTATTACTATTAAATACCTTCTGCAAATAAGCCCAAGACAAGCAAGGCTTGGGTTTCTAGATGTAACTAATCATTCTCTTTTGTGTAGGGACAGCTGACGACAGACAGAAATGTCTGGATCATAGACAGTGGTTGCTCCAGGCACATGACTGGCAATAGGTCACTACTCCAGAACTTTGAAAGGATTGATGGAGGACCAGTTGCTTTTGGAGGAGATGAAGGTGGTTACATTTCTAGAAGGGGCAAGGTCACAAATGGTAAGCTCAACATAGAAAAGGTAAACTTTGTAAAGGAGATTAGATACAATCTTCTAAGTGTATCTCAATTTTGTGATCAGAGTCATAACATGCTCTTTACTGAGTATGAGTGCATTGTTCTTAAGCCTGGTGTGGTCATTCCTCATGAGCATATCCTGGTTAGAGCCTCCAGGAAAGGAAACATGTACAAGATGGATCTGCAAGATTCCTCTCCCTCTGGAGAAGTTTCATGCTTTCTGTCTAAAGCCAATAGTGATGAGTCTTTCCTATGGCATATAAGAATGTGCCATGTAAACTTTAAGATCATGAATAAGTTAATTAAGCATGACTTGGTAACTGGAATGCCAAAGAAAGAGTTTACAAGTGATGACCACTGTGTTGCATGCGTGAAAGGGAAGCAACATAAGGTATCTCACAAGCCTAAGGAAAAGAACTCAATCATTACTCCCCTACACTTGTTACATATGGATCTCTTTGGCCCCACTAGTGTAATGAGTTTAGGAAGGACCTTATACTGTCTAGTGATCACAGATGACTTTACAAGATTCACTTGGGTTTTCTTCCTTAGAACTAAGGATGAGACTCTTGAGATTCTGAAAAATTTCATCTTGAAGATTGAGAATCATCTGATCACAAGGTCAAGATCATAAGATGTGATCAAGGAACCGAATTTAAGAACCATATCCTTGACACATTCTATGATGAAAAGGGTATTACAACACAATTTAGTGCTCCTAGGACTCCTCAGCAAAACGGTGTTGCTGAGAGGAGAAACATGACACTGATTGAAGCTGCAAGAACCATGTTGTCTGACTCTAAACTGCCCATCACCTTCTGGGCAGAGGCATTCAACACTGCCTGCTATGTGCAGAACAGAGTTTTAGTAGTTAAGACTCATGGAAAAACTCCTTATGAACTTTGGCACAAGAGGAGACCTTTCATTGGTTTTCTCAAGTCATTTGGATGTCCTTGCACCATCTTGAATACCAAAGATCAAATTGCCAAGTTTGCTGAGAATCAGATGATGGACACTTTATGGATACTCTTCCCAAGCTAAGGCTTATAGAGTATACAATCTCAGAACTAGAATTATTGAGGAGTCAGCCAATGTGACTTTCAATGAACACACACCTTGTGTTACTGGTTCTGGTCCGGATTGGTTGTTTGATCTTGATTTGGTTACCAACTGTTTTAACAAATCTTGTGAGAATATTTCAGGTTCTGTAGAAAATTTGAATACAGATGATCCTGATCCAAGATTTGAGCTAGGAAGATCTTCAAGACATATATCTTCAGCTCCAGTTGGAACCACTTCTGCAAATGAGGTTTCTATCAGTCAAACAATGACAAATTCAGCTGATACATATGGTATGCCTTCAAATTCCAGCTCAGAGGCTCTACAACAAGATAAGAACACCTCAACTATGGAAGACAACAATGGTGATGGTGAAAGTGACCAAGAATTTCTTGATGCCATTAACCACACCATAGATGAGAACATCAATGATGTCACACACTGCTTGGATCAAGTTTCACTTGAAAAGTGTGCTGACGTGGTAGGAGAAACATCTATGCCAGATCTAAATTTTTTAATTTAGATCTTTCTCAACAACTTGCTGTGATCCCTCAGCTTAGGATCCACAAGTCTCACCCTACCACAAACATCATTGGAGATGTTGTCTCAGCGGTAAAGACAAGAGAACAAACCCATGAAGCAAATGTTTGTCTTCACTCTTGTTTTCTATCCCAGATAGAGCCAAAGAAAGTTGATGAAGCTCTAAAGGATGGAAGTTGGGTTGAAGCTATGCAACAAGAGTTGCTTCAATTCAAAAGGAAAAAAGTTTGGAACCTTTGTTCTCTTCCTTCTGGGAAGACTACCATTGGAACCAAATGGGTGTTTAGGAACAAGAAAGATGATAGAGGCATCATCATCAAGAACAAAGCTAGACTAGTTGTTCAAGGATACACACAAGAAGAAGGGATTGACTACACTGATGTCTTTGCTCCAGTGGCAAGATTAGAAGCTGTTAGGATATTCCTGGCATTTGTTGCATCCAAGAACTTTAGGTCTTTCAACTTGATGTGAAGTGTGCCTTTTTGTATGGAGTGATAGATGAAGAGGTTTATGTCAAACAGCCACCTGGTTTTGTAGATCTTGATCATCCTGATTATGTCTGCAAGCTTGACAAAGCTCTCTATGGGCTGCATCAGGCACCCAGGAAGTGGTATGAGATACTATCTGAGTATCTCTGTAAACATGGATACAGGAGGGGTACTATAGATGGAACTCTCTTCATCAAAGGACAAGGAAAAGACATATTGCTAGTTCAAGTATATATGGATGACATAATCTTTGGTTCAACTAATCCAAAGCTCTGCAAAGACTTTGAGAAGCTGATGAAAGATAGATTTGAAATGAGTGCCATGGGGGAACTCAATATCTTTCTGGAATTCAAGTGAAGCAAGTTGAAGACGACATCTTCATAAGTCAGTCAAAGTATGTTCAGGACATACTCAAGAGGTTAATATGACTGACTGTAAGATTGCTAAGACACCCATAGCCAGAAACCACTCTCTTGGTCCTGATCTTGAGGGGAGTGTGTAGATGAGCATTTATACAGGGCTATGATTGGGTCTCTTATGTATCTTACTGCTAGCAGGCCTGATATCATGTTTGCTACATGTATTTGTGCAAGATATAAAGCCAACCCTAAGATATCTCACCTTATCACTGTCAAGAGGATTCTAAGATACCTCAGGGTGCATCAACACTTGGCCTATGGTATCCCAGAATTCTGACTTCATATGTATGCCTATACAGATAGTGATTATGGTGGTTGCAACATGACTGCAAAGTCTACATCTGGGGGATGTCAATTTCTTGGTGGAAGGGTTGTCTCATGGCAATGCAGAACAATCCTGTGTCTCTGCATCAACTGCTGAAGCTGAATACATTGCTGTTGCAAGCTGCTGTGCTCAAGTACTTTGGATTCAAAATCAGATGCTGGACTATGATTAAACTTCAAGGAGACTACCATTCACATAGACAACAACAGTGCTATCTCAATCACAGAGAACCCTGTGCAGCACTTAAGGACAAAGCACATCAATATCAGGTATCATTTAATAAGAGATAACTATGAAAAGAGATTAATTAAATTAGTCAAGCTTCACACAGATGAACAATATGCTGATCTGTTTACAAAGGCTTTTGATGAACAGAGATTTAAATATCTTATATCAACTATTGGGATGATCAACCTTGAGTAGATCTTTGTTAAAACTAATTCTTATTATTTCTTTAAAATTCATGTGTGTCCTAAGTTGTCTAGTTCATCACTTTCATAAGCTCATGTTTTCTTTGGATGAAAATTTCTTTTTGAAGACTTTTCTTAGATTTTTGAAAATTTCTGATACTTCGAAAGTTACGTTTTTAACTTCGAAGTAAATCATGCCTTCAAAATAAATAACTATCTAAGAAGTTTACCTTCGAAAAGTTTTCAAATTTATCTTCCGAAGCTTAAAATTTGTCTCAGACACTTACTCATTTTTAAGGACCATTTACTTCTGAAGCAAAATTAACTCTCGGAAGCTTTGTTAGTTTATACACAAAGCACTCAAGCTTTAATTTTTCTTCCGAAGCAAAATTTTCAAATCTCTCAGGAAATTCTTCCGAAGTCATTTTAGCTTCGGAAGCTTTTTAATTAAAACTTCCGAAGATAATTAACCTTCGGAAGCTTTTTGACTTCTAAGAAAACTATTTTTTGAGCAAAAAGTAACTACTTTTTCAGAGGTGGGACCGACATCCAGATTTCAAAGTTTATCCTCTTTCATTAAACTTTATCTGAAATCCTCTCACATATAAACCCCAACGTTTTCCCCTCTTTCCATCATCTGTTTTTCCTCCAAACCAAAAACCCCAATTTCTCTCTGAAATTTCTTTCTTTCTTCTTCCTTCGTCCTTAAGCTACTTCAAAATGGCCACCTTGCTCACAGAAATGATCCCAACTTTACCATGAAGCTACACAGACAACACAATCAAGTTGCTCTGTTATGCTTTGAGAAAGATCCTCATTTCTTAGAGGTTTTTCATTTCTTGTCTCTGTTAAACTACTTCACCTCCCTCACCATTGATCCTCCACTCTATGAGGATCAGTTGCTTGAATTCTAGAAGACCTGCCAAGAGGTCATTATGGATAGGGAGAAGGCACTGTCTGCCACAGTGCAGGGGAGAACAATCTTCATCACTCCGGCCATCATCAACTGACATCTTCAGCTAGATGATGAAGAAGGTGAGGTGTTCTTTCCAAAGGAAGCTGTTAATCATTCCTTTGAGCAGATGGGGTATGAGGGAGATTTCTCTGTAAAGACCTTCAGGAAAGGGAAGGTCTCATCCTAATGGAGATTCCTGCTCCATGTGGTCATCCATAGCTTATCAAACAAGCATGTGGATGGGACCCGATTCCTGAAGATCTCTCCTTCATAGTCCATGGAATGGTTCAAGGGGTCAAATTCAGGTACTCTCAGTTTGTTTATACAAATTTGATTGCTAATTAAGACTCCTTAGAATATTACATTTTCCTAGACATGTCCAGTACATTCTTAACTGTGACTGGGCTCACAGTTAAGGGAAACATGTAACATTCTTAAATTGGGACAGATCAAGCCCGACATCTTTAAAATACTAAGAAAGTCCACTGTTGGATTCTCTGGGGTAGAAACAGCCCTAGTCCCAAAAATGTTAGAGCTCATTGCTCAAGGTGACAACCTAGCAACACAAGCTAGTGTTGAACCCACACTGCTACTTCCCAACCACCCACCAGCCTCAAATTTCCATCACTTACCAAAGAAAATACAAACGAACCCCTGCTCAACTATTCAGTCTGTGGAGGTCCCCATATACTCACCCATACAGGAAGAAGTGGACACTGGAGCTCCCACTTCTCCTGAGAGCAGACCACTCCCATATCTTCAGAATCAGTGCTGAGGTTCCTCATGCTCAGCCTAATGAGCTCATTTGCCCTACTGCCTTAAGCCAGACTCTAAGTCTCAACACTCAAGTGATCAACCTTCAGGGGACAGTTACCATCCCCAGCCTATAGATCTCAACCAACCCATTCCCAACCTTGAATTCTATACTGATGAAGATATAGGTTTCAGTGAGTATAATGAATCTCTCTTCTTTCCCTCTACTCAAAGAGAGATGAGTACTACTGAGTCTCCTACATCTATCCCACATCAGTCACCTACAACTGAGGTGGACACTCCTGAACCTGTTCAGGATGTCCATATGGAAGAGGCTCTCACTTCTGAAAGTGATTACATAATTAAGACCTCAACCATGGAAACTCAGCCCACTGACATCTCAACTAAGACTGCCAGTGAGCAGAGGAAATCCAGTAGCCAAGAACTTAGAACTGGTCATGAGAGAAAGGACTCTAGTCCAATCTTCTCCACCCCCAGTGATTCTTCTGATGAAGATGAGGGGGATCTGATACTAAAAGTGCAATACCTGTCTAAAACATGCACTTACCTAGTCTCAAAGGTCAGTCACCTTGAATCTCAGGTGACTACCTTACAACACAGGATCAATGATTAGCAACATGAGATTTCATATCTTAAGGAAAAACTAGCTGGGAGACTCTTAAGGAGAGCTCAACCAGGAACACAAGAACCTGTGGATGTGATTGACCTATCCTCCAGCTCACCTATGCAAGTGGGTGATGCTACCAAAAGGGGGAGAAAGTTATTACAGCCATAGAACCTGGGAGTTTCTCTGAGAGAATGGACATTGAGGACTCACCATCCTCACTTGCAACTGTACATTCTCAGCAACCTCCTCTAGTTTACATTGATGTGGACTACACAGACTCCTTCATACAGAGTCTGTTTGAGGATGGGATACCAAGGGCCATGTCACCTTCACATCCTTCAATCACATCATTGGGTGGAGGTATGAAAACAACAGGAAGGCCCTTATTATCATAAGAGTTCAAGGACAACAAGAAGTCTTTAATTTTCAAAACTTGGACTACTATGAAGGTCTGGATCTAGTCAACATGCCCCTTGTCAACCCAAGCCAATCAAGACAAGCTGATAGACTGACTAAAAGAATCCAAGACGGGATCATTGCAGAGTTCAGTCTAAGAAGGAGACTAAGGCAATCAGGCAATGTCATCGGTCAACTGGATGTTGAGGTAGACCCTAAGATTAGCTTCATAGGGAAACCTTGACTGAAGGCCTAGTGACAGAACTGAGAGCCCTGTCTCATCATCTCCAACTGCTGCAGAGATCAATATTTCTTCTGAGACACCTGCTGGTGAAGGTGCTTCTCAACCTCTCTCTAGCCTGAGCTCAGATGCTGCAACGAGCAATGAAGGCCAAAGCTCTCTCCACCCTGAGTCACAAAGGTTTGAGAGTGACAAAGGGAAAAGAAAGATGACATCTAAGGAGATTGAGGAGGAGGAGAGAGAGAGGAAAAGGAGGCTAAGGGAGAAAGTTCCTCTATTGAGTCTCCAAGACTCATGGAGTCTGCAATCAGGTCTGCCCCTAGACCAGATACTCAGAATGATGAGTTAAGGGCAGTCAGGATCACTATCTGCAGACTAGGAACTATGACATAGATAATGTCATTTCTCTCCCCTTGAATGAATTGAATGAGCTGGTTGTTCTGGAAAGGTCAAGAGAGAAGAAGGAGGCAGAAGATGCAGAACTCCTAGTACAAGTCAAAGAAGAGAGAAGAAGAAAAAGACTGTACAAAGGTATGCCTACCCTCTCACCAGTTCAATAAAGTCCTGAACAAGAGGATGTGGTTCAACAAGAATCTCAGGTAGATAAGGAACAAGACAGAATCAAGATGATTAACTACCTGAGTGCCATAGGCCTCTATCAGGCATATGCACTCCTTCCCTTACCTTATGACTATATTGAGTTTGAGTATTTAAAACAACTTGAGCTTGAGTTAGTCAAAGAAAGAAAGACAACAAAGAAGAAGCTGTGGGAAGAAGCTGCAAAGTCAAGAGCCATCATCCAAAAGAGCATGAAGAAGTCTGCTGATAGGTAGAGGATGATGAGCTTCTTGAAGCTGTATGGATTCTCCAGAAGGAGACTTGGACCCATGTCTCTATCCACTATGGATGAGCATATCAGGGTAATCAAGCAGAAGATTAAGAGTGGAGAGCTCATTGACTTACACTCCACTCCAAGTCAGGCCCCACCTGAAGTGGAGGTTAAGGTTGAACAAACAGACACAACACAACCCAGACCTCCTGCTAATGCTCAGCAAGCTTCATCTTCTGATCCACAGCAGGGTCAACCTCCCTCTCCATCTGAACCTGAGAGAGAGGAAGTCCTAACTGAGAAAGACAGTGAAGATCAATCTGGTGCTGCAAGCCAGTCTTCTCAGTTAAAATTTGGAAAGAGAAGGAAAAGGATGGCTTCTAAACCAAAGTCTAAGAAGAAGAAGAAGCCTGCATCCCCTTCTAAACCTCAGGATGAATCAAAACAACCTGAGGATGTGCAGCCAGAGGATGCTCAATCAACTCCAACTTCAGTAGCTCCTCTAGCATCAAGAAGACCCATCTTGTCTTGGACATACACCAAAAATCCAGAAAGGTGGCATGTTATTAGAGATCAAGGCATTGAAGACATCTATACATGGCAAGATATGTTTCAGTTGCCTCTGCATGACCCCTTTGACATGAGAAGACACTTTGACAGCCTGAAGGATCCTGATCATCTTATGAAGAAAGGAATGATGATCATCCTAATGAGGACTGTTAATATCTGAAGTTTTCTAAATGTTTTGGCAACATTAGCCTAGGGGGAGTTTTTAGAGATTAATGAAGAGGCTGATGCAACTTAAACATCTTTAGTCTTTCCTGCATGCTGCACAAGTGCATTGAAGTGGAATGCTTCAGAAGTTTCACATGTGCAACATAAATACTTAAGTGTGAAATCTTCCGAAGCCAAGACCAACATCTTCCAAAGCCAAAGATGAAGTCTTCCAAAGCCTCGGAGACAAATTCTTCCGAAGCTTCAAGTTCATGAAGACAAATTTCTTCCGAAGACTTTTAGTAACATGCTTTATCTGATGTACTGTTCCATAAAGCTGTACACCTTTCCACTGCAACTCTGCAAGTCACCAACTAACATGGTTTGGTGAAAAGGTCCATGCTTTTGGTAATTGTACATTGAGGTCTTGAGTCTGTAACTTTCTACTTTATGTACTTTATCCTTTTTGTAATAGATAAGGATGTGAGCTATGGCATGTCATAGTCACAAGTCAAAATGCAATCTGCCTTTTGACTCAACAATTGATTTTGTGTGTGTCTAGTCAATTGTATCCAGCTGGCTTTCAAAGTATAGCCGGCTGTAGGATGTTGTATAAGTATCTCATGTTCTTGTATCTTTCGAATATGCTTTTGTAACAATTGTAATAGAATATAGAGAAGGCAATATACTGCATTCTTAAAAACCAAACACTTGTGTTCTTTGTGTTCTGTCTCATATATTACTTGTGTTCTTAGTGTCACCACTTGGTTAATCCAGTTTACTGTTTGATCTAAGTTTAGTTTATCTCCTCTTTGTGTTGTTGTGTTGTAACTCTACACCCTTCAACGATCCTGCAATATATATATACATACATACATATATATATATATACATATGTATATATATGTATGTATGTATGTATATATATATATATATATATATATATATTATATATATATATATATATTTGTGTGTGTGTATATATGTATATTACATATACATACATATATATATATATATATATATATATATATATATATATATATATTATATATATATATATATATATATATATATATATATATATATATATATATATATATATATACACACGTATGTATATGTATATAGGTAGAGGTTCAACTAAGAATGATTAGTTGCCTAAGTTGCCTAAGAATAAATATCATGGTGACATGTGGCATTATTAATTTTTAGTAATGGAGGGTATTTTTGGAAATAAGATTGTAGAGATTAATAAAGTGGCTGATGCAACATAAACATCCAATGTCTATCCTGCATGCTGCACAAGTACTATGAAGAAGAATGCTTAGGAAGTTTCACACATGCAACATAAATATTCTAAGTTGAAATCTTCCAAAGCTAAGACCAATATATTTCGAAGCCAAATATGAAGTCTTCCAAAGCCTCAGAGACAAAGTCTTCCGAAGCGTCAACTTATGAAGACAGATTTCTTCCGAAGACTTTTAACACATGCTTTATCTGATGTACTTTTCCATAAAGCTGGACGCCTTTCCGCTGCACCTCTGTAAGGTCACCAACTTACATGAGTTGGTGAAAAGGTCCATGCTTTTGGTAACTGTACATTGAGGTCTTGAGTTTGTAACTTTCTACTTCATGTACTTTATCCTTTTTGTAATAGATAAGGATATGAGCTATGGCATGTCATAGTCACTAGTCAAAAGGCAATCTGCCTTTTGACTCTACAATTGATTTTGTTTTGTGTCTAGTCAATTGTATCCAGCTGGCTTTCAAAGTATATCCGGCTGTAAGATGTAGTATAAGTATCTCATGTTCTTGTATCTTTGAATCATGCTTTGTAACACTTGTAATAGAGCCTAGGGAAAGCAATATACTGCATTTTTGAAAACCATATACTTGTGTTCTTTGTGTTCTATCTCTTACATTACTTGTGTTCTTAGTGTCTTTCCTTGGTTAATCCAGATTACTGTTTGGTTAAGTTTAGTTAAATTCCTCTTTGTGTTGTTGTGTTGTAACTTTGCACCCTTCAACGATCCTGCATTTGGTATCAGAGCATTTTAGGCTCTTGATATAAGATCTCACCATCTTAAGATCCCTCACACACACAAATTTTAAACTTTTCAAATGGCAGCCATTTCCAAGACTGATATGGAAATTGGAACCATGAACAAGTCCCCACTGATCACTCTTGATGAGTTTGACACCTGGTGCTTAGAATGGAAGGTTTCATCAGGTCTCTTGATTCAAGAATGTGGGAGTCTATTGAGAATGGACCTTTCATACTTAGCACCCCTTCTGCTACAGGTGCTGGTATCCACAAAGATGTGGCTAATTACTCTGATGAAGATAGGAAGAGAGTAGAGATTGACAGAAAAGCCATGACAGCCCTTCAAACTGCCCTTCCAAACTTTGTGTACAGAGGTTTCAAGAAGTGCAAAACAACCAAGCAGCTGTGAGATGCACTGAAACTGATGTATGAGGGTTCCTTTGAAGCCAAGGAGAACAAGAAGGATCTCCTGAAGTAGCAGTTTGAAAACTTCACTTTCAAAACAGGTGAAACCATGACTCAACAGTACTTCAGGTATGTTGAGATTGTGGATACCCTAGTGGATGGAGGAGTCTCTCTTGATAATAGAGACATTGTAAGGAAGTTCATGTTCTCACTTCTTAGGAAATGGACACACTACTATGTGGTGATCAAGAGAACTGAAAATCTCAAAACTCTTACTCTGACAGAGTTATATGGGATTCTCAGTGGCTACCAGATGGAGATGAACATGCAAGGTTCATCTGGCAACTCCAACAATCAAATGGGTTCAGCCCTACATGTGGTTGAAAGGGATAACATAGAAGCCAAACATCATCTCATTAGCTACCCGAACAACTCACCAAAGGGTCCTTTTATAACCTTTCCAGAGACACCAAGAGAGAACTACACTAAGGAAGCCTATTCCAAGAGACAAGCTCTTCTCAAGCTTTTGTGTGTTCTGATGAAAGCTATGGCAACTCTCTTTTCACTCTTGAAGACATGGACTGTATTCATCCAGATGATCTGGAATACATGGAAATAGTCCAGCAGATGGCTCTTCTCACTCACAGAGCCAAGAAGTTCTACAAGAGGACTGGAAGGAAGTTTCCAAGCAATGCAACCAGTGGAAAGTTTGGCCTGGAAAAAGGCAAAGTCAAGTGTTACAACTATAACTTGATGGGCCACTTTGCCAGAGAGTGTAAGGCACCTAAAACAAATGGTGTCCAAACACAGTCTAGACCAAACTACACTGACAAAGCTCTGCAGAATGAGAAGTCAAAGTAGCAGGCTGCTGTTGCTGTTGAAGAAGGAGGCTTTGACTGGAGGTTTCAGGTGGAAGATGCTTCTCCTAACCAAGCACTGATGGCAGATCAAGATGAAGCCAAGGTATTAGAACATCTTTGTACTCCTAAATGCATTGCTAAAGTTAATAGATACAGGTCCTATAACCTGGAGATGAGATCTGACCTTGAGTCCTTAACATTTTAAAATCTGATTTTAGAAAGTCTGAAAATGATTATAAACTGAAGATAGAGGACCTTGAGAAAACCATTTCAGTTCTAAAACATGAACACAAAGATTTTAGGACTCAAATCAAAGATCTCATAACGAAGTTAACTGAGTGCCAGGCTGAGCTTGTGATCAGCAAAGCCAGGGCAGAAAAGAGTGTTCTTTAAGAAGAGACCTTCAAGAACATGATATCCTCATCCCTGCACAACAAAGTGTGCTATCAAAACAGGCAGGGACTGGGATCAAATGAGATAGCTCCTCCACACACAATCTTGTCTGTAAGATCTCCTAGGTGTGGAACTTGTGAAGATGAGCTTCCTCTTATAGATCCTATAAGTGAAGAGGATGAAGAAGAGATAGTGAAGAATTTCTCTGAAAAGAGTGAAGAGGAAGATTCTAAGAAGGGCCACTATCCTTCTGAGGAGAAAAAGAAGACTGTGATGACCAAGTCCATGAGAAAGAACTTGATCAGAAAGAGCAAAAGAAAGGCAAGGAAGGATCAAGAGATCAAGACTACTTTTGACTTTAAGCAGAAACAAGTTTTCATCTCTATAGGGTTTAAAGTGGTAGGGACTGAAGATATCAACCAAAGCTCTTCTACTAAGAGGTTTGGTTCTTGTTCAACTCATCTTAGTAACAAGAAGAAGACCGATCTACTGTGTACCATACTGCACAACCAGGACCATCAAACTCCAAGAACAGTTCCCAGCACAAAGGAACTGTCTAAACATCTGCAAAGATGAAGGTGGAGAAGGGATGTGACCAAAGAAAGTCTTGTTCCCAGCAGAAGACTCTTTTGAAGAAGAAAACGATGTATGTCATGTGTGAAAGTACCTCTCATATTGCTAAGGATTGTTCACACAATCCAAAAGGTACTCTCCATATGACCAGTACAAAGACTTCAAAGAGTTCTAAGAAGATTCAAGCTTCAGAAGGAAAACCTGTTTCCTTCGGAAGCTCCAAGTCTAAGAAGAAGGGAAGTGGAAAATTACCCTCGGAAGAGAAGTTGGTCTCGGAAGAAAGGAGTTCTTCCGAAGCACTGAAGTCTGCTGCAGTGTCTGCAAAATCTTCCGAAGGTTCAGTCATCAAAACTTCTGAAGTTCCAAAAGCTTCTGAAGTTTTGAAGGTCAAGTCCAAGACTCCAAAGGTGGTGTGGAAGTCTAAGAAAGACCAAGTGACTGAGAATTCTCCAAAAGCTTAGTACAGCCACAGGATCTATTACTGTTGAATTACCTTCTATTAATGAGCCCAAGACAGGAAAGGCTTGGGTTTCCAAATGTAACTAATCACTTTCTTTGTGTAGGGACAGCTGAAGACAAACAAAAATGTCTGGATCATTGATAGTGGCTGTTCCAGGCACATGACCGGCAATAGGTCACTACTCCAGAACTTTGAAAGAATGGATAGAGGACCAATTGCTTTTGGAGGAGATGAAGGTGCTTACATTTCTGGAAGGGGCAAGGTCACAAATGGTAAGCTCAACATTGATAAGGTAAACTTTGTCTAAGAGCTGGGTACAATCTTCTGAGTGTATCTCAATTTTGTGATCAGAGTCATAACATGCTCTTTACTGAGCATGAGTGCATTGTTCTCAAGCCTGGTGTGGTCATTCCTCATGAGCATATCCTGCTTAGAGCCCCCAGGAAAGGGAATACGTACAAGATGGATTTGCAAGAAACACTCAGAGTACAATATATATGTACAAGATGGATTTGCGAGAAACACTCAGAGTACAATATATATATGTACAAGATGGATTTGCATATCCATTCCTAGATGTGTAAGCTTCAAAGAGTAGAAATCAAGCTTGAGTATTTCCCGAAACATGTTAAAAATAAAAGGTTAACTAAAAATAGTTGGTGAGATTTCTATAGTTTGAAATACATAGATATATAATAGATGGCAATTCATGTTATAAGTTAGAGAGAAAAGTAACTAGGGATGTAAGGTAGAATGCACAATCAAACCTTGACAAATTTTTACAAGTCTCAAACGTTTACAAGCATATACGATTAGCTAAGTGTACTTGGATCAACCAAGCAGGCTTGTTGGCCCATAGATCTATGACGTTGCCAGGCTAGCAATAGTTAATGATTGTACATATATTCGACATTACATGGTAGCTACAAAGATCAACTAACCATAACATACAAGTGAATTGGCATAAGTTTACAAGCATCAAATGTGTTTACAAGTACAATGTTAATAAGGTAACATGTTTCAACCCAAAGTGTGAAAATATAAAAAGGGGTATAGAAATACTCACGCGGCCAATATATATAGGTGAAAGGTTAATAAGAAAACATACTATGCGTCGTTCCTATGTAAACCGTCACGTGACACCTAAATATATAATTACAAGATTAAAGTTTTATAATTAATTTAACGAGTTAACGAGAACTAGGGTTTCAATTTGGTATTTGGGGGTTTTAATATTTAATCAAATATAAATGGGATATTTGATTATGTCTTAATTTAATGAAATATACTATTTACTTATTTTACTATTAAGAAACAAAAGAAACTATTTAAAATAAATTTGAAGTATAGTTTAAATAAACTTTTATAATTTTAAATCGAACCATCTTTTATATAGATATTATTTGAGCAAATAATAACTTGGTGATTTAAGACATTATTTAAAGTCTATTTTATAAGAACATAAACTAAATATATTTTTGTCTAAAATATTTAATAAAAGTGTTAAAATGTTTCTATCAAATAAATTGTAGAAAATAATATGGTGTCTAAAAAAATAACAAGTTCATAAATTGATTTTTTATAATTAAAAAAAATGAATTAAAATTGAAGGATAAAAGCCTTAAAATAAAAACATGAGGCTCCCAGGGATTGAACCGGGAACTCATGTTAAGGATGCTCAAGTGTTAACCAGTGAACCAATGGCCTCAGCGCGTTAAAAGCCTGTTTTAAAAAAACTAAAAACACCAAACACCAAATTCCCCCAAATCGCATGAACCCTAGGTTCAATCGTCCCCAAATTGAAGCATCAAATGATGTTTTTAATCAAACCATTGTTAGGGCTTTTATTCCCCTCCCAAAACCGAGTATATACATGTCTCAAATTACCTGGTTGGAGATGGATTCGATGGTGAACAAGACGAAGAACAATTCGCGACCACGTAGCACTGGTTTGATGCTCAAATGATGATGATAATCAAATTCGATGTACAGGTAGTTTCTAATGACCTCAAGGATGAAAAACCCTATGTTAATTTCGAGTTTTGAAGCTCTGAAGATGGGGTTCGAATAGTTGCAGGTTCACGATGAGAGGGTTGTTTGGGTCGAGTTGTTTATGTGTTATCAGGAGAAATTGAAACCAATAATCGTTTAGGAATGACTAGATAATTGATTAGGTTTGTTTAATTAGGTTATTATTTGAGTTTAATGCTTCGAACGACTATGAGTTTAATGAAGATTTTGGTTATGCATCGTTTGGGTTTGTAACCGGTGTTAGAGCTCAATTATAGTAGTTTATTGAGTTCGAATCGAGTTCCCAAATGGTTTAGGTTGGTTTGGGGGTTACAATTTGATGTATTTTGACGATTTTAAGGTCGCCGGACTCCGGCCGGAAGGTGGCCGGAGTTGTGGCCAGAAAATCGGGTAAGGGAGGGGGCATCGGTTTGGGTTTTAAATTTTTACAACATTGGTCCCTCAACCTTAAATCTTTATTATTTTATGCCCAAAACTTCTTTTAAAATTTCAAAATTATCAAATTAACCCCTTAACTTGCTTAATTAAAGTTTTAAATAGTTTCCAAGCTTAGTACTTTTACAAACTATTATTATTAGTGTTACTATTATTATTATTATTATTATTATTATTATTATTATTATTATTGTTGTTATTATTATTATTATTATCTATTATATAATAGTTATCATTATAAGCTTTCAAGTTGAAGACAAATTAAAGCCATATGCAAAGGTAACCCATAAGTTTCATATTAGGCAACAATAGTCCTTACAAGAATTAACAAAGTTAACTTTAAATTAACCCAAAATTACAAGATGTTACAGTCTCTCCTACTTAAAAGAATTTCGTCCCGAATTTAAGAATGAACTAGGCGACAAATACGGGTATCTCTCCTTCATATGATCCTCACGCTCCCAAGTGAACTCAGCTCCACACTTGTTCTCCCAACAAACCTTGACAATTGGAGTAGTTGTGGTTCTCGTCTTCTTCATAATATGATCCATAATTTCAACAGGTTTCTCAACAAAGTGCAATGACTCGTCGATCTGGATGTCTTCCAATGGAACATGCAGACTCCGTCGGCCAAACACTTTCTCAAATTTGAGACATGGAACACATGATGAACTCCACTAAGGTCAGAAGGTAGTTCCAGTTTATAAGCAACCTTCCTAACCCTTTTTAGGATTTTGAAAGGTCCTACTGTGACATCCAGTAAATTTCCGTTACCAAACTCTGTTAGTTCCGTTAAGTCTTGCATACACGTGTCGTAAACACACACTAGTTGTCGTTTAACGTTGGTGACCTAATAATAATGAATAATGTTACAATTAATGTTAATGTAATTTATTATGTGATTATTGTGTTATGTTTATGTGTTTGCATGTTTTAAATGTTAATTAGAAAATTAATCGCTTAACGCGGAAACGTGCATATTTATTCGTATGTCTTGTGTTTTTATAAAGATAAAATATATAATGATTTTCATTAGTTTATATCTTTATATTATTAAGTTAAAAACACTTTACAAAGAGTTTAAAGCCTAGTTTTTATAAAATACAAATTACAAGGGCTTAAAGGGTAAATATGGAAATTAAAATTAAACAAAACACCCAAACCCTAGCCCCCACCCCAAATCGGCCGCGACTTCACCTCTCTTCCCCTCTCCTTTGTGATTTTGACCTAGAACAAGCATCAAAGCATCGATTTGGTTCGATTACAAGGCATACAACATGTTGGAATCATCAATTGCAAGTTAACACACGTTTAAAGGTTAGATTTCTCAAGTTTTTGTGAGTTGTTCATGATGGCCGAACCTAAACTCGTGAATGGGTGTTCATGGAGTCGACATTGATGTTAATTGATGGTGTTAGTATGTTAATTGGATTGAATACATGTTGTTTAACGTTGATTATGTATGAATTGTATGTTTCTAGTGGATTGATCATGAACTTTGGTTTTATGCAAACCCTAATTCGAAATTAGCATGATTATAAGAAGTTGATGGTTGTTTGATGAATGTATGATGAGTTGTAGGTTGTATGAATGTTAGGATACGTTGATCTTGCAAGAAATCGATGAATTGACGTTGGTGTTCATAGGTTACTAAGAATAGTAACTTTATTTTGCATGTAATGTTGAATTATTGATGAATAGATATTATGGATGTGTTCATGGTGATGATTAGATGTTATATTGTTGTTGTGATCATTGGGAATTCAAGAACACATGTTATAGTTCATACATTACCAAAGATAGTAACTTTTTAGGATATGAATTGATGAATTATGATGTTTGGATGTTGTTGATCATGCTTAGATGTTGATATGAACTTGAATCGGTACATTATTAATGAATTCATGAATGCATTGGATGTTTAATAGATTTTGGGATGTGCTTTCCCAAAAGGGAAACTTTATTTGCACAAAGTTTGATGGATGATAGTTTGAACATGTTGGGATGTTAGGAGCATGTTAGTAAGTTCATGGATGAATTCTAATGTGATAGAACATGTTAAATTAGTTGTATATGATGTTTGGATAATCATGGGTGATGTTTGGACTTTGATGATCATGTATGATGTTGATGTTGACTAGTGGTTAGGACATCATGTTTGGGACTGGAAATTAATTGTTGTGATGTTGTTGGATGCAATGTACATGGCTAATGAATATGATTATGATCATCATACACGCAATCTGAGGCCCCTACTTAGTAGGATTGGTAGGGTTTAGGATGTGAAGTCGTGAGTGGCTTCACCTGGCATGTGGTGAGTGGTTTGATCTTTGTGTGACATGTTAGTTGTGTTATAACTAGTGGATATGTTAAGGTTCTAGATTCGCATGACTTGTATGATACTTGGTTGTATGATGATCTAAATGATACACTTGGATAATATAGCATACATATGATCTATTTGAATGTTAACTATGCATGATATATGTGTATGATTACTTGAATGGTTTACAACACATAAAGTCACCAACGGGTCAAACGGGTCAACTGGGTCAAACATGTCTATTTTTCTGAAATCTTGAGTCCTTGGTTGTAGTGTACTTAGGGTTTCACATGTTCTCTATTTACACATACTCACGTACTTATATGATCTAGGTAACCACTGAAGGTTGTCTGTCCATTCTGTTTGTCAAGTAGAACTCTAAGTGTCTATTACGCGTATCAGGTGAGTTCATGCCCCACTCTTTATTTAATCTCTTTTGGGGGAGATAGCATACTGGTAAATCACAAACGCTTCATATATTCAAGTTGTGTATAATATTATATAGTGTTGATATCATGGAAAAGTCCTCACACTTTCGAATTGTTAATATTGAATAACGGAGAAATTTGGGTAGTACTACTGGGTCTGACGAGCCCCACCTGTGTGACTCGAGGTCAACCGGGTGCAATTTGTCCTATTGAACATTGTCACGACCTGTTAAGTTGTGACAGGATGCAACAACGTAACACAGTCAGCTTCAATTGCGAAATCACTATGAAATAATATTTATTGTTAATGGACTAGCTATCTGTTACAATGCACTACTTTTATATCTATGTTGTTAAACTGTTTATGTTTGATTATTACTCTTGAACTCACCAAACATTGTGTTGACATTTTAGTATGCTATTCTTAGGTCATTAGCTTGCTTGCCATAGGAGCACTACATGGTTCACTTGCATTCTAAGACTCGGTCTCCAAGACACTTTTTTTTAGTATTTTAATGAATAATGTTTACTCTTTTGGGTTGGCACATGTTTTGCCATAGTTACACTTTTATTTCTTTGGTGTTTTTCAAAACGCTTCCGCACAGTTTAAAGTTTATGATTTGGTTGATATTATTTTTAATAGAGGCATATAGAGTCATTCTGAGTAACTATTGACTGTGATCCTGGTTTGTTCACACGCCTCGCGGTAAAACTCCGCACGTGGATTTTGAGGGTGTGACACCTACAAATCTTGGAGCTAGTTTACTCCTCTTTCCAAAGTGAACAACACTTTTCCACGGTGACACCTTAAGAAGAACCATGTCGCCAACTTGGAACTCCAATGGCTTACGATGCTTATCGGTGCAACTCTTTTGTCGACTTCTTGCCACTTCAAGGTTCTTGCGGATTGTGGAGACTTTATCGGTCATTTCTTGTATGAGTTCAGGACCAGTGATGAAATTTTCACCAACGTCGGTCTAGCAGATCGGTGATCGGCATTTACGACCATAAAAAGCCTCGAATGGTGCCATCTTGATACTTGAGTGATAACTATTGTTATACGAAAATTCCACGAGTGGTAAATGCGTATCCCAATCACCACCAAAGTCGAGGACACAAAGACGCAGCAGATCCTTGAGGGTTTGGATTGTTCATTCGGTTTGACCATTGGTTTGAGGATGGTAAGCCGTACTTAAATCCAATTGACTACCCAAGAGTTCTTGCATCAAAGACCAAAAGTGTGAAGTGAAACGAGCATCTCGATCGGAAATAATGTGTAAAGGCACGCCATGATGACTCACATACTCGTCAATGTAGATTCGAGCCAGTCTTGAAACCTTGTATGTATCTCGTATGAGTATGAAATGTGCTGTCTTGGTCAAACAGTCAACAATGATCCATATACTATCATGACCACGAGGTGTACGAGGTAACTTGGTTATGAAATCCATGGATATATGTTCCCATTTCTACATAGGGATTTCAGGTTGCTCAAGTAAACCACTTGGTTGTTGATGCTCGACTTTGACCCTTGCACACGTGAGACACTTGGAAACATAAGACGCGATATCCTTCTTCATTCCAGGCCACCAATATTGACCATGTAGGTCCATGTACATCTTATCAGAGCCAGGATGAATGGAATATTGGGTTTGATGAGATTCGTTCATAATGAAGTGCCGAAGGTTATCACGATTCGGAATCCAAAGTCAATTTAAGAAGTACCACATGCCATTCGGTTTTGTCTCTAGTTGTGACCGAACGTTAGACATCAAATCTTCATCTTTCCCTTTGTCGGTTAGTGCTGCTTGTTGAGCCTCGTGAATGCATAACTCGAGGTCACTATCAATCCTTATGTTTTGGAGCATGATAGTAGCCTCGTTGACATCCACATGAATCTCGGTATCAAATTCTCCTAGCATATCAAACCATTGCCTTCAATCTTGAATTTCTTGGAGCGAGACAGTCTTGTTGTGGACCTTGCGACTTAGCGCGTCCGCTACAACATTCGCCTTTCCAGGCTGGTAGCGAATGTCGCAGTCGTAGTCGCTAATCAACTCGATCCAACGTCTTTGTCTCATATTGAGATCCTTTTGTTTGAACACGTGTTGGAGACTCTTATGATCGGTGTAGACTATGCATTGCGTCCCATGTAGATAGTGTCGCCAAATCTTCAATGCAAAAACCACAGCACCAAGTTCAAGATCGTGAGTCGTGTAGTTCACTTCATGAACCTTCAATTGCCTCGACACGTATGCTATAACTTTGTTGCATGAGAACACAGCCAAGACCTTGAATAGAAGCATCGCAATACACGGTAAAGTCATCGTTTCCATCGGGAAGTGTGAGAATAGGAGCGTTACACAACTTGCATTTTAATGTCTCGAAAGCCTCTTCTTGCTCGGGTCCCTATTCAAAGAGTCGATTCTTTTGGGTTAGCGCCGTTAACGGTTTAGCAATCTTCAAGAAATTCGCTATGAACCTACGGTAATATCCCGCTAATCCCAGAAAAGAACGAACCTCGGTTGGGTTGTGGGAACACACCAATTCTTCACGGCTTCAATTTTAGAAGGATCCACGTGAATTCCTTGGCTATTCACCACATGCCCTAAGAATTGAACTTCCTCCAACCAAAATTCACACTTGGAAAACTTGGCGTATAACTGTTCCTTCTTCAAAACTCCAAGAACTTGTCACAAGTGCGTCTCGTGATCGATTTTTGTCTTGGAATAAATAAGAATGTCATCAATGAACACGATCACGAACTTATCCAAATATAGTTTACATACTTGATTCATGAGATCCATGAACACGGCAGGTGCATTGGTCAAGCCAAAAGGCATGACCATGAACTCGTAGTGTCCATATCGAGTACGAAAAGCGGTCTTTGGAATGACATCATCATGTACACATAGTTGATGATACCCAGAACGTAAATCGATCTTTGAGAATTGAGTGGCTCCTTGAAGTTGATCAAAGAGATCATCGATTCGAGGAAGAGGGTATCGGTTTTTAATAGTAAGCTTGTTGAGTTCTCGGTAATCGATGCACATACGAAATGAACCATCCTTCTTCTTCACCAACAGTACAGGTGCACCCCACGGTGATGAACTAGGGCGAATAAAACCCTTATCGGTCAACTCTTGCAATTGACTAGCTAGTTCTTGCATTTCAGACGGTGCAAGACGATAAGGTGATTTAGCCACAGGGTTCGCACCAGGGATTAAGTCAATCTTGAACTCAACCTCTCGCACGGGAGGTAACCCTTTAAGATCCTTGGGAAAACCTCGGGAAAGTCCCGCACAACAGGAATGTCTTTCAACTCCTTACCCTTGGCTTTCGTATTAACTACATATGCCATAAAAGCCATGTAGTTTTTACTTAAGCATTTGTGGGCCTTGATGCAAGACATGAGTTTGAGTCTTTGGGATGATTTCTCCCCAAAGACCTTCAAAGTATCACAAGTCGGTAAAGGAATTCGGATACACTTCTCGAAACATATAATTTCCGCACGATGCTTGGCTAACCAATCCATACCAATGATAACATCAAAGCTTCCCAATTGCATAGGAATAAGTTCGATGAAGAACTCGTGTTCGTTAAGGCTTAAGGTGCAATTGCGTATTACGACATCAACGACAACAGATTTTCCATCGGCGACTTCGACCGTGAAAGATCTTTCCAGGTTAACACGCGGTTTAGAAAGTAAAGGCTCGAATTCCAAGGACACGGAACTCCTATCCACACCCGAATCAAACAATACAGATGCATAATGATTATTTACAAGATACATACCTGTTTGGTAATAACCCATTATTGGTATGATGAACACAGATAGGAATTTTTATAAGACAAGAAACGATTAAAAGAATTTCAACGGCGTACCGTTCACCACATCGTTGTTGGTTTGGGCTTGATTGGCGTTGATATTGAAAGCCCTTCCACGAGCCGGTGGCACAGCACCCGCATTGCGAGGACATTGCGGATGAATATGGCCAGGCTCGCCACAGTTATAGTAGGTTCGGTTGGTAAGCATGGCAGTGTTGTTTGGCGCACGAAGACAAGTAGCCACCAAATGACCATACTTCCCACACAACAAGCAGAATCGGCATGGAATGTTGCTCGCATGATGGTACTTGCACGTGTTACACATGGGATATGGACCAGCATAAGCTCTAGCCACAGGGGCTTGATTTGCAACCACCATTTGTTTTTGAGGAGCATTGGGTGCGGACACAGCGTAGTTGCACGTCGGGGTGAACTTACGCTTTTTGTTTTGAGAAGATGACTCGGCCTTTACCTCCTTTGTTGCCTCGGGTGTCACCTTCGTAGTAGACTTGGAACCCTTTGCCGACATAGTTCCATCTCTTATACGATACTCGTTGAGTTGTGCAGTGATAGTAATTGCCTCCTCCAAAGTTGTGGGCCTACTACCCACCACGACATCTTGAATTTGAGGTGGCACCCCCTTGATAAATTTCTCAATGTTACGGGGCACGGTGTCCACCATGTGTGGTAGTAGCATACTCAACTCATGATGCCGGGTGGAATAAGCCAAGTGATTCCCACCATCTTGTTTGAGTTTCCAGAACTCCTCCTCTAGCTTTTGCAACTCGCTCCTCGGGCAGAACTTTTGGATCATGATATCCTTAAATTCTTCCCAGGGCAACGCCATTGCAACCTCAGTTCCACGGTTTCTCTTTTCACAATTCCACCATGTTAGTGCTTGTTGCTGAAGAACAGTTGTGACATAGCGAACCTTGAACTCGTCGGGGCACTCGCTAACAATGAATGTGTTCTCCATACTTCCAAACCACTCGACAAGTCCAGTGGCTCCTTCTTTTCCACTAAAGCTAGTGGGCTTGCACTAGTTGAAGTGTTTGGAAGTGCAAGTACGATTGCTCCCGTTTTGGTTGTTGCTATTCTCTCCATGAGCACCACTATTGTTCCCATTGGTGTTGTTGCTATTAGCCATTAGGGTGCTATTAAGTTCAGCAACCATGGTTAGGATGATGGCAGCCATTTGCTAGGCGATCATTGCAGCTAGTTTACGGTCGGAACTTCCACACTAGCCATGGTGACGAGACATGCTGGATATACAAAAATGAGTTAGCTACGGGAATGAGGATAACAAAGGATAATAGTTTAGACAAGGAAAAGCTAAGGGTTGTAAGGCACATGGAATGATTTCATTTGGTAACGCATTACCATTTGGAAACGTTGACACGTCAAGGTGACTTGACCCAATTGCTTTAGAAACTTGTGTGTATTGACCATAGTTTATCACTCATCCTAGAAATCCCCAGGTAAGCATGACTAGTCTCATAGGATTTATGTGAAATGCTTGCCTTAGCCTGAAGGCCTTTTGCCAGGAAATCCAGGATACAGGTGTCTATGTGTCACACAATATTTCTTAGATTCATGGAATCAAAACCTTGATGAGATTTATATAGATTAGACATAACGTCTAAAGATCCAAGTCATAAGCATAGGCATAAGATTCCACGTGTCGTCGAGAATAAGATTAAGAGCTTTCATGTTCGGGGAGAGTCAAAGAGTCAAAGTTAAGTTTAGGGAGACAAGTAACAATGTTTAGGCAATCCTATACTAAGGCATCAAATTGCACATAGGAGGGCATAGTATTATGTAGCATAATTTACAAGATAGAAATATAATTCTATATGGTTCATGCATACTATAGTCTAGGTCACCATTTCTAATAACCTAGATCCCTATAGTTATGGGCTCTGATACCAATCTGTCACACCCCAACCTTGACGGCAGAAACATCGAGGTGTGAGGGTTAAGATCGTTCACAGCCACATAACGCTATTAATAACCCAAATATATATTACACATAAGTTCCAATTGTACCATTACAATCATAAGTCTTAAAGAAATTAAAAGCATAACATAAGATGTAACAAGTCATTTTATTTCCTTTATTTAACTAGGTCCATTCCTAGATGTGTAAGCTTTAAAGAGTAGAAATCAAGCTTGAGTATTTCCTGAAACATGTTAAAAATAAAAGGTCAACTAAAAATAGTTGGTGAGATTTCCATAGTTTGAAATACATAGATATATAAAAGATGGCAATTCATGTTATAAGTTAGAGAGAAAAGTAACTAGGGATGTAAGACAGAATGCACAATCAAACCTTAACAAAGTTTTACAAGTCTCAAACGTTTACAAGCATATACGATTAGCTAAGTGTACTTGGATCAACCAAGCAGGCTTGTCAGGCCCATAGATCTATGACATCGCCAGGCTAGCAATAGTTAATGATAGTACATATATTCGACATTACATGGTGATCAACTAACCATAACATACAAGTGAATTGCCATAAGTTTACAAGCATCAAACGTGTTTACAAGTACAATGTTTATAAGGTAACATGTTTCACTCCAAAGTGTGAAAATATAAAAA
Source organism: Flaveria trinervia (assembly GCA_025506515.1). Taxonomy (NCBI): domain Eukaryota; kingdom Viridiplantae; phylum Streptophyta; class Magnoliopsida; order Asterales; family Asteraceae; genus Flaveria; species Flaveria trinervia. The sequence continues at coordinate 20,170,286 of CM046457.1, forward strand.
GGGGTATAGAAATACTCACATGGTCAATATATATAGGTGAAGGGTTAATAAGAAAACATACTATGCGTCGTTCCAACATAAACCGTCACGTGACACCTAAATATATAATTACAAGATTAAAGTTTTATAATTAATTTAATGAGTTAACGAGAACTAGGGTTTCAATTTGGTATTTGGGGGTTTTAATATTTAATCATATAAAAATGGGATATTTGATTATGTCTTAATTCAATGAAATATACTATTTACTCATTTTACTATTAAGAAACAAAAAGAAACTATTTAAAATAAATTTGAAGTATAGTTTAAATAAACTTTTATAATTTTAAATCGAAGCATCTTTTATATAGATATTATTTGAGCAAATAATAACTTGGTGATTTAAGACATTATTTAAAGTCTATTTTATAAGAACATAAACCAAATATATTTTTGTCTAAAATATTTAATAAAAATGTTAAAATGTTTTATCAATAAATTGTAGAAAATAATATGGTGTCTAAAAAAATAACAAGTTCATAAATTGATTTTTTATAATTAAAAAAATGAATTAAAATTGAAGGCTAAAAGCCTTAAAGCAAAAAATGAGGCTCCCAGGGTTCGAACCGGGACCTCATGTTAAGGATGCTCAAGTGTTAACCAGTGAACCAATGGCCTTAGCGCGTTAAAAGCCTGTTTTAAAAAAAATAAAAACACCAAACACCAAATTCCCCCAAATCGCATGAACCCTAGGTTCAATCGTCCCCAAATTGAAGCATCAAATGATGTTTTTAATCAAACCATTGTTAGGGCTTTTATTCCCCTCCCAAAACCGAGTATATACATGTCTCAAATTACCTGGTTGGAGATGGATTCGATGGTGAACAAGACGAAGAACAATTCGCGACCACGTAGCACTGGTTTGATGCTCAAATGATGATGATAATCAAATTCGATGTACAGGTAGTTTCTAATGACCTCAAGGATGAAAAACCCTATGTTATTTCGAGTTTTGAAGCTCTGAAGATGGGGTTCAGGTAGTTGCAGGTTCATGATGAGAGGGTTGTTTGGGTCGAGTTGTTTATGTGTTATCAGGAGAAATTGAAACCAATAATCGTTTAGGAATGACTAGATAATTGATTAGGTTCGTTTAATTAGGTTATTATTTGAGTTTAATGCTTCGAACGACTATGAGTTTAATGAAGATTTTGGTTATGCATCGTTTGGGTTTGTAACCGGTGTTAGAGCTCAATTATAGTAGTTTATTGAGTTTGAATCGAGTTCCCGAATGGTTTAGGTTGGTTTGGGGGTTACAATTTGATGTATTTTGACGATTTTAAGGTCGCCGGACTCCAGCCGGAAGGTGGCCGGAGTTGCGGCCAGAAAATCGGGTAAGGGAGGGGGCATTGGTTTGGGTTTAAACTTTTTACAACATTGGTCCCTCAACCTTCAATCTCTATTATTTTATGCCCAAAACTTCTTTTAAAGTTTCAAAATTATCAAATTAACCCCTTAACTTGCTTAATTTAAGTTTTAAATAGTTTCCAAGCTTAGTACTTTTACAAACTATTATTATTAGTGTTACTATTATTATTATTATTATTATTATTATTATTATTATTATCTATTATATAATAATTATCATTATAAGCTTTCAAGTTGAAGACAAATTAAAGCCATATGCAAAGGTAACCCATAAGTTTCATATTAGGCAACAATGGTCCTTACAAAAATTAACAAAGTTAACTTTAAATTAACCCAAAATTACAAGATGTTACAAAATGGGTGTTTAGGAACAAGAAAGATGATATAGGCATCATCATCAAGAACAAAGCTAGACTGGTTGTTCAAGGATACACACAAGAAGAAGGGATTGACTACGCTGATGTCTTTGCTCCAGTAGCAAGATTAGAAGCTGTTAGGATATTCCTGGCATTTGCTGCATCTAAGAACTTCAAGGTCTTTCAGCTTGATGTGAAGTGTGCCTTTTTGTATGGAGTGATTGATGAAGAAGTATATGTCAAATAGCCACCTGGTTTTGTAAACCCTGATCATCCTGATTATGTCTGCAAGCTTGACAAAGCTCTCTATAGGCTGCATCAGGCACCCAGGAAATGGTATGAGACACTATCTGAGTATCTTTGTAACCATGGATACAGGATAGGTACTATAGATGGAACTCTCTTCATCAAAGGACAGGAAATGTCATACTGCTAGTTCAAGTGTATGTGGATGACATAATCTTTGATTCAACTAATCCAAAGCTCTGCAAAGACTTTGAGAAGCTGATGAAAGACAGATTTGAAATGAGTGCCATGGGGGAACTTAATTTCTTTCTGTGAATTCAAGTGAAGCAAGTTGAAGGTGGCATCTTCATAAGTCAGTCAAAGTATGTTCAAGACATACTCAAGAGATTTAACATGACTGATTGTAAGATTGCTAAGACACCCATAGCTAGAAACCACTCCCATGGACCTGATCTTGAGGGGGAGTGTGTAGATGAGCACTTATACAGGGCTATGATTGGGTCTCTTATGTATCTTACTGCTAGCAAGACTGATATCATGTTTGCTACATGCATCTATGCAAGATATCAAGCTAACCCTAAGATGTCTCACCTCATCACTGTCAAGAGGATTCTAAGATACCTCAAAGGTGCATCAACACTTGGTTTATGGTACCCTAAGGTGCAATATGTCATTTCCATGTCTTTTGATGAAGAGAGTTCCATCTATAGTACCTCACCTGCATCCACGTTTACGGAGATACTTAGATAGTGTCTCATACCATTTCCTGGGTGCCTGATGTAGCCCATAGTGAGCTTTGTCAAGCTTGCAGACATAATCAGGATGATCAGGATCTACAAAACCAGGTGCCTGTTTGACATATACCTCTTCATCTATCATTCCATATAAAAGGCACACTTCACATCAAGCTGAAAAACCTTGAAGTTCTTCGATGCAGCAAATGCCAGGAATATCTTAACAGCTTCTAATCTTGCCACTGGAGCAAAGACATCAGTGTAGTCAATCCCTTCTTCTTCTGTGTATCCTTGAACAACCAGTTTAGCTTTGCTCTTGATGATGATGCCTCTATCATCTTTCTTATTACTAAACACCCATTTGATTCCAATGGTAGTTTTCCTAGAAGGAAGAGGACAAAGGTTCCAAACTTTTTGCCTTTTGAACTGAAGCAGCTCTTGTTGCATAGCTTCAACCCAACTTCCATCCTTTAGAGCCTCATCAACTTTCTTTGGCTCTATTTGGGATAAGAAACAAGAATGAAGACAAACATTTGCTTCATGGGTTTATCCTCTTGTCCTTACCCCTGTGACAACATCTCCAATGATGTTTGTGGTGGGGTGAGACTTGTGGATCCTAAGCTGAGGGATCACAGCAAGTTGCTGAGAGAGATCTAAATTAGAGAAATTTAGATCTAGCATAGATGTTTCTCCCACCACATCAGCACACTTTTCAAGAGAGACTTTATCCAAGCAGTGTGTGACATCATTGATGTTCTCATCTATGGTGTGGTTAGTGGCATCAAGAAATTCTTGGTCACTATCACCACCACCATTGTTGTCTTCCATAATTGAGGTGTTCTTATAAGGTTGTGGAGCCTCTGAGCTGGAATTTGAAGGCACCCTAGATGTATCAGCTGAGTTTGTCATTGTAGTGCTGATAGAAACCTCATTAGCAGAAGTAGTTCCAACTGGAGCTAAAGATGTATGACTTGAAGGTCTTTTTAGCTCAAATATTGGATCAAGATCACCTGTATTTAAATTTTCTGTAGATCCTCAAACATTCTCACAAGATTTGTTAAAATAGTTGTTAACTATGTCAAGATCAAATAACCAATCTGGACCCGAACCATCAACACAGGGTGTGTGTTTATTGAAAGTCACATTGGCTGACTCCTCAATAATTCTAGTTATAATATTGTATACTCTATAAGCTTTAGCTTAAGAAGAGTATCCAATAAAGTGTCCATCATCTGACTTCTCAGCAAACTTGGCAATTTGATCTTTGGTATTCAAGATGGTGCAAGGACATCCAAATGACCTAAGAAAACCAATGAAAGGTTTCCTCTTGTGCCAAAGTTCATAAGGAGTCTTGCCATGAGTCTTTACTACTAAAACTCTGTTCTGCACATAGCAGGCAGTGTTGACTACCTCTGCCCAGAAGGTGATGGGCAGCTTAGAGTCAGATAACATGGTTTTTGCAGCTTCAATCAGTGTCCTGTTTCTCCTCTCAGTAACACCTTTCTGCTGAGGAGTCCTGGGAGCACTGAATTGTCTTGTAAGACCCTTTTCATCACAGAATGTATCAAAGATTTGGTTCTTAAATTTAGTTCCTTGATCCCATCTTATGATTTTGACCTTGTGATCAGATTGATTCTCAATCTTTAAGATGAAATTCTTGAGAATCTCAGGAGTCTCATCCTTAATTCTAAGGAAGAAGACCCAAGTGAATCTTGTAAAGTCATCTATGATCACTAAACAGTAAGAGGTCCTTCCTAAACTCATTACACTAGTGGGGCCAAAGAGACCCATATGTAACAAGTGTAGAGGTGTAGTGATGGAGTTTCTTTCCTTAGGCTTGTGAGAAACCTTATGCTGCTTCCCTTTCAGGCATGCAACACAGTGGTCATCACTTGTAAACTCTTTCTTTGGCATTCTTTACCAAATCATGCTTAATTAATTTACTCATGTTTTTAAAGTTTACATGGCACATTCTTTTATGCCATAGGAAAGACTCATCACTATTTGCTTTAGACAGAAAGCATGAAACTTCTCCAGAGGGAGAGGTTTCTTGCAAGTCCATCTTGTACATGTTCCCTTCCCTGGGGGCTCTAAGCAGGATATGCTCATGAGGAATGACCACACCAGGCTTAAGAACAATGCACTCATGCTCAGTAAAGAGCATGTTATGACCCTAATCACAAAATTGAGATACACTCAGAAGATTGTATCCAAGCTCCTTGACAAAGTTTACCTTTTCTATGCTGAGCTTACCATTTGTGACCTTGACCCTTCCAGAAATGTAACCACCTTCATCTCCTCCAAAAGCAACTGGTCCTCCATCAATCCTTTCAAAGTTCTGGAGTAGTGACCTATTTCATGTCATGTGCCTGGAACAACCACTGTCTATGATCCAGATATTTTTGTTTGTCTTCAGCTGTCCCTGCACAAAGAAAATGATTAGTTACATTTGGAAACCCAAGCCTTGCTTGTCTTGGGCTAATTTACAGAAGGTAATTCAACAGTAATAGATCCTATGGTTGTACTAAGAGGATCTTGAGCTATTGTTGATGGAGAAATCTCAGTCACTTGGTCTTTCTTAGACATCCACACCACCTTTGAAGTCTTGGACTTGACCTTCAAAACTTCGAAAGCTTTTGGAACTTCAGAAGTTTTGATGACTGATCCTTCGGAAGATTTTACAGACACTACAGCAGACTTTAGTGCTTCGGAAGAACTCCTTTCTTCCAAGACCAACTTCTCTTCCGAAGGTAATTTTCCACTTGCCTTCTTCTTAGATTTGGAGCTTTCGAGGGAAACAGATTTTCCTTTCAAAGCTTGAATCTTCTTGAGACCCTTTGAAGTCATTGTTTTGGTTATATGGACAGTACCTTTAGGATTATATGGACAATCCTTAGCAATGTGAGTGGTACTGTCACACATGACACAATTCATCTTCTTCTTCACAAGAGCCTTTTCCTGAGAACAAGACTGTCTTTGGTCACATACCTTCTCCACCTTCATCTTTGCAGATGCTGAGACAGTCCTCTTGGGCTGAGAACTATGCTTGGAGTTTGATGGTCCAGGCTGTGCAGCAGTGGTACACAGCAGATCAGTCTTCTTCTTATTAGTAAGATGAGTTGAACAAGAACCAGAACTCTTAGCAGAAGAGTTTTGGTTGAGGTCTTCCATCCCTACCACTTTAAACCCTGCAGAGATGAAAACTTGTTTATGCTTAGAGTCAAAAGTAGCCTTGATCTCTTGAGCCTTCCTTGCCTTTCTTTTGCTCTTTCTGATCAAGTTCTTTCTCATGGACTTGGTCATCACAGTTTTCTTCTTCTCCTCAGAAGAATAGTGACCCTTCTTGGAATCCTCCTCTTCACTCTTCTTAGAGGAATTTTTCAATATCTCTTCTTCATCCTCTTCACTCATAGGATCTATGAGAGGAAGCTCATCTTCACAAGTTCCACACCTAGGAGATCTTATAGACAAGATTATGTGTGGAGGAGCTATCTCATTGGATCCCAGTCCCTGCCTGTTTTGATAGCACACTTTGTTGTGTAGGGATGAGGATATCATGTTCTTGAAGGTCTCTTCTTCAAGAACACTCTTTTCTACCCTAGCTTTGCTGATCATAAGCTTAGCCTGGCACTCAGTTAACTTGGCTATGAGATCTTTGATTTGAGTCCTAAAATCTGTGTGTTCATGTTTTAGAACTGAAATGGTTTTCTCTAGGTCCTCTATCTTTAGTTTATAATCCTTTTTAAACTTTCTAAAATCAGATTTTAAAATGTTTAAGGACTCAAGGTCAGATCTCATTTCCAAGTTATAGGACATGTATCTGTTAACTTTAGCAATGCATTCAGGAGTAAAAAGATGTTCTAATACCTTGGATTTATCATGATTTGCCATCAATTCTTGGTTAGGAGAAGCATCTTCCACCTGAAAGCTCCAGTCAAAGCCTCCTTCTTCGACAGCAACAGCAACCTGCTGCTTTGACTTCTCATTCTGGAGAGCTTTATCAGTGTAGTTTGGTCTGGACTGTGTTTGGCCACCATTTTCTCTAGGTGCCTTACACTCTCTAGCAAAGTGGCCCATCAAGTTACAGTTGTAACACTTGACTTTGCCTTTGTCCAGGCCAAACTTTCCACTGGTTGCATTACTTGGGAACTTCCTTCCAGTCCTCTTGTAGAACTTCTTGGCTCTGTGAGTGAGAAGAGCCATCTGCTGGACTATTTCCATGTGATCCAGATCATCTGGATGAATACAGTCCAGGTCTTCAAGAGTGAAAAGAGAGTTGCCACAACTTTCATCAGAAGACACAAAAGCTTGAGAAGAGCCTGTCTCTTGGAATGGGCTTCCTTGAGTGTAGTTCTCCCTTGGTGTCTCTGGGAAGGTGATGAAAGGACCCTTTGGTGAATTGTCAGGGTAGCATAAGAGATGATGTCTGGGTTCTATGCTATCCTTTTCAACCACATGTAGGGCTGTACCCATTTGATTGTTGGAGTTGCCAGATGAACCTTGCATGTTCATCTCCATCTGGTAGCCACTGAGAATCCCATATAACTCTGTCAGAGTAAGAGTTTTGAGATTTTCAGTTCTCTTGATCACCACACAGTAGTGTGTCCATTGCCTAGGAAGTGAGGACATGAACTTCCTTACAATGTCTCTGTTCTCAAGAGAAACTCCTCCATCGACTAGGGTATCCACAATCTCAACATACCTGAAGTACTGCTGAGTCATGGTTTCACCTGTTTTGAAGGTGAAGTTTTCAAACTGCTGCTTCAGGAGATCCTTCTTATTCTCCTTGGCTTCAGAGGAACCCTCATACATCAGTTTCAGCGCATCTCATAGCTGCTTGGCTGTTTTGCACTTCTTGAAACCTCTGTACACAAAGTTTGGAAGGGCAGTTTGAAGGGCTGTCATGGCTTTTCTGTCAATCTCTACTCTCTTGCTATCTTCATCAGAGTAGTTAGCCACATCTTTTAGGATCATACCAGCACTAGTAGCAGAAGGGGTGCTGGGTATGAAAGGTCCATTCTCAATAGACTCCCATATTCTTTAATCAAGAGACCTGATGAAACCTTCCATTCTCAAACACCAGGTATCAAACTCATCAAGAGTGATTAGTAGGGACTTGTTCATGGTTCCAGTTTCCATATCAGTCTTGGAAATGGTTGCCATTTAAAAAGTTCAGTATTTGTGTGTGTGAGGGATCTTAAGATGGTAAGATCTTATATCAAGAACCTGAAAGCTCTGATACCAAATGCAGGACTGTTGAAGGGGTCAATTACAACACAAAGAGGAGATTAACAAAAACTTAATCAAACAGTAAACTGGATTAACCAAGGGAAGACACTAAGAACACAAGTAATATAAGAGACAGAACACAAAGAACACAAGTATATGGTTTTCAAGAATGCAGTATATTGCTTTCTCTGTGATCTATTACAAGTGTTACAAAGCATAATTCAAAGATACAAGAACATGAGATACTTATACTACGTCCTACAGCCGGCTATACTTTGAAAGCCAGCTAGATACAATTGACTAGACACAAAACAAAATCAATTTTAGAGTCAAAAGGCAGATTGCCTTTTGACTTGTGACTATGAAATGCCATAGCTCATATCCTTATCTATTACAAAAAGGATAAAGTACATGAAGTAAAAAGTTACAGACTCAAGACCTCAATGTACAGTTACCAAAAGCATGGACCTTTTCACCAACTCATATAAGTTGGTGACCTTACAGAGGTGCAGCGGAAAGGTGTCCAGCTTTATGGAAAAGTACATCAGATAAAGCATCTGTTAAAAGTCTTCGGAGAAAATCTGTCTTGTTGAGTTGAAGCTTTGGAAGACTTTGTCTCTGAGGCTTTGGATGACTTCCGAAGCTTCAACTTATGAAGTCTTCGGAAGAAATATGAAGTCTTCCGAAGCCTTAGAGACAAAGTCTTCCGAAGCTTCAACTTATGAAGATAGATTTCTTCTGAAGACTTTTACACATGCTTTACCTGATGCACTTTTCCATAAAGCTTGACACCTTTCCGCTGCACCTCTGTAAGGTCACCAACTTACATGAGTTGGTAAAAAGGTCCATGCTTTTCGTAACTATACATTAAGGTCTTGAGTCTGTAACTTTCTACTTCATGTACTTTATCCTTTTCATAATAGATAAGGATGTGAGCTATGGCATGTCATAGTCACTAGTCAAAAGGCAATCTGCCTTTTGACTCTACAATTGATTTTGTTTTGTGTCTAGTCATTTGTATCCAGCTGGCTTTCAAAGTATAGCCGGCTGTAGGATGCAGTATAAGTATCTCATGTTCTTGTATCTTTGAATCATGCTTTGTAACACTTGTATTAGAGCATAGAGAAAGCAATATACTACATTCTTGAAAACCATATACTTGTGTTCTTTGTGTTCTGTCTCTTACATTACTTGTGTTCTTAGTGTCTCTCCTTGGTTAATCCAGTTTACTATTTTGTTAAATTTAGTTAATCTCATCTTTGTGTTATTGTGTTGTAACTTTGCACCCTTCAACGTTCTTGCAAAGATATTCTTCAAATTCATTATTCTTCAACAAAATTCACGATTTCAGTGGGGATCAACCTCAATTTCACACTCGAATCCACGATCAGTTCATGTACTATAGAATTCAAATTGATTTCAATATCTAATCAGTATTGCAGCGATCGGGATGAAATCATATTCTGATTCGAGGCGATTTTGATCGTATCAAGTTGTCATCGTCATCAATTTCACGAATCAAATCCTGAGATCATGAGTTTTTGTTATAATTTTCAATTCCAACCGATTTCAATACCACTATTGCAGCGTTCGATCATTGAAACAATCATAAGGATCTTCAGTTTCACGAAACCAAAGCCGCAGATCGTGATTTTTATCAATTTTGGAGCGAGAATCAAGTTATTCTTTTAATCTGTACTTACCATGTCTTCCAATGCAGTCAATGAAGGTTTCGATTACAATGTTAATATACTCAGTTTTGTTTAGTTGTGTACGCTGTTTTTATGAAATTGTGTTGTTTTCCTTTCTGTGATGTTTTTGTTATATGTGCTATTTTGAGTTTAAATACCTTTCGACATGTATTTACAATTCATTTGTGTTGTTAATTGTTTTCTGTATGTATCTATCAATTCATATGGTTTTTATATTGTGTTGTATGTTGTTTTCATTATGTGTGCAATTTTCATTATATGTTCTTTTTTCATTAACTGTGGTTGTTTTCATTAAGTGTGTTGTTTTTATTATGTGTATTGTTTTCCTTATATGTGATGCTTAAATTAAAAATATCTTATATGAATCGGTGGTTTTTTCTATTGTGTTGTATCTATATATGTGTGTGCTGTATTTGTTTCGATGTTATATATGTGTGTGTTGTATTTGTTTCTATGTATTATCATTATATGTGCTTTTTTCATTAAATGTGTTGTCTTCATTAAGCGTGTTGTTTTTATTATGTATGTTGTTTTTATATGTGTGCAGTTTTCCTTATATGTGTTGTTTTAAATTAAAATACCTTTTGTAGATGTGTGGTTTTTTCTATTGTGTTGTATTTAATATATGTGTGTCTTGTTTTTGTTATATGTATTAATCATTAAATCATTATTTGTAATTAAATGTTCTCTTTTTTGTGTTTCAGGTGTTCGTATATCCCCTACTTCTAGAAAAAAAATTATATTCCTAATGTTCCAGATTCATCCAAACCAATAGTTGGTATGAAGTTTTGGTTAATTGATGAAGCCTTTGAGTTTTACAAAAATTATGCCAAGTTAGGAGGTTTTGAGGCATGGAAGCATACTCAATGCACATCAAACGGTGTTATTAAAAGTAAATACATAGGTTGTGCAAAAGAGGGTCATAAGACATTTAGACAAAATGATATGATAATTACATGTAGTTGCAACAGATACGAGCAATACGGTTTGTTATGTCGGCATATCTTCTACGTTTTAAGAGCTTATGGTTTAAACAGTTTCCTCAAAGATATATTATGAGAAGAAGGACCTGAGATGCTGCTGCAAATAAGTCAATGCGTACTGTTATTGAGTGAGATTCTGCCGGTGAGAATGTTGATTCTTTTGACAGCATTGTTCGTGATATTGCGTACAGGCATGATTATATTATCAACAAACTTGTTTCAAACATGGATCAGTTAAAAATTTACTTAGAAGAAGTAAAAAAAACACAAGCGAATGTGGATTCTTTAATTGTTCCTTCAGAACCAGTATCTAAGAATAAGAGGTTGGGAAATATTCTTGGTTCTGATCAGCCATCATCTATTACGATTAGAAGACCTGTTGGAATTATAAACAAAGGTTCGGGTTCTCATAAACGTTATAAATCATTTCCAGAGATATCATCTTCAGAGAAAAAAATAAGGAAACAGACTAGGTGTTGTGTGATATGTGGAAAGAGCGGCCATAATCAACGAAGTTGTACATTGAAGAATTCTATTGGTGGTTCTAATAATGCAAATAGTACTTGACATTATGTTTGGTAGTTCTTAGATTTGTGATGATGTGCTATTTTTTAATTCAAAATTCATATGTTTCATGTAAAGGATATCAATTATATTCTTCAATCATACATAGTTTTATAGTTATGCTTCATTTTTAAATACAGTACAAAAATACAACACATGTTGCTACATATTCAACACATATGATGTGCTGCTTTTTAATTTTATACGTATGATGTAAAAGAAATCAATTTTATTCTTCAAACATACATAGTTTTATAGTTGTGCTTCATTTTTAAAAACAGTACAAAATACCTTCTATTATAATACAGTACAAAATACAATACAAAAATACAGGACATGTTGCTACATATTCAACACATATGATGTGCTGCTTTTTTATTTTATACGTATGATGTAAAAGAAATCAATTATATTCTTCAATCATACATATTTTTATAGTTATGCTTCATTTTTAAATAAATTACAAAATACCTTTTATTATAATATAAAAATGTAGCACATGATATTACTTCCTAGTGTATACAAACAAATAAACCTATATAGAATGCAATTGTATAGCATTTTTATAGCTTATGTACTGTATTTTTTATAAACATTCAATTTTTAGCAAACCAAACATAACAACCAAAGTTGTACTACTTTTTATAGCTCTAACCATTCAAATATACCACAAAATACAAAGTGTACTGCTTTCTATTGCTGATAAACAAAATAAAACATATTTTGATTATATAACTATTTCATTCAAAGGATTTCTTTAATCTTTCTTCTATTATTTTCCTTGTTGTTTCCTTCAGTTTCTTCTTCTCAGCATCATCTTTTTTATTAAAGTTCATTACATCAGATGTCACCATTTCCTTCAATAAGTAAATTCAAGGAACTTACCGTCGCTATGAATTGTTGATTTCTCCTTCATTTTAGGTCGTTTTGATTCTGTTTTTCAGCAAAAAAATATAAAATCAGTACTATAACTTCAATAATTAAATGGATTTCACTAATAATTTGAAGAACTTACTTGATTTCGATTGTTGAATGACGATGAATGAGAGGAATAGACAGAAGACGATGGGTTTAGAAATCATAATTTTGTTTTTTCTGTTTTATATTGTCAAATTACCATAATGCCCTTTTATTCATTTATTTGATTTAATTACTGGAAATGGCATTAAACATGAAACTAGTGGCTATAAATGCTTCTTAGATTTCTTAGGGAAAAAGTTATACTTAGAGGAACTTTCCCCAATGTATATATATATATATATACATATATATATATACATATATATATATATATATATATATATATACATACATATATATATATGTATGTATGTATGTATATATATATATATATGTATATATATATATATGTATGTATTTATATATATATGTATGTATATATATATGTATATATATATATACACACACATACATACATATATATATATGTATATATATATGTATGTATATATATATGTATATATATATGTATATATATATACATACATATATATATGTATATACATACATACATATATATATACATACATATATATATGTATATATATAGGTATATATATATACATACATACATATATATATATATCTATATATATATACATATGCATATATATATATTATATATATACTATACATATATATATATATATAATATATATATATATATATATATATATATATATATATTATATATATATATATATGTAATATATATATATATGCAGGACCGTTGAAGGGTGATCAAATACAACACAACAACACAAAGAGGAGAGTAACTAAACCTAATCAAACTGTGAACTGGATTAACCACAAGTAAAAACACTAAGAACACAAGTAATTAAGATACAGAACACAAGAGCAAGATACACAAGGAGATGGTTTTCAAGATTGTAGTATATTGCTTTCTTAATGTTCTATTACAAGCGTTACAAAACATAAAGATAAAGTTACAAGAATATGAGATACTTATGCTACATCCTACAGCCGGCCATACTATGAAAGCCAACTGGATACAATTGACTAGACACAAAACAAAATCAATTGTAGAGTCAAAAAGGCAGATTGCCTTTTTGACTTTATGACTATGACATGCCATAGCTCACATCCTTATCTCTTACAAAAAGATAAAGTACATGAAGTAGAAAGTTTACAGAGTGACTTTACAGAGTTGCAGCGGAAAGCGGTCCAGATTGATGGAAAAGTACATCAGATAAAGCATGTTGTTAAAAGTCTTTGGAAGAAATCTGTCTTCAAGTGTAGAGCTTCGGAAGACTTTGTCTTTGAATCTTTGGAAGACTTCATCTTTGGCTTCGGAAGATATGGTCTTGCCTTCGGAAGATTTCACACTTAGATTATTTTTGTTACTTGTGTGAAACTTCCGATGCATTCTTATTCAGTACTTGTGCAGTATGCATGCAGAATGACTTTGGTTGCTTCAGCCTCTATACATATTCTCTACAAACTCCCCTAGGCCGATGCTACCAAAACTCTTGAAGACTTCAGATATCAACAGTCCTCATTAGGATAATTACCAGCCCTTTCTTCATGAGATGATCAGGATCCTTCAAACTGTCAAAATGTCTTCTCATGTCAAGAGATCATAAAGAGGAAATTGAAACATGTCTTGCCAAGTGTAGACATTCTCAATGCCATGATCTCCAATAACATGCCACCTTTCTGGATTTGTAGTGTATGTCCAGTATAGGATGGGTCTTTCTAATGCTAAAGGAGCTATTGGAATGGGAGATGATGGAGCATCCTCTGGCTGCACATCCTCAGGATGTTCTGACTCAACCTGAGGTTCAGAAAAGGATGCAGTCTTCTTCTTCTTCTTTGGCTTTGGTTTAGAAGCCATCCTTTTCTTTCTCTTTACAATTTTTAACTGAGAAGATTGGCCTACAACACCTGATTAATCTTCATTGTCTTTCTCAGTTGGGACTTCCACTCTCACAGGTCAGATTGAGAGTGAGTCTGGCCCTGCTATTGATCAGAAGATGAAGCTTGCTGAGATTCAGCAGGTGGTCCAGGTTGTGTTGTCTCTAGTTGTTCAACCTAACCTCCACTTCAGGTGGAGCTTGACTTGAAGGGGAATGTAGGTCAACTAGCTTTCCACTTTTTATCTTCTGCTTGATCACCCTTATATGCTCGTCCATAATGGATAGAGACATGGGGCCAAGTCTCCTTCCGGAGAATCCATACAGCTTCAAGAAGCTCATCATCCTTTACCTGTCAGTAGATTTCTTCATGCTTTTCTAGATGATGGCTCTTGACTTAGCAGCTTCTTCCCTTAGCTTTCTTTTGGTTGTCTTTCTTTCCTTGACTGTCTAAAGTTCAAGTTGTTTAAGATACTCAAACTCAATATAGTCAAAGGATAAGGGAAGAAGTGTTTCTGCTTGATAGAGGCCTGTGGCACTCAGGTAGTTGATCATCTTGATCCTTTCTTTTTCTTTATCCACCTGAGGTTCTTGTTGAACCACATCCTCATATGCAGGGCTTTCTTGAACTGGGGAGAGAGTAGGCACATGCTTGTATAATCTTTTCTTTTTTCTCTCTTCTTTGATTTGTACCAGTAGCTCTGCATCTTTTGCCTCTTTCTTCTCCTTTGACCTTTCCAGGTCAACCAGTTCATTTAGTTCCTCCAAGGGGAGAGAGATGACATTATCTATGTCATAGTTCCTTGTCTGCAGGTAGTTTATCCTGACTGCCCTAAACTTATCATTTTGAGTATCTGGTCTAGGGGCAGCCCTGATAGCAGACTCCATGAGTCTTGCAGACTCAGAAGAGGAACTTTCTCCCCTCGGCTTCCTTTTCCTCTCTATCTTCTCCTCCTCAATCTTCTCAGAAGTCATTTTTCTTTTCTCTTTGTCAATCACAAACTTTGTGACTCAAGATGGAGAGAGCTTTGGCCTTCATTACTTGATGTAGCTTCCAAGCTCTGGCCAGAGAGAGGTTGATAAGCACCTTCACCAGTAGGTGTCTCAAAAAGGGAATTAATCTCTACAGCAGTTGTTTGATAAGACAGGGCTCTCAGGTTCTGTCATTAGGACTTCAGTCAAGGTTTCCCTTATGAAGCTAATCTTAGGGTCTGCCTCAACATCCAGTCGACCGATGACATTGCTTGATTGCCATAGTCTTCTTCTAAGGCTGAACTCTGCAGTGATCCGGTCTTGGATTCTTTGGGCCAACTTTTCAGCTTGTCTTGATTTTCTTGGATTGACAAGTGGCATGTTGACTAAATCCAGACCTTCATAGAAGTTGAAGGGCTGAAAGTTAAACATCTCCTACTGCCCTTGAACTCTAATGATGATTAGGGCTCTCCTGTTGCTATCATACCTCCACCCAATGATGTGATTGGAAGATGGTGGAGATGACATAGCCCTTGGTATCCCTTCCTCAAACAAACTCTGTATGAAGGAGTCTATGTAGTCCACATCAATATGAATTTGAGGAGGTTGCTGAGAATGCACAATTACAAGTGAGGATGGTGAGTCCTCAGTGTCCATTCTTTCTAAGAACTCCCAGGTTCTGTAATTGTAATGACTTTCTTCCCCTTTTTGGTAGCATCACCCACTTGCATAAGTGAGCCAGGAGTTAGGTCAATCACATCCACAGGTTCTTGTGTTCCTATTTGAGCTCTTCTTGAAGGTCTCCTAGCTAGTTTTTCCTTAAGATATGAAATCTCAAGTTGCTAATCATTGACCCCATTCTGCAAGGTAGTCACTTAAGATTCAAGGTGACTAACCTTAGAGACTAAATAGGTGAATGTTTGAGACCGTTTTTGCACCTTTAGTCTTAAGTTCCCCTCATCTTCGTTAGAAGAATCATTGCGGGATGAGATGATTGGACCGACGTCCTTTCTCACCACCAGCTTCAGGTTCTTGGCTGCTGAATTTCCTCTGCTCACTGGAAATCTCAATTGAGATGTCAGTAGGCTGAATTGCCATGGTTGAGGTCTTAATGATGTAATCACTTTCAAAAGTGAGAGCCTCTTCCATATGGACATCCTGAACAGGTTCAGAAGTATCCACCTCAATAGTAGGTGACTGATGGGGGCTAGAAATAGGAGCCTCAAAAACACTCATCTCTTTTTGAGTAGGGAAAATAAGAGAGAATCATAGTACTCACTGAAACCTAGATCTTCATCAGTGTAGAATCAAGGTTGGGGATTAGTTGGTTGAGATCTAAAGGCTGGGGATGGTAATTGTCCCCTGAAGGTTAATCACTTGAGTGTTGAGACTCAGAGTGATGGCTTAAGGAAGTTTGGCTTATGAGCTCATTAGGCTAAGCATGAGGAACCTCAACACTAATCCTTGAAGAGATGGGAGTGGTCTACTCCTCAGGAGAAGTAGGAGCTCTAGTGTCCACTTCTTCCTGTATAGGAGAATGTATAAGGACCTGCACAGATTGAATGGCCTGAGTAGGGGTTCGTTTGGATTTTCATTGGTAGGTGAGGGTGATTTGTGGCTGTTTAGGTGGTTGGCATGTAGAAGGTGTGGGTTCAACACTAGCTGGTGCTGCTAGGTTGTCACCTTAAGCAATGAGCTCTAATATTTTTTGGACCAGGGCTATTTCTACCCTAGAGAACCCAATAGTGGGCTTTCTTAGTATTTTAAAGATGTCGGGCTTCATCTGCCCAGTTTAAGAATGTTACCTGTTCCCCTTAACTGTGAGCCCAGTTCATAGTTAAGAATGTACTGGACATATCTAGGGAACATGTAATATCCTAAGGAGTCTAAGTTTGCAAGCAAATTAGTATAAACAAACTGAAAATACCTGAACTTGACCACCTGAATCATTCGATGGACAATGAAGGAGAGATCCTCATGAATCTAGTCCCATCCACTATGCTTGTTTGATAAGCTGTGGATAACCACATGGTAGAAATCAAGGTTGGGGATTGGTTGGTTGAGATCTAAAGGCTGGGGATGGTAACTGTCCCCTAAAGGTTAATCACTTAAGTGTTGAGACTTAGAGTGATGGCTTAAGGAAGTTTGGCTTATGAGCTCATCATGCTAAGCATGAGGAACCTAAGCACTGATCCTTGAAGAGATGGGAGTGGTCTGCTCCTCAGGAGAAGTGGGAGCTCAAGTGTCCACTTCTTCTTGTATGGGTGAGTGTATAGGGACCTGCACAGACTGAATGGCCTAAGTAGGGGTTCGTTTGGATTTTTGTTGGTAGGTGAGGGTGATTTGTGGCTGTTTAGGTGGTTGGGATGTAGAAGGTGTGGGTTCAACACTAGCTGGTACTGCTAGGTTGTCACCTTAAGCAATGAGCTCTAACATTTTTGGGACCAGGGCTGTTTCTACCCCAGAGAACCCAATAGTGGGCTTTCTCAGTATTTTAAAGATGTCGGGCTTCATCTGTCCCAGTTTAAGAATGTTACCTGTTCCCCTTAACTGTGAGCCCAGTTCATAGTTAAGAATGTACTGGACATATCTAGGGAACATGTAATATCCTAAGGAGTCTAAGTTTGCAAGCAAATTAGTATAAACAAACTGAAAATACCTGAACTTGACCACCTGAATCATTCGATGGACAATGAAGGAGAGATCCTCATGAATCTAGTCCCATCCACCATGCTTGTTTGATAAGCTGTGGATAACCACATGGTGTAGGAATTTTCACTAGGATAAGACCTTCCCTTTCTTGAAGGTCTTGACAGAGTAGTCTTCCTCATAACCCATCTGCTCAAAAGAATGATTTACAGCTTCTTTTGGAAGAACACCTCACCTTCTTCATCATCCAGCTGAAGATGCATATTAATGATGGCCGGAGTGATGACGACTGTTCTCCCCTGCACTGTGGTAGACAGTGCCTTCTCCCTATCCATTATGACCTCTTGGCAGGTCTTCCAGAATTCTAGCAGATGATCCTCATAGAGTGGAGGATCAATGGTTAGGGAGGTGAAGTAGTTCGACAAAGCTAAGAAATGGCAGACCTCTGAGAAATGAGGATATTTCTTAGAGCTTAATAGAGCAACCTGATTATGTTTCCTGTGTAACTGCATGGTAAAGTTCGGATCATTTCTATGAAGAGGGTTAGCCATTTTGAGAAGCTTAAGGATGAAGAAAGATGAAAGAAATTAATTTCAGAGAGAAATTTTGGGGTTTTAGGTTTGGAGGAAGAAGCAGATGATAGAAAGAGGGGGAAACCATTGGGTTTATATACGAAAAGGATTTCAGATAAAGTTTAATGAAAGAGGATAAACTTTGAAATCCAGATGTCGGTCCCACCTCTGAAAAAGTAGTTTACTTTTGCTCAAAAAGTAGTTTTCTTGGAAGTCAAAAAGCTTCAGAAGGTAAATTATCTTCGGAAGTTTTAATGAAAAAGCTTCCGAAGCTAAAAATGACTTTGGAAGATTATCCTAAGAGTTGTAAAGATTTTGACTTCGGAAGAAAATCAAGACTTGAGAGTTTTGTTCAAAAACAAAACTTCCAAGAGTTAATTTGCTTCGGAAGAAAAAGGTCCTTGAAAACATATAAGTGCCAAAGAGAATTTTTTAAGCTTCAGAAGATATTTTAGAAATTTCTTCTAAAGGTAAAATAGTTGGGCATTAGTTGTTTTAAAAGCATAAATTTCTTCCGAAGCTAAAAACATAACTTCTAAAGGATCAAAATTTTTATAATTCTAAGGAAAGTCTTCAAAAAGTTTTTATCCAAATAAAATAAGAGCTTATGAAAGTGATGAGCTAGACAACTTAGGACACACATATTTTAAGAAATAATAAGAATTAGTTTTAAGCAAAACCTACTTAAAGTTAATCATCCCAATAGCTGATACAAGATATTTAAATCTTTGTTCATCAAAAGCCTTTGTAAACGATCAGCATATTGTTCATCTGTGTGAAATTTGACTAGTTTAATTAATCCTTTTTCATAATTATCTCGTATTAAATGATACCTGATGTTGATGTGTTTGGTCCTTGAGTGCTGCACAAGATTCTTTGTGATTGAGATAGCACTATTGTTGTCTATGTGAATGGGAGTCTCCTTGAAGTTGAACCATAGTACGACATCTGATTCTGAATCCAAAGCACTTGAGCACAACAGCTTGTAGTAGCAATGTATTCAACTTTAGCAGTTGATGCAGATACACATGATTGTTTCTTGCATTGCCATGAGACAACCCTTCCACCAGAAACTGGCATCCCCCAGATGTAGATTTTGCAGTCATGTTGCAACCACCATAATCACTTACTGTATAAGCATACAAATTGAAGTCAGGATTCTTAGGATACCATAACCAAGTGTTGAAATACCCTTAAGTTATCTTAGAATCCTTTTGACAGTGATAAGATGAGACATCTTAGGGTTGGCTTGATATCTTGCATAGATGCAAGTGGCAAACATAATATTAGGCCTGCTAGCAGTAAGATACCTAAGAGACCCAATCATAGCCCTATATAAGTGTTCATCTACACACTCCCCCACAAGATCAGGTCCAAGGGAGTGGTTTCTAGCTATGGGTGTCTTAGCAATCATACAATCAGACATGTTGAACCTCTTGAGTATATCTTGAACATGCTTTGACTGACTAATGAAGATGCCATATTCAACTTGCTTCACTTGAATTCCCAGAAAAAAATTGAGTTCCCCCATGGCACTCATTTCAAATATGTCATTCATCAGCTTCTCAAAGTCTTTGCAAAGCTTTGGATTAGTTGAACCAAAGATGATGTCATCCATATATACTTGAACTAGCAATATGTCATTTCCCTGTCCTTTGATGAAAAGAGTTCCATCTATAGTACCTCTCCTGTATCCATGTTTACAAAGATACTGAGATAGTGTCTCATACAGCTTCCTAGGTGCCTGATGTAGCCCATAAGCTTACAGACATAATTAGGATGATCAGGATCTACAAAACCAGGTGGCTGTTTGATAGACACCTCTTCATCAATCACTCCTTAGAAAAAAGCACACTTCATATCAAGTTGAAAGACCTTGAAGTTCTTGGATGCAACAAATGCCAGGAAAATCCTAACAGCTTCCAGTCTTGCTACAGGAGCAAAGACATCTGTGTAATCAACTCCTTCTTCTTGTGTATATCCTTGAATAACTAGTCTAGCTTTCTTCTTGATGATGAATCCTCTATCATCCTTCTTGTTTCTAAACATCCATTGGTTCCAATGGTAGTCTTCCCATGAGGAAGAGGACAAAGGTTCCAAACTTTTTGTCTTTTGAAGTGAAGTAGCTCCTCTTGCATAGCTTCAACCCAACTTCCATCCTTCAGAGCCTCATTAACTTTCTTTGGCTCTATCTACGATAAGAAATAAGAGTTAAGACAAACATTTGCTTCATGGGTTTGTCCTCTTGTTCTTACCCTTGTGACAACATCTTCAACGATGTTTGTGGTGTGGTGGAACTTGTGGATCCTTAGCTGAGGGATCACAACAAGTTGTTGAGAAAGATCTAAATTAGAAAAATTTAGATCTGGCATAGATGTTTCACCCACCACATCAGCACACTTATCAAGAGAGAATTGATCCAAGGAGTGTATGACATCATTGATTTTGTCAGCTATGGAGTGGTTATCAGCATCAAGAAAGTTTTGATCACTGTCACCACTGCCATCATTTTCTTCTACAATTGAAGCATCTTTATCAGGTTATGGAGCCTCTGAGCTGGAATTTGAAGGCATACCAGATGTATTAGCTGAGTTTGTTATTATGGTGCTGATAGAAACCTCATTTGCAAAAATAGTCCCAACTGGAGTTGAAGATGTGTTACTTGAAGGTCTTCTCAGCTCAAATCTTGGATCAGGATCACCTGTATTAAAATTTTCAGCAGATCCTGAAACAGTCTCACAAGATTTGTTAAAATAGTTGGTAACTAAATCAAGATCAAAGAGCCAATCAGGACCAAAACCAACCACACAAGGTGTGTGTTCATTGAAAGTCACATTAGCTTACTCCACAACAATTCTAGTTCTGAGATTGTATACTTTTTAAGCCTTAGCTTGGGAAGAGTATCCAATGAAGTGTCCATCATCTGATTTCTCAGCAAATTTGGTAATTTGATCCTTGGTATTCAAGATGGTGCAAGGACAACCAATTGAACTGAGAAAACCAATGAAAGGTTTCCTCTTGTGTCAAAGTTCATAAGGAGTCTTTCCATGAGTCTTAACTACTAAAACTCTGTTCTTCACATAGCAGGCAGTGTTGACTGCCTCTGCCTAGAAGGTGATGGGCAGCTTAGAGTCAGATAGCATGGTTCTTGCAGCTTCAATCAGTGTCCTGTTTCTCCTCTCAGCAACACCATTTTGCTGAGGAGTCCTGGGAGCACTGTATTGTCTTATAATACCTTTTTCATCACAAAATGTATCAAGGGTTTGGTTCTTGAATTCAGTTCCCTAATCACATCTTATGATTTTGACCTTGTGATCAGATTGATTCTCAATCTTTAAGATGAAATTCTTCAGAATCTCAGGAGTCTCATCCTTAGTTCTAAGGAAAAAGACCCAAGTAAATCTTGTAAAGTCATCTGTGATCACTAAGCAGTAAGAGGTCCTTCCTAGACTCATCACACTGGTAGGGCCAAAGAGATCCATATGTAATAAGTGTAGGGGTGTAGTGATGGAGTTTCTTTCCTTAGGCTTGTGAGATACCTTATGTTGCTTCCCTTATGGCATGCAACAAAATGGTCATCATTTGTAAACTCTTTCTTTAGCATTCCAGTTACCAAATCATTCTTAATTAGTTTATTCATGTTTTTAAAGTTTACATGGCACATTATTTTATGTCATAGGAAAGACTCATCACTATTTGCTTTGGACAGAAAGCATGAAACTTCTCCAGAGGGAGATGTTTCTTGTAGATCCATCTTGTACATGTTCCCTTTCCCGGGGGCTCTAAGCAGAAAATGCTCATGAGGAATGACCACCCTGCTTGAGAACGATGCACTCATGCTCAGTAAAGAGCATGTTATGACTATGATCACAAAATTAGGATACACTC
The DNA here is from genome assembly GCA_025506515.1 of Flaveria trinervia. NCBI lineage: Eukaryota > Viridiplantae > Streptophyta > Magnoliopsida > Asterales > Asteraceae > Flaveria > Flaveria trinervia. The sequence continues at coordinate 20,192,489 of CM046457.1, forward strand.
AGAAGATTGTGCCCAAGCTCCTTGATAAAGTTTACCTTTTCAATGCTGAGCTTACCATTTGTGACCTTGCCCCTTCCAGAAATGTAACCACCTTCATCTCCTACAAAAGCAATTAGCCCTCCATTAATCCTTTCAAAGTTCTAGAGTAGTGACCTATTGCCTGTCGTGTGTCTGGAACAACCACTGTTAATGATCCAAACATTTTTGTTTGTCTTCAACTGTCCCTGCACAAAGAAAATGATTAGTTACATTTGGAAACCCAAGCCTTGCTTGTCTTGGGCTCATTAAGAGAAACAAAAGGTAATGCAACAGTAATAGATCCGATTGTTGTGCTAGGAGGATCTTGAGCAGTTGTTGATGGAAAATTCTCAGTCACTTGCTCTTTCTTAGACTTCCACACCACCTTTGGAAGCTTGGACTTGACCTTCAACACTTCGGAAGCTTTTGATACTTTGGAAGTTTTGATGACTGAACCTTCAGAAGATTCTGCAAACACTGCTGCAGACTTCAGTGCTTCGGAAGTATTCCTTCCTTCCAAGACCAAATTTTCTTCCGAAGGCAATTTTACACTTGCCTTCTTCTTGGTTTTGGAGCTTCCAAAGGAAATATATTTTCCTTCTAAAGCTTGAATCTTTTTAGAACTCTTGGAAGTCTTTGGTTTGATCATGTGAAGAGTACCCTTAGGATTATATGGACAGTCCTTAGCAAGATGAGCAGTACTCTCACACATAACACACTCCTTTTTCTTCTTCCCAAGAGCCTTCAGAGAACAAGACTGACTTTCGTCATATCCCTTCTCCACCCTCATCTTTGCAGATGCTGAGACAGTCCTTTTGGGCTGAGGACTGTTCTTGAGTTTGATGGTCCAGGATATGTAGCAGTGGTACATAGCATATCAGTCTTCTTCAGGGTACTGAGATGATTTGAACATGAACCAGAACTCTTAGCAGAAGAGTTGAGGTTGATGTTTTTAGTCTTTACCACTTCAAACTCTGTAGAGATAAAAACTTGTTTCTGCTTGGAGTCAAAAGTAACCTTGATCTCTTGAGCCTTCCTAGCTTTTCTTTTGCTCTTTCTGATCAAGTTCTTCCTCATTGACTTGGTCATCACAATCGTCTTTTTCTCCTTAGAAGGATAGTGGCCCTTCTTAGAATCCTCCTCTTCACTCTTCTTAGAGGAATTCTTCACTATCACTTCTTCATCCTCTTCACTCAAAGGATCTATGAGAGGAAGCTCATATTCACTAGTTCCACACCTAGGTGATCTTACAGACAAGATTGTGTGTGGAGGACCGTTGAAGGGTGGTCAAATACAACACTACAACACAACAACACAAAGAGAAGAGTAACTAAACTTAATCAAATTGTGAACTAGATTAACCACAAGTAAAGACACTAAGAACACAAGTAAGAGAACAAAACACAAGAGCAAGATACACCAGGAGATGGTTTTCAAGATTGTAGTATATGCTTTCTCAATGTTCTATTACAAGTGTTACAAAGCATAAAGATAAAGTTACAAGAACATGAGATACTTATACTACATCCTACAGCCGGCCATACTATGAAAGCCAGCTGGATACAATTGACTAGACACAGAATAAAATCAATTGTAGAGTCAAAAAGGCAGATGCCTTTTGACTTTGTGACTATGACATGTCATAGCTCACATCCTTATCTATTATAACAAGGATAAAGTACATGAAGTAGATAGTTTACAGACTCAAGACCTGTTGATACATGTATGTCCCTAGATCATGATATGAATGTAATAGATCTTGTTTGTCTGGTTCTGATATAATGTTTGGAATGATTAATGAAATGATATTAATTGTGTTATTATTAATGTTTAATATTTCATTAATGAGTCGATGTTAAATTGGTTAATTAGGTTTGTGGTTGTTTGAATTGTTACACATTATGTTATATTAATTAACACATTCAAACTTAACAAAATGAAGTTCTCATACGAATGGCCCATGCGAATGGACCATACGCATGAATAACTTCATACGAATGACGCAGTCGCACGACTGAACCAGGAGACTGGATCAGTCGTATGATTGTAACATAAGATTGGCTAAGTCGTACAACTGAACACTCAGTCGTGCGGATGAATCAACCGCATGGTTCAATCGCACGACTGAACCATACTAATGGTTCAGTCGCACAAATGAACAGTACTAACCAATAAATACAACCCAATTCGTGGAAAAACTAGAGCTTTCATTCTATTTCGACTCCAGACGTACCCTAGCCGTCCAGAAGCCTCCAAGTTGATACTCCAAGTTCATAGAACGAGTAGATCGATTCCTAATCGATTCTTAACGTTTGATTCAATACTTTATTGATTATACGTGCGTTCTCACTGATTGGATCGCCAATCAAATAGGATTACGCACTATTTGATTTGGTTTACACGTTAATCATTCGGTATTTCGTTCAAATACTAGGTCCTAACAAGTGGTATCAGAGCTCTGGATCTTGATTACGTGTGATTCAATCAAGATTGATAAAAAGTTTGTGTTTTTACACTAAAAAACGCAATCTTTTGTGTCAAAAGTTGTCTTGGACGTTCCCTGCTCATCAAGTTTCGGTTTCTACGGCCTTAGGCGATTAGGGTTTGCGAAATTTCGAATTTTTACGGCTAAAACACGTTTAACCTAGAAATTTTCGCAAAACAGCAGCTTCAGTCGCACGAGTGAGCCATTCGCACGACTGGACTTCAATCGCATACACCAGACGCACGATTGGACTGAGTCGCATCTCCATTCATACGACTGAACCATCCGTTCGCAGTGTTCATACGCATCAGCTTCATTCGCACGACTGAACCAATCGCTTAGTTCAGCCGCACGATTGAACCAATCGCATAGTTCATTCGCATGGATAGCCCATTCGTATCTCCCAGTCACACCAGTTTGATAGTTTGTTTAGTACAGTTAAAAGTTAATCGTGATGGAAGATCACATGTCAGCGTTTACTGCCGGCAAGGACTCAAGGATCCAGAACTTACTGTTGCTTGAGAGTGAGGTGGGGAATCATAATAAACCACCAAAACTCTTAACATTAGATGAGTTTCCCCACTGGAAACAACGTTTTGAGATCTACCTCAATGGAGTGGATCCAAATTTGTGGGAGCTATTGAGACTGGGTATAGTATGCCGGTGGGAGCAGATGAGGTAAAGCTTACTTGGGAGGGATGACTGGTGCTCAGAAAGTTAAGTATAATGCAGAGAAGAGAGTTATGCATTGATCACACAGTCCTTCCTAAAGATATTTTCCACCAGTACGGAGAATAAGCAGGCCAAGAAATTATGGGATGAGCTGGAAAAGAGATACGACGGGAATGCTTCGCTGAAGGCAATTAAAGCTAAGGAACTGAAGAAGGAATTTGACAACTTCTCATCGATGGAAACGAGAGTTTGGACGATGTTATTGATAGATTCTACCATCTGATGAGTGAATTGCATACACATGGTGTTGCTACTACCATGGAAGAAAGTGTCAAATTTCGCAGACGGATTGCCGGAAAAGTGGTCTTCATTTGTGTCAAATCTGAGGCAGAATGAGATGCTGGCAAAGTTGGATATCAATGACTTCATTCTAAAGCTGCGAGAAGAAGCACTTAGGATGAAGTACAGAGCTCAGAAGTCTTCGCACACTCAGAATCCAGCTTTGTACAATGCCACGCCTCAAGCTAAGATGTCTGGAGCACTCTTCAGACTACTTTTGTGTCAAGCTCATCTGGTCCTTCACAGTCTCTCCTTCAGGTAAAAAACATCAGGGTTCTTTGTACCAATATATCAGATTCGAAGCAAATGCTACCAAACTGAAGACTGAGAATCTTGGAAACGTGACAGTAGAAGTAGCTCGAGAGCACATGGATCTCTTGGCAGCAGTGGTTCATTCTTATGATGGACTTGTTGCTGGGAAGATTGAAACTGCCATCTAGCAGATGAGGACTACGAGCAGGGATGAAATGGAGCTGGAGAGGTGGATATTATGTGGGCCTTAGCTAGTGTTGTCCGGAGGGTGAAGAAGTTTGTGAAAAAGACCGAACAGAACTTGGCTGCTACTAAGGATACCACATTTGGCTTTGACAAGAGTAAAGTGACCTGCTTTAACTGTGGAGAAAAGGGGCACTTCAAGAGAGAATGTGTGAAGCCAAAGAAGACTGGGAACGGGAACCCATTCTCGTCCTTTACTCGTCAAGACAAGCAAGCTAGCAGTTCTACTTCATCAAGCAAGGATCCAAAAGCCTTGACTGCTCATGATGATGAAGGACAGGACTGGAGCTTTCGGTTTGTCTTTCCAAGGGAATCTAATATTGCCAGTGTAGAAGATTTAGATGATGATTCCGCGAGTGAGGGAGATATTGTAGTGAGATAGCGATGTCAATATTGAAAAGACAACTGCAACTGAAGTCAGCTACAAGCCTGAAGAAGGGATTTCAACAGCAAAGATAGAATCACCAGAACCAGAGACATCTGATGCTATGTTTATGGCTAATTCTTCTAACCTCCTCATGTAAGTACCACTGACCAACTGTTTAAAAATCATGCTTGTTTTGATTGTGATGCTCTTAGAGATAGCATAGATGAGAAATTTGCTAGGTTATTAGATCATAATGATAACTTAGTAAAGGATTTACAACTGTGCACTGAGGCTAATAGAGTTTTAAAACAAAATGAGCATAGTTACAAAGAAAAGATAGACCTTTTGACCAAACAACTTAGGGAAACTGAAGTAGTTGCATTTAACCAAGCTAATGACATTAGGTATTATCTTAACTCCCTAGAAGACACTAAGAAAAAAAGCAGTCTTAGAAGTAGAAGTTAACTCTTTAAAGAAAACCTGCACAGTTGGACAAGTTCATCTCATATTGTCCAACACTTAGTGAGAGAGCGTAACAACGAGGAGGGTTTGGGTTATAAAGTGGTTCCACTACCACCTGAGACCTTGATGAACACTAAGAGTAGACCAATAAATAACAACCCCATCAAGGATCATGTGGTGTCTACTCCTCTTGTTAGTGATCCAGATTCCGCATGTTCATTAATTGAATCTAGAACAAAACAAAAGGAGGCCACTTCAAAGGCAAAGGGTAAAATGCCTTGTTTTAATCTGGAAAAAGAATTTGAAAAGGTTAATATAAAGTCTGGGTCAAACAAAGTCAAATCTGAATCTAAAAGGACTGCAAATGTTAATTTTTCACAAGCTTCATGTCAAAAACCAGTTAACCTAAAGGAAAAAGATGTTAAAAATGTTAAAACAGTTGATTTTGTTAAACAGAAGAAAACATCAAAAGAAACAGAGTCAAAACCCAAACTAAGTGATGTACTAGGGTGTCACACACATCTTCACAAAGAAAGTTTAATCATAAAGTTGATAGCAGGTCGTGCTACATTGTGGAGAGTGTGGACACATTGCTTCCTTTTGTCCTTACTATCAGACACCTAGGAAGAAGATTGAACTTCAGGATTCAAAACCTAGGTATTCTGAGAGGAGTTCTTTAACTCCACCTAGAAGAACTAGTGAACCTAACATTCAACCCATTAGCCAGTCGACTGTTTATCACAAACAGGCATTGCACAAATCTGGCGTATGGAAAGAGAAGTCATCCTCTGTGTCTGATAATGATGACAAGAAGGAACCTGAGCTACCCTCACCCTCTAAGGGTCAATGGGTTGAATTCATGATGTGTGATGCCTCTGGGAAACCCAAGCCAGTAAGGCTTGGGTTCCTAACCTAAACTAATGTTTTACATTGAATGTGCAGTGTGTTAGCTACAGTGCTGAAACCAACACGTGGATTGTAGACAGCGGAGCATCCAGGCACATGACAGGAAACATAGCTCTTTTATCAAACGTCAAGCAAATAAAGGAGGGCATGTTTCGTTTGCTGGAAACAAGGGAGGCTATATCACAGCTCAGGAGAAGTTGGAAATCAGAAAGTTAAGTTTGATAAGGTGAACTATGTTCAACAACTTCAAAACAACTTACTTTCTGTTTCCCAAATCTGTGATAAAGGTTTTAAAGTCATATTCGACAACAAGAAGTGTTACGTCCTAAAGAAAGACTACGTGATCTGGAGGACCAAGTTCTGATGACAGCTTCAAGATATAAAGACCTTTATGTTTTGGATCTCTCAACAGCTTCTACAACGGATCATGAAGTTCAGTGCTTCTATCAAAAGCCACTGAGAAGGACTCCATCTCCTGGCATAGGAGAATGGACACATCAATCAACGAAGATGAATCACCTGATCCAGAAGGATCTTGTGAGAGGAGTTAATGTCAAGAATTTCCAACTTCCGATTTTTGTGTAGCTTGCAAGAAAGGCAAACAGACAAAGAAGTCTCATAAGGAAAAGAAAGTTCATTCAATAGAACTTCCTCTTGAACTTCTTCACATGGATCTGTTTGGTCCAGTCAGTACAAAGAGCATTGCAGGCGACTTGTACTGTTTTGTGGTTACAGATGACTACACAAGATTCTCTTAGGTAATGTTTCTGAAGTCCAAATTAGAAACATTTGAGTCATTCAAGGAGTTAGTAACCACACTGGAATCTCTCTACAAGTTGAAGGTGAGACAAGTACGCTCAGACAACGGGACTGAATTCAAGAATCAGTGGATGGAGGCTTACTGCAAGGAAAAAGGAATTGTGCATCATTTCTCTTCTGCCTACATGCCTCAGATGAATGGTGTTGCTGAGAGAAAGAACAGAAGCTTGATAGAGACAGCACGGACAATGTTGGCAGACTCGAAACTGCCTATCCAATATTGGAATGAGGCAGTGGCTAATGCGTGTTATACCTGAATCGAGTTCTGATAGTCAAGCGCCACAGAAAGACATGTTACGAGCTACTACAACGACGTAAACCGAATCTGGAGTATCTCGAACCATTTGGCGCGCCGTGTACACTTCTGAAGAGGACTCAAGAAGGTAAATTAGCGAGAAGGCTGATGAAGGAATCTTCTTAGGATACAACATACCGAACAAGAGAGTTTACAACAACTCAACGGGTCTAGTAGAAGTGTGGTGTAATGTTAATGTTCAGAGATATACCACACCACCTACTGGCAAAGGACCCGCCTACTTTTTCGACTATGATGGATTCTTTAAGTCCTTCAACATCCCTATCTCTTCTTCTGATGATGAGTTAGCTACTCGAATGATGGATGATATCTTGAATACACCATCTCTTATTCAACATCATCGAGTTCACAGGAGAATCATCTACTCAATCAGGGGGAGTAGTCGACGATAGTGACTCCTCCTCTGAAGATGAAGCTGAAGAAGATGACCATAACAGTCAGGAAGAATAGGTTCCAGTTCCTGAAAGTCTACAAGCATCTAACGGTGATGCAACTTCTTCGGAACCTCAAACTCCTTCTACCTCAGATGCAGAACCAAATGTTCATAATCTTGGATCTGAGGTATTGTTCCTACTACTCCAGGATCACGTCTAAACGTCTATCATCCCTTAGACAATGTCATTGGGGATGTCAGATCAAGAGTACAAACCCGAAATCAGCTGTACTCAGCTATTTATGCCTCTGTTATGGAAAAGGGATACATTCATGATGGTGCTTATCGGTGTTTTGTCTCGTAGTTTGAGCCAAAATACATCAGTGATGCACTAAACGATGAGGCATGGTGAGTGCCATGCAAGAAGAACTTCTTCAGTTCAAGAAGTTAGGAGTATGGACTCTGGTAGATAGACCTAAAGGTGCTAAGGTCATTGGCACCAAATGGGTCTTGAAATGCAAGAAGGATGACCAAGGGGTCATTATCAGAAACAAGGCTCGACTGGTTGTTCAGGGATTTCGCCAAGTCGAGGGGATTGACTACAATGAAGTGTTTGCACCCGTGGCACGGATGGATGGAAGCCATCCGTATCTTCCTTGCCTATGCATCGTATATGAAGATTAAAGTCTACAATTAGATGTGAAGAGTGCATTCCTTCATGGGGAAATTTGAGAGACAGTGTATGTCAGTCAACCGAGGGATTTGAAGATCCTTATCATCGGGACAGAGTTTACAAACTCGACAAGGCCTTATACGGGCTTCATCAAGCTCCAAGGGACTGGTATGAGAAACTCTCAACTCATCTTGTGAAACATGGCTTTCGCAGGGGAGTCATTGACTGCACACTGTTCATCAAAGAAAAAGATGGAGACCTGCTGCTAGTACAAATCTATGTCGATGACATAATCTTCGGTTCAAAGAACGAAGAATTATGCAAAGAGTTTGAAGCAGTTATGAAGAAAGAGTTTGAGATGAGTGCTATGGGGGAGATGAAATTCTTTCTTGGGTTACAGGTGGATCAGACACCAATGGGATCTTTCTACATCAGACCAAGTATGTGGAGACATTCTCAGTTGGTTTGACATGGAGAATGCTTCTGCTGCTGGGACTCCACTTGCTACAAATCATGATATAGCACCTGACGAAAATGGAGATCTGGTAGATGCCACAATGTACCAAGGATGATTGGATCCCTCATGTATCTCACTGCCTCAAGACCTGATATCATGTATGCTACATGTTTATGTTTTAGATATCAGGCTAAGCCTAAGGTTAACCATCTGATTGGGGTCAAAAGGATATTTCGTTATCTGAAGGGTACACCCACACTTGGTTTGTGGTATCCTCATGATGATGACTTTGAGCTCACGGCATATAGTGACTCGGATTACGGGGGCTGCACGATGAACTACAAGTCTACATCAGCAGGGTGTCAATTCTTTAGGAGGAGATTAGTTACCTAGAAGTGTAAGAAGCAGACCTCGGTTGCATTGTCAACCTGTGAAGCCGAATACGTTACTGCTGCAAGTTGCTGTTCACAATCATCTGGATTCAACAGCAAATGCGGGATTACGGTTTAATATTTTCTTATATTCCTATCTTTGTTGATAACTCTGCTGCAATTGCAGTAACTAAAAATCCGGTACAACATCCAAAGACCAAACACATCAGTATTAAATACCATTTCAGAGACGTTTTGAAAAACTTAATCGATGTGGTAAAAATTAATACTACTTTCAACGCGTTGACCTATATAAAAGCCTTTGATAAACCACGTTTTCTATACTGTTAGAGGTCAACGGCGTTAAAAAGAAAAGTGATGTTATTCCTGATAATGATCATGTGTAGTCCGTTGCATTGTATTTATATTTTTCTTTTTCATTTTTCTTATTAAATTAAAGTCATGTTATTTAGCTGTCTGTTAAAATCCTAAAATATTAAATCAAGTATGATTTTAGACTTTTAGGGGGAGAGTAGGTCAGCTAGTAACATTAAAAAAATAATAAAAAAATAAAAAAACGAGGGAGAAGGAGTGGATAGCTGATATAAGGTAGATCCTATCTGTGATACCGATTCAAACCTTTTGGAAAATGATAGTACACAGGAACAAATCAAAAGGGATTTTATAAAAAATTAATTTAGAAAAGATGCAAAATTCAAAGTATAAGTCTGTGTAGTCTAAGCAATATAAAAGTGAAGATGATAGAAAAACTGGTAACTACCAAGGTAACACAAAGAAAGTAGACCTAGAGTTGCTAGACCACACGATATGTCGGTAGATTCAACACAATAGATGATTAGACCTGACTGGTGATCTCAAGATCAAACTAAGTTGTTCAACTAACTGTGGGCTGCCATCTTATCACTGGTTAACACAATCAACAATATTCCAATAAGGGGTAATGAGCTTGTAAACGCCACAAATATGTGCGAATGACCATAAATAGAGCAAAGCACGAAAAAAATTGAAAGACAAATGCTATCAAGCAATGACTTATGTTGTTGGTGCATTCTATGCAAAAGAAAATTTAGATGCTCTAACAAGAAGATAGGTTGTGTGCCTCTCTGCTGTGCGATGGTACTGACCTGAGGATAAGCATAACCTAGATATTCTAGAACTCATTGTTGTTTGCCGCCTCTCTGCTGTGCGATGGCACTAACCTAAGGATTGGCTTCTCTTTGAAAGCTCTAAGAATAGTCTCTTCTAGTAAAAATACCCGTAGACCGCTCAAAAGCTCCTAAGGAATGTTGATTTCCATGTAAGTGTGGGATCCAAATTGTTAGTTGAAATAATTAAACCTAAAACTATCACCAGTTTGTGTCTAAAGTCTGTGTATGGATTTAAGAGGACAAACATACTGACAATCATTGTGGCTGCAATTCTTGAAAGTTCAAATCAATGTGGGAATCTAATAGTACCAGTGTGATTTCCTAAATTTGCTAACGACTCTAGATGAAAACCAAGAATTGAGCATCAAAAGGTTTTTAATAACAAGTCCCAAATGATTTGACTTGTCTGTATGATTCCAAAATTGAATTGGTCCAGGTGTGGTCAAACTAAATTGAAGCTGCCTATTCTGGAACCAAATCCAGTAGATGTCTATCTTAGGATTTATCTCTCACAAAAAGTCAAAAACAAGTTTTATTTTTGTATTTAGTTTAAATTTCTAGTTAGATAGTCATTTTAGTTTGTTTGTTCATCAGACTATATCATGAAATTCAGTAAGGGATTAATTCACCAAAAAGGTCATGTCTGAGATGACCACATGTGTTTTCAAATGTTAAATGATCACGTCTGAGGTGATCAAAAGTTTTTCAAGTTAAAAGGATCATGTCTGAGATGATCAAATACGTATAATGTTGATTCTATAGTTTGAAAAGGGTTTAAATGTAAAATGGTAAGAAATGCAGAAAATTTCATAAGTATGACCCATTCGCACGAATGGACCATTAGTATGGACTTATCATACGAATGGGAGCCATTCGTACGAATGGGCCATGAGTATGGACCATTCAACCGAATGGCCCATACAAATGACCCAGTCGGATGTTTTAGAGCGAACAAATGAGTGAGTCGCATGACTGAACTCCAATCGGACGACTGGATGGGGGCGACTGAACCAATCGCACGACTGAGGCCCATTCGCCCGAATGAAATGTGCGTATGAGCCTAGTCGTACGATTGAATTTAGGGTTAGTATAAATAGAGGGAGGGTCGGTCGCAGAGACTCACCACTCTCAAATTTACCCTGAATCGCACGACTAACGTTACTCTGCCCAAATTCTGTTTGATCACTATAAACCCTCGATTCTCACATACTGACCATTTGCATTGACTCTACAGGTAATTTGCGGTGCAGAAACATTACCAAATCATTCAATTTGACACTAAATCTGGACAATTGGACTCGTTAGAAAAACTGTGACTTATGTGGCAATATAACCTAACTAAACGACGTAAACAAATGAAATTAAAGGTTTTAGGTGTTAAACGAATGGATTGCGAGTCTAATGAACCAGAACACGAAGTCTAAAACTCAAAATTGGTGAAAAATTGAATTTGAATTGAACAGACAGAACGACGTGCGAATGGACAGGTTGATGAACTTCAGTCGCACGACTGAAGGGTGCGAATAGCTTAACCGCTCGACTGAACCATGCGTATGAGTTCAGTCTTATGACTGGTGTAACCGCATGAGGTTACATACGCATGAGTCCAGTCGCACACTCAATAGTGCGTATGGGGTCATTCGCATGACTGAATCCCAGTCGCATTGCTCATTCACACGACTTGACCTCAGTCGCACAGCCTCATTCGCATGACAGAAAAGAATTTTTTTCAAGTCCAAGTGTTTCATGACATTCTTAGCCAATGGGTACTAATGTTTACTTTCCTTGTGTAACAGATGGCAAGTCAATGGACCATGAGTACGAAGCACAATATTTGTGCTCATCTGGATCTGACATCCAGAAATGCTTCAGACTTCTCTGGCATTATCACCTTCCTAAGGAGATCGAGGATTGCACACGCTATATCTGCTCCATGTACACCTTATCGTTCTATTCAGCAGGCCTTCTGGGAAGGTGCGATAGTTGATCGATCCTCTGAGCCTCACTGTATCAGAAGTACTATCTTTGGAGAGGCTATAGCTATCACAGAGGAGGATCTTAGGATCGTGTTACAGTTGGGGGACGATGCTGACTGTCCTACTAGACTACACCCCCTTACTGTCAGAGGATGTTTTCTTCAAGCCAAGTACTCTGGGGACATCAATGCTGGAGTGCTCAACAAGAGCAACCTCTATCCCCAGTTCAAGTACCTTGCTCACGTATTGCTGAAGTGCATAGCATCCAGAAGGGAGGCTTTGATGAGTTGTTTGACCAGATCCAGAACGCCTATGTTGCGTTGGTGCTGAACCATCCGTTCAGCTTCTCCAGGATGATCTTCACCTACATGGTGGAGAAAATTAGGGGAAAGGGAAGGAGGGCTTCTGCATGTACCCCCGATTCATGTAGATGATTATAGACCAGAAGCTCACCTCCCTGCCAAAGGAGAAGGATGATGCTGTAGTGCTTGAGGTGATGGATGATACCACCTTCGGCCGGATGAAGGTATACAGGGGGAAGCAGGTAAAACCTCATGTCAGGAGATTGTTTGGGCATCTGGCCCGTGAGGACTATGTGGTGCCAGCTAGGAGGAAGTGGCACCACGACGACAATGATTCTGATGTTGAGCAGATTGCTCTTCCCACCGATGATTCTGATGATGATGACAGTGGGGATGCTGGGGATGATATGCCTATTCCACTGAGGGGCACAGCTTCAGATGTTATACCCCCAGTATCTGCCCCAACAGGCGACATAGCTGAGTCTGCAGGTTTCCACCAGGACTTCATACCTGGTGAGGAGGAAGAAGAGTCGGATGAGGAGCCCTTGACGAGGACTGTAGGAAGCAAGGTTGTTCCCACAAAGTATGGACTCCGAGCGGTTGGTGAACGCCCCCGGGATTCGGGAGAGACGACTGCAGATCCCAGCTATGCCCATGAGTCAGCTAGCCTTGTTCTAGGGGGAGCATCCACCTCGACTGGATCGAGGAAGAAATGGATGGCTCAGCTCCATGGCCAGAAGAAGAAGAAGAGAAGACTCACCTTCGTCACCACCACAGCTACCACTACCACCACCACACCTCCCACCACTATACATATGCCAACCACCACCACACCTCCCACCACTGTACATATGCCAACCACCACCAGATCTTTGACTTCACATCACCTCCACTATCTCACAGACCCAACCCCATCTTCACCACAGCCACCACCACCACCACTAGCCACCAAGCAGGACCCTCATCCCATCCCGCACATATATATGGATCTCCTCTACCTCCAATTGGGGTAGAGGAACAGCTTTCTGCACTGAACCAGATGGTGATGCGTCTGTTAGCTGTTGATGAAGAGAAGACTGCGCAGATCCGTCAGCTTGCAGATCTCACTACTGCGCAGCCACACCAAATCTCGGAGCAGGCTCGGCTGATCGAGGAGCAGGCCCAGCAAATGGCTGCTTAGAGCCACGAGATCACCCAACTCCAAAAGCATAGAGTCACATCTGCTAAGAAGATTGAGGAGTTGGAGAATGCTAAGAAAACCATCATGCTCAAGCTTAAGGGATCTAAAGATGAGCCTCTGAAGATTAAAGAGGGAGATGGTAATGATGGTGATGATGATGATAAGGATGATGATGAAGATGATGATGATGAGACTGAGGATGATGAGGGGACTGAGGACGAGAGGACAGAGGATAGGAATGAGGATGATGATGAAGAAGGAGGGGATGCAGCTGCATCTGCCTCTACTCAAGGTCAGGATAGGAGATCCAAGAAGAAACAAGACCAACAAGCTTCCTCCTCTGCTCCACCAAGCGATGATCCAGTGATCCAAGAGAAAAGTAATGATTAGATGTCTATATATTTGATTACTTTTGTATTTGAATCATGTATTTAAACTTATGTATTCGATGTTTATATTAAATATTAATGCATTTCTGTTTTGATTATTAACTACTGGTTGATGTGTTATATGTTTAAATCAAACAGATCCAAACTATCAGAGGGATGAGTTCGATGTTGCTCCCCTTCAGCAGATCAAGACTCAGCTAACTATGATACTTGATCTGTAAGGGATCGTCAGAAGGTCGGTGAGTTATACCCCTGAAGAAGGGGAAATAATTCACGATCTATCAAATGAGCAACTAGCTAGATCTTCAAGCTAAATCCCGATGAGATTGTGAAGGATGCTCTAACATGCGACTCGACAAGTGACGAAGAGCTCAACGACGTTGATGAAATAGAGATAGAAGATGTCACTGCAGAGCACTACCCTCAGTATGCTGACAATGAGGGAAATGTGGTCCCTAATCTGGGTGAATACCTTGTAGTGATACGTTTGAGGTGTTAGACAAAATGGAGCAGGAGTCAAAGAAGACAGAGGGAACGGCCCAAGCCTCAAATGATGATATTGATATCCGAAAGGCTGAGTGGGCTGCCCGTTTTGAAGAAGTTAGAGCCCAACGCGCTGCACCTAACCAGGACGCCTACACCAAACTCTATAGAGTCAAGAAACATCATAAGGTGCCAGGCAGGATTATAGCTTGGGCATATTTTGAGGACCTTACATCTATGCAGTTAAGAGAGAGAAAGGCATAGAGTACTTTAGATTTCCACATGATCTAAGACTCTACCAGGTTTTGAGCTCAACCAGCTGGCCAAACTGAAGTTGTTGTATGCTAACCCGAGAAAGATGTCAGGCTGGTTTGAGGCTGCCCTAAGGAAGGAGTACCACACCAGGTGGGTTAACTTCAGACCCCAACAGCCTACAAGTACATCAGAAGGTCTGAAGTTAATGCCATTACTGGAAAGCCAAAGATAGTGTTGAAGTGGAGTCCTCCGCGCACGATGTCAAGAATCTCACTCAGGGAAATGCCACAGGACTTCACTCCACACTTTAAGTGGTGGTACTACGATTGGTGGACAGGAGAAGCGGTCATAGTCCTAAACAAAGAGGGCCAAATGGATACTATCAGGGTATTTGACCAAATGTGGCTTACCAAATTGTCAGCTAATGATGTTTACACTCTATACAAGTGGCCACTGTTTTATGATACGCAGGATATAGTACAAGCCCTCCAGTTCCAGAATGTCATAAGACTCTGTTTTGCATTTGAGATTCATGCAGGAGTCACAAAAGAGGATAAGTACAAGAAGTATGAGGAGGTAATGAAGAAAACAAGACATTAGAGAGATCTAGGTCCAAGGGGGAGTTTGTTGATACATGTATGTCCCTAGATCATGATATGAATGTAATAGATCTTGTTTGTCTGATTCTGATATAATGTTTGGAATGATTAATGAAATGATATTGATTGTTTGTTATTTATAATGTTTAATATTTCATTAATGAGTCGATGTTAAATTGGTTAATTAGGTTTGTAGTTGTTTGAATTGTTACACATAATGTTATATTAATTAATACATTCAAACTTAACAAAATGAATTTCTCATACGAATGGTCCATGCGAATGGATCATATGCATGAATAACTTCATACGAATGACACAGTCGCACGACTGAACCAGGAGACTGGATCAGTCGTATGATTGTAACATAAGATTGGCTCAATCGCACGAGTGAACACTCAGTCGTGCGGATGAATCAACCGCATGGTTCAATCGCACGACTGAACCATACTAATGGTTCAGTCACACGAATGAATAGTACTAACCTATAAATACAACCCAATTCGTGGAAAAACTAAAGCTTTCATTCTATTTCGACTCCAGACGTACCCTAGCCGTCCAGAAGCCTCCAAGTTGATACTCCAAGTTCATAGAACACTGTAGATCGATTCCTAATCGATTCTTAACCTTTGATTCAATACTTTGTTGATTCTACGTGCGTTCTCACTGATTGGATCGCCAATCAAATAGGATTCCGCACTATTTGATTTGGTTTACACGTTAATCATTCGGTATTTCGTTCAAATACCAGGTCCTAACAAGACCTCAATGTACAGTTACCAAAAGTATTGACCTTTTCACCAACTCAGTAAGTGGTGACTTTACAGAGTTGCAGCAGAAAGGGGTCCAGCTTTATGGAAAAGTACATCAGATAAAGCATGTTGTTAAAAGTCTTCGGAAGAAATCTGTCTTCAAGTGTAGAGCTTTAGAAGACTTTGTCTTTGAAGCTTCGGAAGACTTCATCTTTGGCTTTGGAAGATATTGGTCTTGGCTTCGGAAGATTTCACACTTAGAATATTTATGTTACTTGCGTGAAACTTCCGAAGCATTCTTCTTCAGTACTTGTGCAACATGCATGCAGAAAGACTTTGTTTGCTTTAGCCTCTATACATATTCTCTACTATATATATATGTATGTATGTATATATGTAAGTATGTATGTATGTATATATATATATGTATGTATATATATACATACATATATATGTATATATATATACATATAATATATATACATGTATATATATATATGTGTGTGTATATATATATGTGTATATATACACACACACACACACACACATATATATATATATATATACATATATACACACACATATATATATACATATATATATATACATATATACATATATATATATACATATATACATATATATATATATATATATATGTATATATATATATTATATATATATATATACATATATATATACATATACATATATATATATACATATATAATATACATATATATATACATATATACATATATATAATATATATATACATATATACAATATATATATATATATATATACATATATGTATACATATATATATATACATATATATATATACATATACATACATATACATATATATATACTATATATATACATATACATACATATTATATATATATATGTATATACATATATGTATGTATATATATATATATATGTGTGTATGTGTATATATATATATAGGGGAGGGTTCAAATGAGAATCACCTTTTTTGTGAGAACTCTAGGAACCAATTTCAGTCACTCATTTCTTATCACATACAAATCACATGTCATTTCCCCTATTTTTTTAATTTTTATAACTTTTTTCATGTTATCATTTTTTTCAAACGAAAATTCATCATAAAATTTAGTATTTTTTATTTTTTCAACGCCTATCATATTAATATATACTTTTTTAGAAAACATCATACATCCATTATTTACATATGTGTAAATCTAGTTATATACATGTGTAGTACTGGATTTACATGTGTGTAAATCCGACGTTACACATGTGTAAAACGAATTTCGTTAAAAAAACAGGAATTTTTTTATTTTTTATATTTTTTTATATATTTTTATGAAAGAGGGAAAGTAGGGGAACATTTTTGTGTTTTTATTTTTTTTATTTTTTATGTTATTATTCGATTTATAATTTTTTAAATATATTTTTGTTAATTATAATTTTGTCATTGAGAACTAGTGGTTGAGATTGGGTTAGAGTTCTCACAAAAAACGTTAGTTCTCATTTGATCCCTCTCATATATATATACTAGTATTTATTTACAGATTATTTTGGGGTGTAAAGTAATTATATAAACTGTCTTTATAATCTTAGATTACTTATTTTGGTGTTAATAAACTACCAAGAATTTAAATTACACATTTATGTATTTTAAAACGCGTTCTAATTTAGGTACTAATATCGCCAAAGAGGACTAATTTTGCTTAAATTATAATTTTTTTAAGTATATATATACAAAATATTATATATTATAAGGCCCCGATGCCTAAGAGACTTATTAACAGACATTTTTACAAAACCGATAAATCAAACATAATTAAGATAAACGAGTCATTAAGACCGACTTGACTAATATTTATTTTCTAAACAAATAATAATCACAAGTAATAAGTCAAACTTATTTATATTGTGCATATGTTAAAACATCAATACATTTAACTTAAGGTATGGCCCAATTGGTATTCATATTGTGCATTTAGTAACACTTTGGGATTCTTGTCACTCACAACTTTTAGTACTAATACTTGACGACCTTACTAAACCACTATCATCGCGACTAGAACGCAATTGTTTCATGACTTAAACTCTCATTTCTTATTAAACCTTTTTTGGGGTGAAATACATGCTGCTAATAAAATTTAAACTCAACTATTTTTATGTTGTATGTTTACATTAATTTTGTACAATCAGTAACTCATTTGAGCCACACGTATATACATGTAGTACTATTTGAACTTGGCAGCAACATTCCTAACTCTACATGGTGCTTTTTCTAATAGGGATTGAGAATACTAAACTTTTGACCAATCGCTGATAATATCGACCTAGTCAACACCCGACCAGTACTATTCGATCTTGGCCTCATATACATGTAACCTAGTATTTTAATGTTGATAGGGGCTAAAATTTAGACATTACTAACTCTCTTGGTTGCTATCATGAATTTAGATTGATTGATGGGACACACATGTTTTATTTATACATACACTATTGTATAAACTATAATTGATTATTGAGTCATGTTACAATCTCACTAGCTTTATAGCTAACATATATTGAGCATGTATTTCAAGACATTGAGCTAGGAACTCGATTGAGAGTTTAGAGTTAGACTTCTAAGGAGATTAGTACATTTTGTGGTTAACTTGATGATTTGGTTGTAAATTAGACACATATGACTGTGAAAGTCTTTTGAACTTCTAGTATTGTGTATTTTGGAGGTTAAAACTCTATCTAGACATCTTTTAAGGTTTAATATCAATGAATCACACCAAACAATGGTTTGAAGATAGATTAGAAGGAAACACATGGAAGAAAGAAAAGATTGTATTAATAAGGTTTGTAACATATGCTTAGATGCATGCACATGAAACATGAAAGGGGTTTATTTGAAAAATCAAGTTTGATAGCAAATTTATGAAACCTTATAATTTTACTGACCTCAATGAATTATAGTATATATAATGTGTAATAAGATCCTGTGAGAAAAGAAAAGTAGTCTTTTTAGGAAATTGAAATTACGGTCAACAATTGAGATTAGTAATTATTGTGTTACATAACCAATAGAGGTAAGTACCAAACCCTTTTTAGCGTACGTAAAAATGGTTTTTGTGTATTCTTAATGGTAAAATTTTAACTTGGATTGTTTAATGCTCAATTGTGTACTAGAAGATGGTGTGATTGTCCAATGATGGTTCTTACATATTGATCTTTCTTGTTATGGATGCAAAACTCTAGTGTAGATTCAATGGCATCTTTGATCTTGTAGGTTTTTTTAAATGATTCTTACATATTGATCTTCAATAGAATCTTTTGCAAAAAAGTATATAAACTAGCTAGTGTTCAACATTCTTTTGATTGTAAAAATAAGACATATGGATATACAACATGGAGATAGGTAGTTCACTAACATTTTTAGTAGAAACTCTACGTAAAAGAAATGAATGAAGATAAGATGACTCAATTTCGGAGATCGAAACGGTGATAGAATACAGTTGTTAATGCTATCGATGTTCTTTGGTCATTATCATATTCATTTATAAAGATACAAGCATGTTACCACCGTTAGATAGAACCTAAAGTACCAAAAAATAACATATATTGAATATAACTCCATTTTAACAAAATTTGTACCAGGATGACAAGAAAAAAGTTAAACATAACCACAAAATGTTTTCTCCATTAAGTTAACAAACTAAAGTTATTGAAGAAAAAATCAAAGCAGTACAAAAATATATATATTATACAGTGCAGGGGGTTAAACACTATTACTCTAAAACTTGGGGGAGAAATTTGTCGACAGCGACGTTACTAAATGTTGTAATGGTAATTACATGCATTTAATTTGCCTTTTTGTTCACATATGTAATTTCAAGTACTTAACGAATCAATTAATGTAGCACATTATGATATATCACTTTTTTAAATTCTTTAAGGGAAGAAAGATTGCTTATTCAAAACACCGGATACCCAACCCAATTTACTTGAAAACTTATAATATATAAAATAAATAGTCACATTCTTTTAACAATTCAATTATAAATTTATTTTAGAAGATAAGAATATCAGTATTTAATAGTTAATAGTTAACATTGTAAATATACGAAAAAGAACAAAAAAATAATTAAAAAATATGTAGATAAATAAAAAATAAGAAATAACATGTGAAAGGTTTTCTAAACATAAAATATAAATTAAGTATGATAATTTTTAGTTAAATTATAAAAATATATATTGCGAACTACAACAAATGTTATTAAGTTACTATATACTAAAAACCAAATAACAAAGTGCTTAAGCATTTAATAGAAGTATTATGTATAATGACATTGTTGTAAACCTAACCAAATGTATGGACATTGTATTGGAGACATTTTAATTTTTTATTAATTTATTTTTTGCCGCTAAGTAGATACATTTTAACCCCTGAAATTTAACTGCATCCATACTTTATACTTAGTTATTTGTTTTTTTTTTACATATTTACAAAAATAAAATAAAAAAAATCTGATGTTGTTACTCTTTAATACATTCTAAAACTTAATATTGTAAAAAAAATTAAATATATACTCATTTTCTGTGTTTCAATTAATTTCATTCGAAACATCTGTTGCAAATTTTTTTATTTTTAATCATGTTTGAGCATGCATTTCATTCAAAACGTAATTGTAGGTCATATACAAGTCAACGGAGCATAAACTTACAATTTGTCAAGACTAAAACAATGTTTCAATATATGTACAATTTCTTTTTATTTTGCTCCAACTTTTTGTTAATTTTTATAAAATCAAATTTGTACATTATTAATTTTATTATTGTTGATATCTTAACCGTCTGGTTTTTTTCATTGTGACATTCCTATTTTATTAATGTTTTTACTTGAAATTTTTTCAATTAATTTTTCATGTAATGTTTAAAATATTATCAATAGTCTTGCCAAAAGGCACATAAATGTGATAGTTTAACTTATTATGATGTTAAATGTTATCAACAACGATAATGTTTCATTATTAATATCTTCAAAGATTGGGATGCGACAACGTTTAGATATTAGTTTTTTTACGCTTATGTAGCAATGCAGTGTTTTAATACTATTTTTTATGAAAATGAGAAAAAGGTGGAAGAATTATCCATACGATAAACGGAATAAAATAAGTGGTGGAGATAATCATATTTCAACCAATTATATGATTAGTCAATCGTTTGACAAGAAGAATATTGTGATATTGGGAAGGAATAACGTAAAGAAAAGTACAGAGTGGATATTTTGAGAAGCATAAAAAAATATCTGCACCGTTCAAATAAAAATCAGCTGGCTAACAAAATATCTAAAAGTCAAAACGAACTTCCGCTGACGTGGCAGAGTGCCATGTGGAAAAGCATATGACACGTGGCACTTTTCATTTTTCAAGTTCAACAATACAAAACCCCATACCAATTGGCAATTACCCTCTCACCAAACTCAAATTCTACATTCTCTAACGCCACCGTGAAATCGGTGACGTCGGAGCATATTTCGTCGGAGATGACCGGAGGCGATGTGTGTTTGAATGGTATCGTGAAGCAGGAGGACACTTCTTTTGTTGTAAGATTATTCATCTTTTGTTTAAACTGTTTTTTGTTTTTGTTTTTTGTTTGTGTGTATGATCTTGGGGTAATTAGGGTTTCCTTGTGGTTATATTGATTACTTTCTATTTATTGGCATGTGATTGATTCACATCTGTTTCATGTGGCTTGCTGTTTGTTGAGGACATGATTAAGAACCAGTTAACAGATCGATTGAAAACTCTATTTCTGCAAATTTAAATCGGCCTTCATACATTAAATTCATACTGATATTAGAGCTTCTTGTTTCCAGGATCAATTGAGTCAAACAATGATACTAAACGTATAGTATTGAATGCAACCACGAATCACACAAACACAAAACAAGTATCAAAGAGAATGACTGAATGAACACGGACATTTTAAACTAGTTTTGGTCGGTGTGGCCCGCATACGGCTATGCTGCACCTATGCTGATATTATTGAAGTGCTCATAAGAATTCTAATACAAAACACTAATATATACAGGTTATTCAAGGGTTAACATCTTGTGCAATAAGTCATCCATATCTCAACATAAACAATTGAAAAGTAACCAAGCAAACTTGTAATTGCCAATTAACATATGGTTTACATACAAACTGTTCGTTTGATCCTTATTAAACCTTATGAAACTTCAACATGGCTTCATGCGAACTGTTTCCATAGCCTATTGTTTAGATGTCGCTTAATGCCCTAGAGACTTCGTTACAGCCCAAACCAACCATATACAAATAAACCCATAATTGTTTTGACCCGTAACTAATAATAATAAACATGCAGGCCCAAAAAGGATTTAAATGATAAATAACTAATAACTGAGATTTTGATGCTTGAAAGAGAAGTTGGTTGGTAATTAGATTCAACTTTGGGAGTCTAACAGCATTCGAGGATCTGTTGAAACCCGGTCTGAATGGAGTCTTAAACTGAAGTAGTTTAAAATGCAGAAGCCAAAACACCATGTCTTAATCACTTATTGCTGTTGTTTACAAATATTGCTGAAATACCAATTTCTAATCTTTCACAAATTGTGGCCTCAGGAATCCCCAAGATCAGAATCATCAGAATGGACAGATGAAAAACATAGTTTATACCTGAAGTCAATGGAAGCTTCCTTCGTTGACAAGTTATATAATTCATTGGATATGCAATGTTGGCAAACTCAAAATGAGTGCTCATCAGATTCAATGTCATCAAGGAAGATTCATGCCAGCGCCCGTTACCCTTCTGGCCAGGTTTAAAGCTTGATAAATACTTTTCTCCAGCAAATGGCATGTAAATCATTCATTGATAATATATACATATTTCAATATAAACGTGTAAATAGATGACAATGCCACAGATTAATAATTAATAAGGGACCGCTTAAAAGTTATACACTTGCATCGATAAGTAGGTCCCTTATTCATTTATAATCTTATAACAATGCCCGTAAAGACGTTACAAAATATAGAAACAATAGAGT
This sequence comes from Flaveria trinervia, assembly GCA_025506515.1. Classification (NCBI taxonomy): domain Eukaryota; kingdom Viridiplantae; phylum Streptophyta; class Magnoliopsida; order Asterales; family Asteraceae; genus Flaveria; species Flaveria trinervia. The sequence continues at coordinate 20,215,413 of CM046457.1, forward strand.
ATGCTCATTTTATATGCAATTAGCATGTGGGCATTGCTTTTACCTACTTGAGATATATATATTCTGACATCGTGTTTGTTTCAGTTTAAGGTTTTGCATCATGGATCTTGGTCACGGGTAGATTTCAACAGACAAAACATGGTGCAAAATGGAGCAAACAGACCCAATGTTTCATCTAACAATCCATGGATCCAGCATTTTAGAAGTGGAAATAGACACGGCCCTACAGAATCTCCTTCACCCCAGGAGAAAACGTCATTCACAAGTTGTAGTAACACAGGTGTTTCCATGCTACTAGAACTCATATGCATATCATTCCCATGTTCCCAACTTGATACCCTCTTTAAGAATTACCCTCTTTAGAGTCACAATTACTCCATCCATCATTCACAATACTATAAGTTGAATGGAGGATTTTTATGCTAGCTTGTGTCTTTGGAATTTTGATGCATGTATGCAACATACTTACATGCATGTCACCATCACATGAGATGATATTCATAGTATTAATTCATGTTTTTGTCATGATCTTGAAACACTCAGAGGTGATAGATCAAAACTTTGTTGAAGAAGATTCTCCCATACAGTTGATGAACACAGCATGCAGCAAGAAGAGGAAGGGTACTTATGCTGCTCCAGAATTAGGCAATGATAAGGTCCTACCCAGAATCATTCTTAAAAAACTACATATATTTTTGTAGAGATGAAAAAACGGGTCAAAATGGGTACTTTTTAGTTCAGACCGGTTGGGTTGACCAAAACACTTTTTTTCTTATCTTTGTATATATTATTAATGTGCTAGAATATGAATCACAAAAACTATAATACTACAAGAATAATCTAAACTATAATACTAAATATCTTTGGGCAATTTTTAACCCATATGACTTGTTTCTGTTTTAACTAAAAATTTCTGTTTTAACACATTTGACCTTTTAAAGATAAAACATTAACTGAATTGAGTCATTTACTATTGATGGATCTATATTGCCACCTCTAGTTTCTAAGATCGTATTGTGATTCTTTTTTTTTCCTTTTTCATTTATTAGGCTGCTGGTTCCTTTGGCACTTCTCTTGTAACAGAAATTCGTGATGATCATATTTCTATGGCTTCTTAAGGTTTCTTGCAGCATAGTATAACATGAGATTGTTAACCCATGCTAGTAGTAGGAGTTGTTAGCCAGTACGATGTTAATATAGAATCCTATGAAGAATGGTTTCATTCTTGCAACTTCATAAGCTACTAATGTGATAATGATGCATAATTATGGTTATCATATGAATATTGGCGACACATTTGTCGTTGGGTGTCAAGTTGATGAATCGTTTATATATATTATGATTAAAAAATTATATTGATCTGAACTCTTTTTTTCAGTTACACAGCTCATTCTATCATCTTAATCCCTCATCCACTCATCGTTATGGATCATGCATGTCCCTTGCACAATGAATCCAAACTTCGAGGTGCACCATTGGTAAACCTCTTAACATAGTAACACTATGGACTTAATGTACATTGTGTGTCTTGGCATATACGTTAGTCTCATTCATGTTTACGATCATGTAATGACAAACACTATACTTGACTTTAGATATTTGCTAAAATAATCGTATGTTTAGTGGAGACGGTGTCCTGATGGGGGGAGGGTGGGGGAAACCTGGTTCTGAGTGGGAATGCCCCCCACAAAAACCTGGTGCCCTGAAAATACACCCAACCCGGCGAAAAGCCACCAAGCACCACCAAACCCACCTCTCAACCTTTTTACACATTACTTGTACTCTAATCTACTCACTAAAATATCATTCAATCTGTTTTTTTTCTCTTTAAAGAATATGGTCACCATCATGCTCGGCAAAAAACACCCCTCAATTTCTAAAGCCTTGTAAAAAACCAAACCTTACAACCATTTTCTCAAAAAGCTCACTCATTTGACACTCTGGCATATTATTAGCAATTCCATCACCCTTCAACAACCAATACGTATGTCTTATATGTGAGTGTCTTTCTTTTTTATATTCTAGTGAATGGTTGCCAAGTGTAAGAGATAGAAAATATTACTATTCATTTATGTATTTGGTGAAACACTTTTCAACCCCTATAATTTTTTAAAATTTCTTAAAGTGATGTGTTACACCCCGACCAACGACGGAATCATCTGGGCGGACGAATGGGAGACGATTGTTTATAGCACATAGAACCTATTAAGTTGAAATAATATTAAATATCATTATTTATTAAAACAGTACAAGACAAATAAGTTCATACAATATAAAAGCTTCAAACAAAGAAATAACATGTTAAGTTAAACTAGGTCCAAGTCTTATATGAGCACGAAGAGGATCTACAAGAAGTAAACCTAAAACATGTTAAAAATAAAAGGTCAACTTTGAAAGTTTGTGAGATTTTCATAGTTTTAGTACATAAGTATATAAAAGATGACAATTCATGTTGTAAGTTAGAGAACAAAATAACTAGGAATGTAAGACAGAATGCACAATCAAACCTTGATAAAGTTTTACAAGTCTCAAACATTTACAAGTATATACGATTAGCTAAGTGTACTTGAATCAACCAACCAGGCTTGTCAGGCCCATAGATCTATGACGTCGCCAGGCTAGCAATAGTTAATGATTGTACATATATTCGATATTACATGGTAGCTACAAAGTTCAACTAACCACAACACACAAGTAAATTGTCATAAGTTTACAAGAATCAAACGTTTACAAGTGCAATGTTTATAAAGTAACATATTTCACCCCAAAGTGTGAAAATATGAAAAAGGGGTATAGAAATACTCACATGGTAATAAGTATAAGAAAGATGATAGAGATTAAACGAGGCTCCAACGATTTCTTTTACAAGATACCTAACGTATATATATTCCAAGGTTAAGTTTAAAGGTAAAATTAATGAATAAACGTAAACTAGGGTTTCAATTGGAAATTGGGGTTTAAATAATTAAATGAAATAATGAATCGTTTACGTTTTCGTTTAATAAGATATATATAATCAATTAAATTCAAGAATGATTAAAATGATTCAATAATTTAATTTATTAATTTAATAAAAATTAAGTATAGTGTGTGAAAAGAAATTAATTTAATAATTAACTATTTAAAACTTGATAAAGGTGATTAATTGCATGCTTATTAAATGACTTTAAAATATTTAAAATCATTTTATAGAGTTTTAAACTTTTAAATGATTTATTATAAAATTCTTATAATAAAAGTAAAGTGTAATATTTAATATCAAGCTTTTATATGATTTATATGATTTATTATCAAGACTTTAAAATGACGTATAATAGAAAGTGATCTTGTTTTATAAGTTTAAAAAAAAACTCAATAAAATTTTAAAAAATACATTATTGACTAATTATATATAACATTTTAAATGTATAAATAATAATTAATTATTTAAATAACTATTAAAATAACTATTTCAATAATTATTTATTAAAACATGTAGGTTTATAATGTTAAAATAATCTACATTTGAACCAATAGTTTTATTATCTTGTTTACATAAAATAACTAATAATATTTTTATTATCTTTGTTACCTTTTACGAAGTAATTAAATTAAAAAAACATAAGTTTTTAATACCTTTCAAAAATTTAGTTTAATAATTTCGGGAATATTTTAGTTAGCAAAATATTTTTATTTAGATTAATTAGTATAATAATAGTTTTCAGAATAAAAGAAATGTAAAAAAAATAATTAAATAAAAAGGTTGGCAGAGGCCTGGTTCAAACCCGGGACCTCCTGCCTAAAGTTGGGACCCGTTACCAGTTGGGCTAAAGCCCCAATCTACTTAGTTTTCGAAAATAATTTTATATATCAATTAGTTAAGAAAAACCCCAAATCAATATGAACCTTAGAAACAAATTGAATCCAATTGAGCATGAATCCGTTGTTGTTATGTCGATTATCATGGGGCTTTTGATCCTCATGTAAAATTGAGCATATTGATATATGTAACTTACGTGATTGAGTTCTATTTGATGATCTCAAGTTTAAGAACGAGTCGCGACGATGTGATTGTTGATTCAAGGTGCAAACGAGGTTGATAACCAAATTAAACTTGTATGAAGCTTCGGATGGTGATGCCGAGTAAAAGCCCTCACTCAATTTGGACTTAAAATGCTCAGAAGATGAAGCTCGACCAAGTTACAGGTTTGAGTATTGATAATGATCGAATCCAAGTTGCGTGTGTTTTTCAATTGAAATCGAAGTTATAGAGAGCTTTAATAGGTTAATTGGAACATTTGCCCTTGCTCAAAAGGTTCAATTCGATCAGTTTCTTTTCGAACGAGTTATGGATTTGATTTGAAGTTTTCGGTTTTGATTTCTTGCGTTTAATGGTTGAATAAACACAATTAAACATGGTTTCAAGTTCGAAACCGACGCACGAAGGTTAACGAATGGTTAATTTGAGTGTAACGGATCGATTTTTGGCTACTAGAGTGTCGCCGGAGTTGTGGCCGGAGTTTGGCCGGCTCGGCGCCAAAAATACGGGAAGGGGGGTTTGGTTTGGGTTGTTTTTAATATTAACTTACAACTTTGGTCCCTGCGTTTTTAAAAGCTGTTATTTTATGTCAAACCTTTTTAATTCAAGTTTTAAAATATACAATTTTAACCCCTAAACTTTTAAAGCCTTAAATTTAAAAATAATCCAAATTATTTATAACTTATATATTTTATAAGTCTTGTAGAAACTTTAAAAATATAATTATTTCTTTTTAAATTTGATTCATATATGACAATTATAACTCTTTACTTTATAAAATCAAATAAAAAATATATATAGTAAATTGTTTAAATAATTAAAAAATTCAAAATAACCTCATTTTTTAAAGATTAAACTTCACTTCTAATTCATATGATTCATTAGAATTAATGACATTAATTTGATAGTGAACTTTCTGGCATGAAAGTTTAAAATGGGTTCGAGTTTTGGATTTATAATTGAATTAGGCGGATGTTACATGATGAGTGGAAGATAGAAAAAAAGATAATGATAAATATATAAAAAAACTATTATTTAAATAAGAGAGAGAGAGAGAGAGAGAAAGAGAGAGAAATGGTGAATTTTTATGTAATTATACGTATGGAGATGAAAATTTTTATTTTTATGCTTTAAGAGAGATGTTTTTACTTTATTGTCTGATCAATACGGAATCATGCAATCTTGCTTATATACTTGTTGATTATTTTACTATTTTCATGGGAACAAAGTCGAGTAACCATATTTGTGTGGGTAAGTATGTTACCCACATTAAAAGGCCTTACAAATGGACTTGCACAATCATAAATCCAACTCTTAATGGTTTAGGGCAGCCATATCTTGTGTTTGGCATCATATATCTCTAAAAATATTTCTCCTTTGGTGGTAGGGAAGCCTAAAAATTTCTTATCATTAATGCTAGCTTTCCGATCAAGTCACTAGGATCAACATCTCTGATAGGCACTTCTGATCGTTCAGCATGTATACCTCCTGATGATGATGGAATCTCTCCTTTTAAAACAATATCGTCATATAATCTATTCAAACTATTACCTAAGGTATCCGCGTATTCTATTACTTTACAAGATCATCAAACTCTCCAAATTCTTCATAAGACACATCTTGCACATTGAGCTCATTCTTTCTCATATTGTGCCTCTAGTTAAGGATAACTGGATCATAGGTATATGTGCAGGATCGTTGAAGGGTTACTTACAACACAACAACACAAAGAGGAGATTAACTAAACTTTGATCAAACAGTAAACTGGATTAACCAAGTGTTGAGATACTAAGAACACAAGTAATGCAGGAGACAAAGAACACAAAGAGCACAAGTGTTTGGTTTTCAAAAATGCAGTATATTGCCTTCTCTATGTTCTATTACAAGTGTTACAAAGCATATTCGAAAGATACAAGAACATAAGATACTTATACTACATCCTACAGCGGCTATACTTTGAAAGCCAGCTAAATACAATTGACTAGACACATACAAAATCAATTGTAGAGTCAAAAGGCAGATTGCCTTTTGACTTGTGACTATAACATGCCATAGCTCACATCCTTATCTATTACAAAAAGGATAAAGTACATAAAGTAGAAAGTTACAGACTCAAGACCTCAATGTACAGTTACCAAAAGCATGGACCTTTTCACCAAACCATGTAAGTTGGTGACTTGCAGAGTTGCAGCGGAAAGGGGTCCAGCTTTATGGAACAGTACATCAGATAAAGCATGTTACTAAAAGTCTTTGGAAGAAATATGTCTTCATGAACTTGAAGCTTCGGAATACTTTGTCTCTGAGACTTCATCTTTGGCTTCGGAAGATATTGGTCTTGGCTTCGGGAGATTTCACACTTAGAGTATTTCTGATGCACATGTGAAACTTCCGAAGCATTCTTCTTTAATGCACTTGTGCAGCATGCTGGAAAGACTAAAGATGTTTAGGTTGCATCAGCCTCTTCATTAATCTCTACAAACCCCCCTAGGCTGATGCTACCAAAACACTTAAAACTTCAGATATTAACAGTCCTCATTAGGATGATCACCATTCCTTTCTTCATAACATGATCAGGATCCTTCAGGCTGTCAAAGTGTCTTCTCATGTCAAAGAGGTCATGCAGAGGCAATTGAAACATATCTTGCCATGTATAAATGTCTTCAATGCCTTGATCTCTAATAACATGCCACCTTTCTGGATTTGTGATGTATGTCCAAGACAAGATGGTCTTCCTGATGCTAGAGGAGCTATTGAAGTGGAGTTGATTGAGCATCCTCTGGCTGCACATCCTCAAGTTGTTCTGATTCATCCTGAGGTTTAGAAGGGGATGCATGCTTCTTCTTCTTCTTAGACTTTGGTTTAGAAGCCATCCTCTTCTTTCTCTTTCCAAATTTTAACTGAGAAGACTGGCCTGCAGCACCAGATTGATCTTCACCGTCTCTCTCAGTTGGGACTTCCTCTCTCTTATGTTTAGATGAAGAGGGAGGTTGACCCTGCTGTGGATCAAAAGATGAAGCTTGCTGAGCATTAGCAGGAGGTCCGGGTTGTGTTGTGTCTGGTTGTTCAACCTTAACCTCCACTTCAGGTGGGGCCTAACTTGGAGTGGAGTGTAATTTCCACTCTTAATCTTCTGCTTGATTACCCTGATATGCTCATCCATAGTGGATAGAGACATGGGTCCAAGTCTCCTTCCATAGAATCCATACAGCTTCAAGAAGCTCATCATCCTCTGCCTATCAGCAGACTTCTTCATGCTCTTTTGGATGATGGCTCTTGATTTTGCAGCTTCTTCCCTAAGCTTCTTCTTTGTTGTCTTTCTTTCCTTGACTAGCTCAAGCTCAAGTTGTTTTAAGTACTCAAACTCAATATAGTCATAAGGTAAGTGAAGGAGTGCATCTGCCTGATAGAGGCCTGTGGCACTCAGGTAGTTAATCATCTTGATTCTGTCTTCTTCCTTATCTACCTGAGGTTCTTGTTGAGCCACATCCTCTTGTTCAGGACTTTCTTGAACTGGTGAGAGGGTAGGCATACCTTTGTACAGTCTTTTTCTTCTTCTCTCTTCTTTGACTTGTACTAGGAGTTCTGCATCTTCTGCCTCCTTCTTCTCTCTTGACCTTTCCAGGTCAACCAGTTCATTCAATTCATCCAAGGGGAGAGAAATGACACTATCTATGTCATAGTTCCTAGTCTGCAGATAGTTAATCCTAACTGCCCTTAACTCATCATTCTGAGTATCTGGTCTGGGGGCAGCCCTGATTGCAGACTCCGTGAGTCTTGGAGACTCAGCAGAGGAACTTTCTCCCCTTAGCCTCCTTTTCCTCTCTCTCTCCTCCTCCTCAATCTCCTCAGATGTCATCTTTCTTTTCCCTTTATCACTCACAGACCTTTGTGACTCAGGGTGGAGAGAGCTTTGGCCTTCATTGCTCGTTGCAGCATCTGAGCTCAGGCCAGAGAGAGGTTGAGAAGCACCTTCACCAGCAGGTGTCTCAGAAGGAATATGGATCTCTGCAGTAGTTGGAGTTAATGAGACAGGGCTCTCAAGTTCTGTCATTGGGCCTTCAGTCAAGGTTTCCCCTATGAAGCTAATCTTAGGGTCTGCCTCAACATCCAGTTGACCGATGACATTACCTGATTGCCTAAGTCTCCTTCTTAAGCTGAACTCTGCAGTGATCCTGTCTTGGATTCTTTTAGCCAATCTGTCAGCTTGTCTTGATTGGCTTGGGTTGACAAGTGACATGTTGATTAGATCCAGACCTTCATAGTAGTCCAAGGTCTGAAAATTAAAGACTTCTTGCTGTAATTGAACTCTTATGATGATGAGGGCCTTCCTGTTGTTGTAATACCTCCACCTAATGATGTGATTGAAAGATGGTGAAGGTGACATAGCCCTTGGTATCTCATCCTCAAACAGACTCTGTATGAAGGAGTCTGTGTAGTCCACATCAATGTGAACTAGAGGAGGTTGCTGAGAATGCACAGTTACAAGTGAGGATGGTGAGTCCTCAATGTCCACTCTCTCTGAAGAACTCCCAGGTTCTGTGGCTGTAATGACTTTCTCCCCCTTTTTGGTAGCATCACCCACTTACATAGGTGAGCTGAAAGACAGATCAATCACATCCACAGGTTCTTGTGTTCCTAGTTGAGCTCTCCTTAAGGGTCTCCCAGCTAGTTTTTTCTTAAGATATGAAATCTCAAGTTGCTGATCATTGATCCTGTTGTGTAAGGTAGTCACCTGAGATTCAAGGTGACTGACCTTTGAGACTAGGTAAGTGCATGTTTTAGACAGTTTTTGTACTTTTAGTCTCAGATCCCCCTCATCTTCATCAGAAGAATCACTAGGGGTGGAGAAGATTGGACTAGAGTCCTTTCTCTCATGACCAGTTCTAAGTTCTTGGCTACTGGATTTCCTCTGCTCACTGGCAGTCTCAGTTGAGATATCAATGGGCTGAGTTTCCATGGTTGAGGTCTTAATAATGTAATCACTTTCAGAAGTGAGAGCCTCTTCCATATGGACATCCTGAACAGGTTCAAGAGTGTCCACCTCAGTTGTAGGTGACTAATGTGGGATAGATGTAGGAGACTCAGGAGTACTCATCTCTCTTTGAGTAGAGGGAAAGAAGAGAGATTCATTATATTCACTGAAACCTATATTTTCATCAGTGTAGAAATCAAGGTTGGGAATTGGTTGGTTGAGATCTATAGGCTGGGGATGGTAACTGTCCCCTGAAGGTTGATCACTTGAGTGTTGAGACTCAGAGTGATGGCTTAAGGCAGTAGGGCTAATGAGCTCATCAGGCTGAGCATGAGAAACCTCAACACTGATTCTGAGTGGTCTGCTTCTGAGTGGTCTGCTTCTCAAGAGAAATAGGAGCTCCAGTGTCCACTTCTTCCTGTATGGGTGAGTATATGGGGGCCTCCATAGACTAAATAGTCTGAGCAGGGATTCGTTTGGATTTTCTTTGGTAGGTGATGGAGATTTGAGGCTGTGTGGGTGGTTGGGAAGTATAGGTGTGGGTTCAACACTAGCTTGTGCTGCTAGGTTGTCACCTTGAGCAATGAGCTCTAACATTTTTGGGACTAGGGCTGTTTCTACCCTAGAGAATCCAACAGTGGACTTTCTCAGTATTTTAAAGATGCCAGGCTTCATCTGTCCCAATTTAAGAATGTTACCTGTTTCCCTTAACTGTGAGCCCAGTTCACAATTAAGAATGTACTGGACATATCTAGGAAACATGTAATACTCTAAGGAGTCTAAATTAGCAAGTAAATTTGTATAAACAAACTGAGAATACCTGAATTTAATCCCTTGAACCATTCCATGGACTATGAAGGAGAGATCCTCAGGAATCTGGTCCCATCCACCATGCTTGTTTGATAAGCTGTGGATGACCACATGGAGCAGGAATCTCCATTGGGATGAGACCTTCCCTTTCCTAAAGGTCTTTACAGAGAAATCTCCCTCATACCCCATCTGCTCAAAGGAATGATTGACAGCTTCCTTTGGGAAAAACACCTCACCTTCTTCATCATCCAGCTGAAGATGTCGGTTGATGATAGCCGGAGTGATGAAGATTGTTCTCCCCTGCACTGTGGCAGACAGTGCCTTCTCCCCATCCATAATGACCTCTTGGCAGGTCTTCCAGAATTCAAGCAACTGATCCTCATAGAGCGGAGGATCAACGGTTAGGGAGGTGAAGTAGTTGGACAGAGATAAGAAACAGCAAACCTTTGAGAAATGAGGATCTTTCTCAGAGCGTAACAGAGCAACCTGATTGTGTTGTCTGTGTAGCTGCATGGTAAAGTTGGGATCATTTCTGTGAGCAAGGTTGGCCATTTTGAAGTAGCTTAAGGACGAAGAAAGAAGAAAGAAGAAATTTCAGAGAGAAATTTGATGTTTTAGGTTTGGAGGAAGAACAGATGATAGAAAGAGGGGGAAACCGTTAGGTTTATATGTGAGAAGGATTTCAGATAAATTTTAAAGAAATAATAAGAATTAGTTTTAACAAAGATCTACTCAAGGTTGATCATCCCAATAGTTGATAAAAGATATTTAAATCTCTGTTCATCAAAAGCGTTTGTAAACAGATCAGCATATTGTTCATCTGTGTGAACCTTGACTAGTTAATTAATCCCTTTTCATAGTTCTCTCTTATTAAATGATACCTGATGTTGATGTGCTTTGTCCTTGAGTGCTGCACAGGGTTCTCTGTGATTGAGATAGCACTGTTGTTGTCTATGTGAATGGGAGTCTCCTTGAAGTTTAATCCATAGTCCAGCATCTGATTTTGAATCCAAAGTACTTGAGCACAGCAGCTTGCAGCAACAATGTATTCAGCTTCAGCAGTTGATGCAGAGACACATGATTGTTTCTTGCATTGCCATGAGACAACCCTTCCACCAAGAAATTGACATCCCCCAGATGTAGACTTTGCAGTCATGTTGCAACCACCATAATCACTATCTGTATAGGCATACAGATTGAAGTCAGAATTCTTGGGATACCATAGGCCAAGTGTTGATGCACCCTTGAGGTATCTTAGAATCCTCTTGACAGTGATAAGGTGAGATATCTTAGAGTTGGCTTTATATCTTGCACAAATACATGTAGCAAACATGATATCAGGCCTGCTAGCAGTAAGATACATAGAGACCCAATCATAGCCCTGTATAAATGCTCATCTACACACTCCCCCTCAAGATCAGGACCAAGAGAGTGGTTTCTGGCTATGGGTGTCTTAGCAATCTTACAGTCAGTCATATTAAACCTCTTGAGTATGTCCTAAACATACTTTGACTGACTTATGAAGATGCCATCTTCAACTTGCTTCACTTGAATTCCCAGAAAGAATTTGAGTTCCCCCATGGCACTCATTTCAAATCTGTCTTTCATCAGCTTCTCAAAGTCTTTGCAGAGTTTTGGATTAGTTGAACCAAAGATGATGTCATCCACATATACTTGAACTAGCAATATGTCTTTTCCTTGTCCTTTGATGAAGAGAGTTCCATCTATAGTACCCCTCCCGTATCCATGTTTACAGAGATACTCAGACAGTGTCTCATACCACTTCCTGGGTGCCTGATGCAACGCATAGAGAGCTTTGTCAAGCTTGCAGACATAATCAGGATGATCAGGATCTACAAAACCAGGTGGCTGTTTGACATAAACCTCTTCATCTATCACTCCATACAAAAAAGCACACTTCACATCAAGTTGAAAGACCTTGAAGTTCTTGGATGCAGCAAATGCCAGGAATATCCTAACAACTTCTAATCTTGCCACTGGAGCAAAGACATCAGTGTAGTCAATCCCTTCTTCTTGTGTGTATCCTTGAACAACCAGTCTAGCTTTATTCTTGATGATGATGCCTCTATCATCTTTCTTGTTCCTAAACACCCATTTGGTTCCAATGGTAGTCTTCCCAGAAGGAAGAGGACAAAGGTTCCAAACTTTTTGCCTTTTGAATTGAAGCAACTCTTGTTGCATAGCTTCAACCCAACTTCCATCCTTTAGAGCTTCATAAACTTTCTTTGGCTCTATCTGGGATAGAAAACAAAAGTGAAGACAAACATTTGCTTCATGGGTTTGTTCTCTTGTCCTTACCCCTGAGACAACATCTCCAATGATGTTTGTGGTAGGGTGAGACTTATGGATCCTAAGCTGAGGGATCACAGCAAGTTGTTGAGAAAGATCTAAATTTAAAAAATTTAGATCTGGCATAGATGTTTCTCCTACCACATCAGCACACTTTTCAAGTGAAACTTGATCCAAGCAGTGTGTGACATCATTGATTTTCTCATCTATGGTGTGGTTAGTGGCATCAAGAAATTCTTGGTCACTGTCACTGTTGATACATGTATGTCCCTAGATCATGATATGAATGTAATAGATCTTGTGTGTTTGATTCTGAGGTAATGTTTGGAATGATTAATGAAATGATATTGTTTGTTTGTTATTTATAATGTTTAATATTTCATTAATGAGTCGATGTTGAATTGTTAATTAGGTTTGTGGTTGTTTGAATTGTTACATATAATGTTATATTAATTAATACATTCAAACTTAACAAAATGAAGTTCTCATACGAATGACCCATGCGAATGAACCATACGCATGAATAACTTCATACGAATGACTCAGTCGCACGACTGAACCAGGAGACTGGATCAGTCGTATGATTGTAACATAAGATTGGCTCAGTCGCACGACTGTACATTCAGTCGTGCGGATGAATCAACCGCATGGTTCAATCGCACGACTGAACTATAATAATGGTTCAGTCGCATGAATGAACAATACTAACCTATAAATACAACCCAATTCGTGGAAAAACAAGAGCTTTTGATTCTATTTCGACTCCAGACGTACCCTAGCCGTCCAGAAACCTCCAAGTTGATACTCCAAGTTCATAGAACGCAGTAGATCGATTCCCAATCGATTCTTAACGTTAGATTCAATACTTTATTGATTCTATGTGCGTTCTCACTGATTGGATCACCAATCAAATAGGATTCCGCACTATTTGATTTGGTTTACACATTAATCATTCTGTATTTCGTTAAAATACAAGGTCCAACAAGTGGTATCAGAGCTTTGGCTCTTGATTACGTGTGATTCAATCAAGATTGATAAAAAGTTTGTGTTTTTAAACTAAAAAAACGCAATCTTTTGTGTCAAAATTGTCTTGGACGTACCCTGCTCATCAAGTTTCGGTTTCTACAGCCTTAGGCGATTAGGGTTTGCAAAATTTCGAATTTTTATGGCTAAAACACGTTTAACCTAAAATTTTTTGCAAAACAGCAGCTTCAGTCGCATGAGTGAGCCATTCGCACGACTGGACTCATTCGCATACTCCAGACGCACGATTGGACTGAGCCGCCTCCCCATTAGCACGACTGAACCATCTGTTCGCAGTGTTCATACGTATCAGCTTCATTCGCTCAACTGAACCAATCGCTTAGTTCAGCCGCACGATTGAACCAATCGCATAGTTCATTCGCACGGATAGCCCATTCGCATCACCCAGTCGCATCAGTTTGACGGTTTGGTTAGTACACTTAAAGGTTATTCGAGATGGAAGATCAGATGTCAGCGTTTACTGCCGGCAAGGACTCAAGGATCCAGAGCCTACTGTTGCTTGAGAGTGAGGTGGAGAATCATAATAAACCACCCAAACTCTTAACGTTAGATGAGTTTCCCCACTGGAAACAATGTTTTGAGATCTACCTCAATGGAGTGGATTCAAATTTGTGGGAAGCTATCGAGATTGGGTATAGTATGCCGGTGGGAGCAGATGGGGTAAAACTTACTTTGGGAGGGATGACCGATGCTCAGAAAGTCAAGTATAATGCAGAGAAGAGAGTTTATGCATTGATTACACAGTCTATTCCTAAAGATATTTTCCACCAGTACTCGGAGAGTAAGCAGGCCAAGAAATTGTGGGATAAGCTGGAAAAGAGATATGACGGGAATGCTTCGTTGAAGCAATTAAAGCTAAGGAACTGAAGAAGGAATTTGACAACTTCTCATCGATGGGAAACGAGAGTTTGGATGATGTTATTGATAGATTCTACCATCTGATGAGTGAACTGCATACACATGGCGTTGCTACTACCATGGAAGAAAAGGTGTCAAATTTCGCAAACGGATTGCCGGAAAAGTGGTCTTCATTTGTGTCAAATCTGAGACAGAATGAGATGCTGGCAAAGTTGGATATCAATGACTTCATTCTAAGCTGCGAGAAGAAGCACTTAGGATGAAGTACAGAGCTCAGAAGTCTTCGCACACTCAGAATCCAGCTTTGTATAATGCCACGCCTCAAGCTAAGATGTCTGGAGCACCTCTTCAGACTGCATTTGTGTCTAGCTCATCGGGTCCATCACAAGCTTCTCCTTCAGGATCAGAAACTTCCGGGTCTTCGTGTACCCATTACATCGGAACTGAAGCGAATGCTACTAGACTGAAGACTGAAAACCTCGGAAATATTACTGTGGAAGTAGCTCGAGAGCACATGGATCTTTTGGCAGCAGTGGTTAATTCTTATGATGGACTTATTGCTGGAAAGATTGGAAACTACCATCTGGCAGATGAGGACTACGAGCAGGTGGATGAAATGGAGCTGGAGAGAATGGATATTATGTGGGCCTTAGCTAGTGCTGTCCGGAGGGCGAAGAAGTTTGTGAAAAAGACCGGACAGAACTTGGTTGCTACTAAGGATACCACATTTGGCTTTGACAAGAGTAAAGTGACCTGCTTTAACTGTGGAGAAAAGGGGCACTTCAAGAGAGAATGTGTGAAGCCAAAGAAAACTGGAAGGGGAACCCATTCTCGTCCTTCACTCGTCAAGACAAGCAAGCTAGCAGTTCTACTTCATCAAGCAAGGATCCAAAGGCCTTGACTGCACATGATGATGAAGGACAGGATTGGAGCTTTCGGTTTGTCTGTCCAGGGGAATCAAATATTGCCAGTGTAGAAGACTTAGATGATGATTCCACGAGTGATGGAGATATTGCAGTTGAGATAGCGATGTCAAATATTGAAGAGACAACTGCAACTGAAGTCAGCTACAAGCCTGAAGAAGGGATTTCAACAGCAAAGACAGAATCATCAGAACCAGAGAACGAAACAACGGGGAGGGCTTGGGTTATAAACTCAATAAAGCAAAAACTGCACAGTTGGACAAGTTCATCACACATTGTCCAACACTTAGTGAGAGAACGAAACAACAGGGAGGCTTGGGTTATAAAGTGGTCCCTCCACCACCTGAGACCTTGATGAACACTAAGAGTAGACCTATAAATAACAACCCCATCAAGGATCATGTGGTGTCTACTCCTCTTGTTAGTGATCCAGATTCCTCATGTTCATCAATTGAATCTGGAACAAAACAAAAGGTGGCCACTTCAAAGGCAAAGGGTAAAATGCCTTGTGTTAATCTGGAAAAAGAATTTGAAAAGATTAATATAAAGTCCGGGACAAACAAAGTCAAATCTGAATCTAAAAAGACTGCTAATGTAAATCTTTCCCAAGCATCATGTCAAAAACCAGTTAACCAAAAAGAAAAAGATGTTAAAAATGTTAAAACAATTAATTTTGTTAAACAGGAGAAAACATCAAAAGAAACAGAGTCAAAACCCAAACTAAGTAATGTTACCAGGGTGTCACACACATCTCCACAAAGAAAGTTTAATCATAAAGTTGATAGCAGGTCATGCTACAACTGTGGAGAGTGTGGACCCATTGCTTCCTTTTGTCATTACTATCAGACACCTAGGATGAAGATTGAATTTTAGAATTCAAAATCTAGGTCTTATAAGAGGAGTTCCTTAACTCCATCTAGACGAACTAGCGAACCAAACGTTCAACCCATTAGCCAGTCGACTGTTTATCACAAACAGGCATTGCATAAATCTGGCTTATGGAAAGAGATGTCATCCTCTGTGTCTGATAATGATGACAAGAAGGAACCTGAGCTTCCCTTACCCTCTAAGGGACAATGGGTTGAATTCATGATGTGTGATGCCTCTGGGAAACCCAAGCCAGTAAAGGCTTGGGTTCCTAACCTAAACTAATGTTTTTACTTTGTATGTGCAGGGTCTTCACTACAGTGCTGAAACCAACACGTGGATTGTAGACAGCGGAGCATCCAGGCATATGACAGGAAATAGAGCTCTTTTATCAAACGTCAAGCAAATAAAAGGAGGGCATGTTTCGTTTGCTGGAAACAAGGGGGGTTATATCACAGCTCAGGGAGAAGTTGGAAATCAGAAAGTTAAGTTTGATAGGGTGAACTACATTTAGCAACTTCAAAACAACTTACTTTCTGTTTCCCAAATCTGTGATAAAGGTTTTAAAGTCATATTCGACAACAAGAAGTGTTACGTCCTTAAGAAAGACTATGTTATTCCAGAGGACCAAGTTCTGATGACAGCTTCAAGATATAAAGACCTTTATGTTTTGGATCTCTCAACAGCTTCTACAACGGATCATGAAGTTCAATGCTTTCTATCCAAAGCCACTGAGAAGGACTCCATATCCTGGCATAGGAGAATGGGACACATCAATCAACGGAAGATGAATCATTTGATCCAGAAGGATCTTGTGAGAGGAGTTAATGTCAAGAATTTCCAACTTCCTGATTTTTGTATAGCTTGCAAGAAAGGCAAACAGACGAAGAAGTCTCATAAGGAAAAGAAAGTTCATTCAATAGAACTTCCTCTTGAACTTCTTCACATGGATCTGTTTGGTCCAGTCAGTGCAAGGAGCATTGCAGGCGACTTGTACTATTTTGTTGTTACTGATGACTACACAAGATTCTCTTAGGTAATGTTTCTGAAGTCCAAGTCAGAAACATTTGAGTCATTCAAGGAGTTAGTAACCACACTGGAATCTCTCTACAAGCTGAAAGTGAGACAAGTACACTCAGATAACGGGACTGAATTCAAGAATCAGTGGATGGAGGCTTACTGCAAGGAAAAGGGATTGTGCATCAATTCACTTCTGCATACACGCCTTAGATGAATGGTGTTGCTGAGAGAAAGAACAGAAGCTTGATAGAGACAGCATGGACAATACTGGCAGACTCGAAATTGCCTATCCAATTCTGGAATGAGGCAGTGGCTAATGCGTGTTATACACTGAATCGAGTTCTGATAGTCAAGCGCCACGGAAAGACATGATTACGAGCTACTACAACGACGTAAACCAAATCTGGAGTATCTCGAACCATTTGGCGCACCGTGTACACTTCTGATGGATGAGTTGGCTACTCGAATGATGGATGATATCTTAAATACACCATCTCTTGATTCAACATCATCGAGTTTACAGGGAGAATCATCTACTCAGTCAGGGGGAGTAGTCGACGATAGTGACTCCTCCTCTGAAGATAAGACTGAAGAAGATGACCAGAACAGTCAGGAGCAACAGGTTCCAGTCCCTGAAAGTCTACAAGCATCTAACGGTGATGCACCTTCGACTTCGGAACCTCAAACTCCTTCTACCTCAGATGCAGAACCAAATGTTCATAATCTTGGCTCTGAGGTAGCTGGTCCTACTACTCCAGGATCACGTCTAAACATCTATCATCCCTTAGACAATGTCATTGGAGATGTCAGATCAGGAGTACAAACCCGAAATCAGCTGTACTCAGCTGATTATGCCTCTGTTATGGAAAAGGGTTACATTTATGATGGCGCTTATCGGTGTTTTGTCTCGCAGTTTGAACCAAAATACGTAAGTGATGCATTAAACGATGAGGCATGGGTGAGTGCCATGCAAGAAGAACTTCTTCAATTCAAGAAGTTAGGAGTATGGACTCTGGTAGATAGACCTAAAGGTGCTAAGGTCATTGGCACCAAATGGGTCTTGAAATGCAAGAAGGATGACCAAGGGGTCACTATCAGAAACAAGGCTCGATTGGTTGTTCAGGGATTTCGCCAAGTCGAGGGGATTGACTACAATGAAGTATTTGCACCCGTGGCAAGGATGGAAGCCATCCGTATCTTCCTTGCCTATGCATCGTATATGAAGATTAAAGTCTATCAATTAGATGTGAAGAGTGCATTCCTTAATGGGAAAATTCGAGAGACAGTGTATGTCAGTCAACCCGAGGGATTTGAAGATCCTTATCATTGGGACAAAGTTTACAAACTCGACAAGGCCTTATACGGGCTTCATCAAGCTCCTAGGGCCTGGTATGAGAAACTCTCAACTCATCTTGTGAAACACGGCTTTCGCAGGGGAGTCATTGACTGCACATTGTTCATAAAAGAAAAAGATGGAGACCTACTGCTAGTACAAATCTATGTCGACATAATCTTCGGTTCAAAGAACGAAGAATTATGCAACGAGTTTGAAGCAATTATGAAGAAAGAGTTTGAGATGAGTGCTATGGGGGTGATGAAATTCTTTCTCGGGTTACAGGTGGATCAGACACCAAATGGGATCTTTCTACATCAGACCAAGTATGTGGGAGACATTCTAAGTCGGTTTGACATGGAGAATGCCTCTGCTGCTGGGACTCCACTTGCTACAAATCATGATGTAGCACCTGACGAAAATGGAGATTTGGTAGATGCCACAATGTACCGAGGAATGATTGGATCCCTCATGTATCTCACTGCCTCAAGACCTGATATCATGTATGCTACATGTTTATGTTCTAGATATCAGGCTAAGCCTAAGGTTAACCATCTGATCGGGGTCAAAAGGATATTTCGTTATCTAAAGGGTACACCCACACTTGGGTTGTGGTATCCTCATGATGATGACTTTGAGCTCACGGCGTATAGTGACTCGAATTACGGGGGCTGCAAGATGAACTACAAGTCTACATCAGCAGGGTGTCAATTCTTTGGGAGGAGATTAGTTACCTGGCAGTGTAAGAAGCAGACCTCGGTTGCATTATCAACCTGTGAAACCGAATACGTTGCTGCTGCAAGTTGCTGTTCACAAATCATTTGGATTCAACAGCAAATGCGGGATTACGGTTTAAGTTTTCTTCTACTCCTATCTTTGTTGACAACTCTGTTGCAATTGCAGTAACTAAAAATCCGGTACAACATCCAAAGACCAAACACATCGGTATTAAATACCATTTCATAAGAGATTGTTTTGAAAAGAACTTAATTGATGTGGTAAAAATTAATACTGACTTTCAACACGCTGACCTCTATACAAAAGCCTTTGATAAACCACGTTTTCTATATTTGTTAGAGGTCAACGGCGTTAAAAAGAAAAGTGATGTTATTCCAGATGATGATCATGTGTAGTCCGATGCATTGCAGTTATATTTTTCTTTTTCAATTTTTCTTTATTTATTTTATTCTGTTTAAATTAAATTCATGTTATTTAGCTGTCTGTTAAAATCCTAAAATAATTAAATCCAGTATGATTTTAGAATTTTAGGGGGAGAGTAGGTCAGCTAGTAACATTTAAAAAAAACGAGGGAGAAGGAGTAGATAGCCGATATAAAGTAGATCGTATCTGTGATACGGATTCAAACCTTTTGGAAAATGATAGTACACAGGAACAAATCAAAAGGGACTTTAAAATTTAATTTAGAAAAGATGCAAATTTAAAGTATAAGTCTGTGTAGTCTAAGCAATATAAAAAGGGAAGATGATAGAAAAACTGGTAACTACTAAGGTAACACAAAGAAAGTAGACATAGAGGTTGCTAGACCACAAATGATATGTCGGTAGATTCAACACAATAGATGAGTAGACCTGACTGGTGATTTCAAGATCAAACTAAGTTGTTCAACTGATTGTGGGCTGCCATCTTATCACTGGTTAACACAATCAAAAATATTCCAATAAGGGGTAATGAGCATGTAAACGCCACAAATGTGTGCATATGACCGTAAATAGAGCAAAGCACGAAAAAAAACACAAATGCTATCAAGCTAATGACATATGTTGTTGGTGCATTCTGTGCAAAATAAAATGCAGCTGCTCTAACAAGAAGATAGGTTGTGTGCCTCTCTGCTGTGCGATGGCACTGATCTGAGGATAAGCATAACCTAGATATTCTAGAATTCATTGTTGTTTGCCGCCTCTCTGCTGTGCGATGGCACTAACCTGAGGATTGGCTTCTCTTTGAAAGCTCTACGAATAGTCTCTTCTTGTAAAAATACCCGTAGACCGCTCAAAAGCTCCTAAGGAATGTTGATTACCATATAAGTGTGGGATCCACAAATATTAGTTGAAATAATTAAACCTAAAACTATCACCAGGTTGTGTCTAAAGTCTGTGTATGGATTTAAGAGGACAAATATACTGACAATCATCGTCGCTACAATTCTTGAAAGTTCAAATCAATGTGGGAATCTAATAGTACTAGTGTGATTTCCTAAATTTGCTAACGACTCTGGATGAAAACCAAGAATTGAGCATATAAAGGTTTTGATAACAAGTCCCAAATAATTTGACTTGCCTGTATGATTCCAAAATTGAATTGTTCCAGGTGTGGTCAAACTAAATTGAAGCTGCCTATTCTGGAACCAAATCCAGGAGATGTTTATCTTAGGATTTATCTCTCACAAAAAGTCAAAAACAAGTTCTATTTTTGTATTTAGTTTAAGGTTCTAGTTAGTTAGTCATTTTAGTTTCTTTGTTCGTTGGACTATATCATGAAAATCAGTATGGGATTAACTCACCTAAAAGGGTCATGTCTGAGATGGCCACATGTGTTTTCAAAGTTTAACAGGGTCACGTCTGAGGTGACTAAATTGTTTAAAAGGATCACGTCTGAGGTGATCAAAAGGTTTTCAAGTTAAAAGGATCGTGTATGAGATGATCAAATGCTCATAATGTTAAATTTCAACAGGTAAAAAGGGTTTAAGTGCTAAATGGTCATAAGTGTAACCCATTCGCACGACTGGATCATAAGTATGGACCAACCATGAGAATGGATCCCATTCGCACGACTAGACATGAGATTGAGCCATTCACTCGAATGGCTTATCAGAATGACCCATTTGACCAAATGAAAGGGTGCCAATGAGTCAGTCGACCGACTGAGACTCAGTTGGTTAACTGAAGGTGCGAATGAAAAGGGCACGAATGAGTCAGTCGACCGACTGAGACTCAATCGGACAGCTGAATGCGAATGACTGGGCCAATCGCACGACTGAGACTCAATCGGACAGCTGAATACGACTGACTGGGCCAATCGCACGACTGAGCCTCAGTCGCCCGAATGAATTGAGCGAATGAGGCCAGTCGGACGATTGAACTCAGCTTCAGTATTTAAATGGCCATAGTCGATCGCATTCCACTCATCACCCTCAATCGCTCCTAAATCGCACATTGTACCGTTACTCTGCCGAAATTGCTTTAGACCTTGTTTCCACATCTTTATTGATATTCTGACTTGCGTTGACATTCATACAAGTATATATCAGTGAAATCACACCGGAATCAGAAGAAAGCAAGCCCTAATTGTGTGATAATTGACTGAAACAAGAATCAGACCGTAAATGACCTAATAACCAACTGAAACTAAGCAACATGTTAAAACTAAGTCTAATAGGTCATTAGTTAAGAGATTCCGAGTCCAGAGAGACATTAAACCACGTTTAATTTCATGAATTGATCAAGACTCGAACCTCAGTTGATTGAACAGTGGGTCATGCGATTGGTCGTCTGGGTGAACTTCAATCGCACGATTGAGGCTGCCGAATGGATCAATCGGCCGAATGTATCATGCGAATGAACTCAGTCGGCCGACTGAACCAATCGCAGACTCAGCCAACAGATTGAACTAAGTCGCATGTCTCATTCATCTGAATGAGCTCAGTCGCATGAAAGGCCAACCGACTGACTTCAGTCACATGATTCATTCGTACGAATGAATCAGATTGAATTTAAACTACACTTTGAACTGAATTTTGATGTATGACTTACTAATGGTTCTATGTCTTGTGTTTCAGATAAATGGCTGATAGATGGTCCATCAATCCAAAGCACAATATATGTGCTCATTTGGACCATACGACTCGGAATGGGGCTGAGTTTACAGAGATTATTGCGTTCCTTCGACGCTCTCGGATACATGAAGCCATATCCACACCGTGTACTCCTTACAGGTCATTACATCAGGCTTTCTGGGAGAATGCCTCTGTAGACCGTTCACGTGAGCCTTACAGCATACGGAGCGCCATTCATGGTCATGATATTGAGATTACAGCATCTGACATCCAGAGAGTACTTGATTTTGGGGATGATACTGATCACCCCACCAACTACATCCATTTACAGTAAGAGGTTGCTTCCTCAGGATTAAGTACGCTGGGGACATCAACTCAGGTGTGCTCAACAAGAGCAACCTGTGTCCCCAGTATAAATACTTGGCGCATGTGATCCTGAAGTGTATTGCTTCTCGAAGGGGTGGGTTTGATGACCTGTCAGACCAGATTCAGAATGCCTATGTGGCACTGGTGCTGAACCACCCCTTCAACTTCTAGAGCATGATCTTCTCATATCTGGTGGAGAATCTGGAGGCCAAGGGGAAGGAGGGTTTTTGTATCTACCCCAGATTTCTGCAGCTGATCTTTAACGAGAAGCTGCCATTACTTCCCAAGGAGAGACATGATGCGGTTGCCCTAGAGATTATGAATGACACGAATTTGGGTCGCATGAGAGTGTATCGGGGCAAGCAGGTAAAGCCCCAGGTAAAGAGGTTGATCGGCCATCTGGCCAATGAAAGATATGTGGCGCCAGGTAGACGCAAGTGGCGTCACGACGACAGTGATTCTGATGTTGAGCAGATTGCTCTACGCACCGATGACTCTGATGATGATAACGGTAGGGATGCTGGAGATGACATGCCCATTCCACCGAGGGGCGCAGCTACAGATGTTATACCTCCAGTATCTGCCCTCATGGGAGACATAGCTGAGTCAGCCGGGTTCCACCAGGACTTTATACCTGGTGAGGAGGAAGAAGAGTCAGACGAGGAGCCATTAACTAGGACTGTGGGAAGCAAGGTTGTTCCCACAGAGTATGGACTCCGGGCGGTTGGTGAACGCCCCAGGGATTCGGGAGAGACGACTGCAGATCCCAGCTATGCTCTTGAGTCTGCTAGCCGTGTTCTAGGGGGAGCATCCACCTCGACTGGATCGAGGAGGAAACTGATGGCTCAGCCTCACGGCCAGAAGAAGAAGAGGAGAAGACTCATTTTCGTCTCCACCACAGCCACTACATCTACCATCACCACTACCACTTCTACAGCCACACCATCCACCACCACAGCCACCACAGCTACCACTACCACTACCACACCTCCCACCACTGTACATATGCCACCGCCACCATATCTTTCACTCCTACATCACCTCCACTATCTCACAGACCCAACCCTATCTTCACCACAGCCACCACCACCACCACTAGCCACCAAGCAGGACCCTCATCTCATCCCGCACATATATATGGATCTCATCTACCTCAATTTAGGGTAGAGGACCAGCTTTCAGTGCTAAACCGTATGGTGATGTGACTGTTAACTGCTGATGAAGAGAAGACTGCGCAGATCCAACAGCTTGCAGATCTCACTACTGCGCAGTCACACCAGATCTCGGAGCAGGCTCGGCTGATCGAGGAGCAGGCCCAGAAATGGCTACTCAGAGCCACAAGATCGCCCAACTCCAAGAGCATAGAGTCACTTCTGCTAAGAAGATTGAGGAGTTGAAGAATGCTAAGAAGACCATCATGCTCAAACTTAAGGGATCTAAAGATGAGCCTCTGAAGATTAAAGAGGGAGATGGTGATGATGGTGATGATGATGATGAAGATGATGATGATGAGACTTAGGATGATAAGGGGATTGAGGACGAGAGGACAGAGGAGAGGAAGGAGGATGATGATGAAGAAGGAGGGGATGCAACTGCATCTACCTCTGCTCAAGGTCAAGAAGGAGGTCTAAGAAGAATCAAGACCAACAAGCTTCATCCTCTGCTCCACCAAGTGATGACCCAGTGATCCACAAAAAAAGTAATGATTAGATGTCTATGTATTTGATTACTTTTGTATTTGAATCATGTATTTAAACTTATGCATTTAATGGTTATATTAAGATTAATGTATTTCTGTTTTGATTATTAACTAATGGTTGATGTGCTACATGTTTAAATCAAATAGATCCAAACTATCAGAGGGATGAGTTCGATGTTGCTCCCCTTCAGCAGATCAAGACTCAGCTAACTATGATTCTTGATCTGCAAGGGATTGTCAGAAGGTCGGTGAGTTATACCCCTGAAGAAGGGGAAATAATTCACAATCTATCAAATGAGAAACTAGCTGAGATCTTCAAGCTAAATCCTGATGAGATTGTAAAGGATGCTCTAACGTGCGACTCCACAAGTGACGAAGAGCTCAACGACGTTGATGAAATAGAGATAGAAGATGTCACTGCAGAGCACTACCCTCAGTATGCTGACAATAAGGGAAATGTGATCCCCAATCTGGGTGAATCCCTTGTTAGTGATACGTTTGAGGTGTTAGACAAAATGGAGCAGGAGTCATAGAAGAAAGAAGGATCGGCCCAAGCCTCAAATGATGATGTTGATATCCGAAAGGATGAATGGGCTACCTGTTTTGAAGAAGTTAGAGCCCAACATGCTGCACCTAAACAGGACGCCTACACCAAACTCTACAAAGTCAGAAACATCATAAGGTGTCAGGAAGGATTATAGCATGGGCGTATTTTGAGAACCTTAACGTTTATGCCGTTAAGAGGGAGAAGGGCATAGAGTACTTTAGATTTCCACATGATCTAAAGACTCTACCAGGTTTTGAGCTCAACCAGCTGGCCAAACTGAAGGTGTTGTATGTTGACCCGAGAAAGATGTCAGGCTGGTTTGAGGCTGCCCTAAGGAAGGAGTACCACACCAGGTGGGTTAACTTCAGACCCCAACAGCCTACAAGGTACATCAGAAGGTCTGAAGTTAATGCCATTACTGGAAAGCCAAAGATAGTGTTGAAGTGGAGTCCTCCTCGCACGATGTCAAGAATCCCACTCAGGGAAATGCCACAGGACTTCACTCCACACTTTAAGTGGTGGTACTATGATTGGAGGATAGGAGAAGCGGTCATAGTCCTAAACAAAGAGGGCCAAATCGATACTATTAGGGTATTTGACCCAATGTGGCTTACCAACTTGTCAGCTAATGATGTTTACACTCTATACAAGTGGCCACTGTTCTATGATACGCAAGATATGGTACAAGACCTCCAGTTCCAGAATGTCATAAGACTCTGTTTTGCATTTGAGATTCATGCAGGAGTCACAAAAGAGGATAAGTACAAGAAGTATGAGAAGGTAATGAAGAAAACAAGACATTAGAGAGATCTAGGTCCAAGGGGGAGTTTGTTGATACATGTATGTCCCTAGATCATGATATGAATGTAATAGATCTTATGTGTCTGATTCTGAGGTAATGTTTGGAATGATTAATGAAATGATATTGTTTGTTTGTTATTTATAATGTTTAATATTTCATTAATGAGTCGATGTTGAATTGGTTAATTAGGTTTGTGGTTGTTTGAATTGTTACACATAATGTTATATTAATTAATACATTCAAACTTAACAAAATGAAGTTCTCATACGAATGACCCATGCGAATAGACCATACGCATGAATAACTTCATACAAATGACTCAGTCGCACGACTGAACCAGGAGACCGGATCAGTCGTATGATTGTAACATAAGATTGGCTCAGTCGCACGACTGTACACTCAGTCGTGCGGATGAATCAACCGCATGGTTCAATCGCACGACTGAACCATACTAATGGTTCAGTCGCACGAATTAACAATACTAACCTATAAATACAACCCAATTCGTGGAAAAACTAGAGCTTTTGATTCTATTTCGACTCCAGACGTACCCTAGCCGTCCAGAAACCTCCAAGTTGATACTCCAAGTTCATAGAAAGCA
Source organism: Flaveria trinervia (assembly GCA_025506515.1). Taxonomy (NCBI): domain Eukaryota; kingdom Viridiplantae; phylum Streptophyta; class Magnoliopsida; order Asterales; family Asteraceae; genus Flaveria; species Flaveria trinervia. Next base: position 20,241,376 of record CM046457.1, read on the forward strand.
GTAGATCGATTCCCAATCGATTCTTAATGTTAGATTTAATACTTTATTGATTCTACGTGCGTTCTTACTGATTGGATTGCCAATCAAATAGGATTCCGCACTATTTGATTTGGTTTACACGTTAATCATTCTGTATTTCGTTAAAATACAAGGTCCCAACAGTCACCATCACCATTGTTGTCTTCCACAGTTGAGGTGTTCTTGTCTGGTTATAGAGCCTTTGAGCTGGAATTTGAAGGCGTACCAGATGTATCAGCTGAATTTGTCATTGTTAGGCTGACAGAAACCTCATTTGCAGAAGTGGTTTCAACTGGAGCTGAAGATATAGTCTTGAAGGTCTTCCTAGCTCAAATCTTGGATCAGGATCATCTGTATTTAAATTTGCGGCAGATCCTGAAACATTCTCACAAGATTTGTTAAAATAGTTGGTAACCAGATCAAGATCAAACAACCAATCTGGACTAGAACCAGCAACACAGGGTGTGTGTTCATTGAAAGTCACATTGGTTGACTCTTCAACAATTCTAGTTCTGAAATTGTATACTCTATAAGCCTTAGCTTGGGAAGAGTATTCAATAAAGTGTCCATCATCTGATTTCTCAGCAAACTTGGCAATTTGATCTTTGGTATTCAAGATGGTGCAAGGACATTGTTGATACATATATGTACCTAGATCTTGATCTGAATGTAATATGCCTTAAACTTATGTAACTATTGGGTACTTAATGAAATACAAAATGTTTGTTTGTGATTTATAATGTTTAATATTTCATTAATGAGTTGATATTGAATTGGTTATATAGGTCTGTGATTGTTTGAATTGATACATATAATGTTATACTAATGAATACATTCAAACTTGGTTAAGTGAAGTTGTCATGCGTCCGAATGGCCATGCGACTAAGTGACCATGCGCCTAAATAGTCCATACGCCTGAACAACTTCATGCGACTGACTCAATCGCACGACTGAATCTTCAATCGTATGAATGAATCAACTGCATAGCTCAATCACACGAATGAACCATGCAAATGGTTCAGTCGCCCGAATGAGTAATACTAACCTATAAATACCACCTAATTCGTGGAAAAACGCAAGCATTTATTCCTATTCGACTCCAGACGTACCCTAGTCGTCCAGATGCCTCGAAGTTCGTACTCCAAGTTCATAGAATGCTGCAGATCGATTCCTAATCGATTCTTAACATTAGATTTAATTCCTTATTGTTTCTATGTGCGTTCTCACTGATTGGATCGCAAATCAAATAGGATTCCGCACTATTTGGTTTGGTTTACACGTTAATCAGTTTGTATTTCGTTTAAATACAAGATCCTAACAAGTGGTATCAGAGCTTTGGCTCTTGATTACGTGTGATTCAATCAATTTTGATACAAAGGTTGTGTTTTTTCACTAAAAACGCAATCTTTTTATGTCAAAAGTTGTCTTGGACGTCCCCTGCTCATCAAGTTTTGGTTTCTACGGCATAAGGCGATTAGGATTGGTGAAAATTCAGGTTTTTATGGCCAAAACAAGTTAAACCTAGAAATTTTCGGAAAAGAACAACAGCTTGAGTCGCACGATTGACCCAATCGCACGACTGGACTTCATTCGCATCTCCTGACGTACGATTGGACTCAGTCGCATCTTCATTCATACAACTAAGCCTACCAGTCGCAATGTTCATACGCATCAGTTTCACTCGCACGACTGGACCAATCGCTTAGTTCAGCCGCACGATTGAACCAGTCGCATAGTTTCATTCGCACAGGTAGCCCATTCACATCGCTCCATTTGCAGCAGTTAACAGATTGTTTAAGAGACTTAAAGTTAATCGAGATGGATGATCAGTTGTCAGCGTTTATAGCCTGGAAGGACTCACGGATTCAGAACTTACTGCTACTGGAGAGTGAGGTGGGGAATCATAATAAACCCCCGAAGCTTATAACATTAGATGAGTTTCCCCACTGGAAACAACATTTTGAGATCTACCTTAATGGAGTGGATCCAAATATGTGGGAAGCTATTGAGACGGGATACAGTATGCCGGTGGGAGCCGATGGGGTGAAACTTACTCTAGGAGGAATGACTGATGCACAGAAAGTTAAATATAATGCTGAAAAGAGAGTATATGCATTGCTAACACAGTCTATCCCTAAGGATATTTTTTCACCAATTCTCAGAGAATAAGCAAGCCAAGAAGTTATGGGATGAGCTAGAGAAAAGATATGACAGGAATGCTTTGTTGAAGGCCATTAAAGCTAAGGAGTTGAAGAAAGAATTTGACAACTTTTCATCGATGGGAAATGAGAGTTTAGACGATGTCATTGATAGATTCTACCATTTGATGAGCGAGTTGCACACACATGGTGTCACAACTACCATGGAAGATAAAGTGTCAAATTTTGCAGACGGGTTGCCAGAAAGTTGGGCTTCTTTTGTTTCAAATCTGAGATAGAATGGATTGCTATCAAAGTTGGACATCAATGATTTCATACTAAAGCTGCGAGAAGAAGAACTAAGGATGAAGTATCGAGCTCAGAAGTCTTTGTACACTCAGAATCCAGCTTTGTACAATGCCACTCCTCAACTTAAGATGTCTGGAGCACCTCTTCAGACTGCCTTTGTGTCAAGCTCATCTGGTCCTTCACAAGTCTCTCCTTCAGGATCAGAAATGTCAGGGTCTTCTAGTACCCAATATATTGGATCTGAAGCAAATGCTACACGACTGAAGACTGAGAATCTCGGAAACATGACAGTAGAAGTAGCTCGAGAGCACATGGATCTCTTGGCAGTAGTGGTCCATTCCTATGATGGACTTGTTGCTAGGAAAATTGGAAACTGCCATCAGGTAGATGAGGACTACGAGCAGGTTGATGAGACTGAACTAGAGGATGGATATTATGTGGGCCTTAGCAAGTGCTGTCCGGAGGGCAAAGAAGTTCGTGAAGAAGACCGGAAAAAACTTGGTTGCTACTAAGGACACTACTTTTGGCTTTGACAAGAGCAAGGTGACCTGCTTTAACTATGGAGAAAAGGGGAACTTCAAAAGAGAATGTGTGAAGCCAAAGAAGACTGGAAACGGGAATCCATTCTCGTCTTTCACTCGTCAAGACAAGCAAGCTAGCAGTTCTACTTCATCAAGCAAGGATCCAAAAGCCTTGACCGCCCATGATGATGAAGGACAGGACTGGAGCTTTAGGTTTGTCTCTCCGGGAGAATCCAATATTGCGAGCGTGGATGACTTAGATGATGATTCCGCGAGTGAAAGAGATATAGCAGTAGAGATAGCGATGTCAAACAGTGAAGAGATTGCAACAAAGGTCTGTTACAAGCCTGAAGAAGGGACGTCTACAACAAAGACAGAATCACCAGAACCAGAGACATCTGATGCTGCGTTGATGACTAATTCAACAGAACCTCCTCAGGTAAGTACTACTGACAAACTTTTCAAAAATCATGCTTGTTCTGATTGTAATAAATTTAGAGAAAGCATAGATCAGAAATTTGCTAGGTTATTAGATCATAATGACAGCTTAGTAAAGGATTTGCAACTGTGCACTAAGGCAAATAGAGTTTTAAAACAAAATGAGCATAGTTACAAAGAAAAGATAGACCTTTTGAATAAACAGCTTAGGGAAACTAAAGTAGTAGCATTTAACCAAGCTAATGACATTAGGTACTCTCTTAACTCCCTAGAAGACACTAAGAAACAAAAAGTAGTTTTAGAAATAGAAGTCAACTCTTTAAAGCAAAAACTGCATAGTTGGACAAGTTTATCTCATATTGTCCAACACTTAGTAAGAGAGCGTAACAATGGGGAGGGTTTAGGTTATAAAGTGGTTCCACCACCACCTGATACCTTGATGAACACTAAGTGTAAACCAATAAATAACAATCCCATCAAGGATCATGTGGTGTCTACTCCTCTTGTAAGTGATCCAAATTCCTCATGTTCTTCAATTGAATCTGGAACAAAACAAAAGGAGGCCACTTCAAACGCAAAGGGTAAAATGCCTTGTGTTAATCTAGAAAAAGAATTTGAAAAGGCAAATATAAAGTTAGGGTTAAACAAAGTCAAATCTGAACCTAAAAAGACTGTTAATGTTAACCTTTCACAAGTCTCATGTCAAAGTCCAGTTAACCAAAATGGAAAAGGTGTTAAGAATGTCAAAACAGTTAAGTTTGTTAAACAAGAGCATACATCAAAAGAAGTAGAATCAAAACCCAAACAAAATGATGTCACTAGGATGTCACACACATCTCCACAACAAAAGTTTAATCATAAAGTTGATAGCAGATCATGCTACAACTGTGGAGAGTGTGGACACATTGCTTCTTTTTGTCAATACTTTCAGACACCTAGGAAGAAAATTGAACTTCAGAACTCAAAACCTAGGTCTTCTAAGAGGAGTTCTTTAACTCCACCTAGAAGAACTAGTGAACCCAAAGTTCAACCCATTAGCCAGTCGTCTGTTTATCACAACAGGCTTTACACAAATCTGGCTTATGGAAAGAAAAGTCATCCTCTGTGTCTGATAATGATGACAAGAAGGCACCTGAGCTACCCTCATCTTCTAAGGGTCAATGGGTTGAATTCATGATGTGTGATGCCTCTGGGAAACCCAAGCCAGTAAAGGCTTGGGTTCCTAACCTAAACTGATGCTTTAAATTGTATGTGCAGGTGTTCGCTACAGTGCTGAAACCAACACGTGGATTGTAGATAGCGGAGCATTCAGGCACATGACAGGAAACAGGGCTCTTTTATCAAACGCCAAACAAATAAAAGGCAGGGTGTTTGCTGGTTGTTGATCTCAATGTTTAATGTTTCAGTGTATGTTTTAATGTTTATTATTTATTGATGCATATTGAACCAACTATATAGGTTTGTGGTTGTTTGAATAGATCCTAGTCAAGTCATGATTAAGAAACATATTCAAACTTAGTCGTATGAAGTCTTCATGCGAATGGACCATGCTAATGGACCATACGAATGAACACTTTATGCTAATGGACCAGTCGGACGACTGACTAGGAGATTGGATCAGTCGCAAGACTGAGACATACGGATGACTCAGTCGCATGACTGAACCTTCAGTCGTGTGATTGACTTAGTCGCACGACTGAACCATGCTAATGGTCTAGTCGTACGATTGACTAACCCTAACCTATAAATATCATTTAATTCGTGAAAAAACGTAACACTTTGAAGAATTCGACTCCTACTCGTACCCTAGCCGTCCAGAACGTCCAAGAAAGCCAGTCCAAGTTCATAGATCGTTCTTGATCAATTCCTATTCGTTTTTAACGTTTAGTTTAATCTTATATCGATCGGGTTAACGTTCTCACTAATTGGATCGCCAATCAAATAGGATTCCACACTATTTGAGTTGGTATACACGTGAATCAGTTAGTACTCCGTCTAGTACACGGTCCCTAACAAGTTGTATCAGACCTTTGGCTCTTGATTTACATGTGATTCAATCAATTTTGATATAAAAATCATGTTTTTCACACAAAAACGCAATCTTTTTGTGTCAAACGTTGTTTTGGACGTCTCCAGGTCAAAAATTTAATGTTTTTCAGCATACAACAATTAGGGTTAGTGAGAAATTCATGTTTTTGCGTCAAAATACCTTAAACCCTCGAATTCTCAAAATCCAGCAGCTTTAGGCGCACGATTGACTCACTCGTACGACTGAATCCATTCGCATCCCTCATACGCATGATTGGACTCAGTCGTTCATCCATTCGTACGACTGAATTGCCCATTCGCATTGTTTATCCGCACCTGTCCATTCCCACGATTGAGCCATCCGCATTTGCTCATTCGCATGTCTGAGTCAACCACATTGTTCAATCGCACGAAGTGTTCAATCGCATTCCTTCAGTCGCACAAGTAAAACAGTTTGTTCTAAAGTTCAAAGTCGATAGTAATGGAGGATCAATATTCAGCGTTCACCGCAGGAAGGGATTATAGGATTCCGAATTTGTTGCTTCTAGAAAATGAAGTGGGAAATCATAACAAGCCCCCTAAGCTTATAACATTAGATGATTACCCACAATGGAAGCAAAGATTTGAGATTTACTTAAATGGAGTAGATCCCAATCTGTGGGAGTCGATAGAGACAGGATATAACATGCATGTAGGTGTGGATGGAGTTAAACTTACCTTAAGCGGTATGACTGACAGCCAAAAGGTAAAGTACAATGTAGAGAAGAAAGTATATGCTTTGCTGGCTCAGTCAATTCCTAAGGACATCTTCTATCAGTTTTTTAAGAACAAGCAAGCTAAGAAGTTGTGGGATGCATTGGAAAAGAGGTATGAGGGAAATGCATCGTTAAAAGCTCTAAAGGCTAAAGCATTAAAAAAGGATTTTGACAACTTCTCGTCAATGGGAAAGGAGAGCTTGGATGACGTCATTGACCGGTTCTACCACTTAATGAGTGAGCTACACACTCATGGAGTCACCACGTCTATGGAAGACAAAGTTTCAAACTTTGCAGATGGGTTGCCAGAGAAGTGGGTTTCCTTTGTATCCAACCTCAGACAGAATGATTTGCTGGCGAAGTTAGATATCAATAACTTCATTCTGAAGCTGAGAGAGGAAGAGCTGAGGATGAAGTTCAGGGCCCAAAAGTCTTCATATGATCAGAATCTGACACTGTACAACTCAACTCCATAAGCCAAAATGTCTGGAGCACCACTTAAAACGGTGTTTGTGTCGAGTTCAACTGGTCCATCTCAAGCTACCACTTCAGGATCTGACATGTTAGGGTCGTCTTGTACTGAATACATAGCACCTGAAGCCAATGCTACAAAACTGAAGACTGAGAATCTCGGAATGTTACAGTGGAGGTAGCAAAGGAGCACATGGATCTCTTAGCAACGGTCGTTCACTCCTATGACGGACTAGTTTCTAGGAAGATTGGAAACTGCCATCTAGCAGATGAGGACTACGAGCAGGTAGAGGAGACAGAGCCGGAGAGAATGGACATTATGTGGGCCTTAGAAAGTGCTGTTCAGAGAGCTAAAAAGTTTGTCAAGAAGACCAGACAGAACTTGATTGCTACTAAGGATACAACTTTTGGTTTTGACAAGACCAAAGTTACCTGCTTCAACTGTGGGGAAAAGGGGCACTTCAAACGCGAATGTGTGAAGCCCAGAAGACATGAAATGGGAATCCATTCTCATCTTTCACTCGTTAGGATAAACCCACAAGCAGCCCTACTTCTTCGAGCAAGGATCCCAAAGCCTTAACCGCTCATGATGACGAAGGACAAGATTGGAGCTTTCGGTTTGTGTCTCCGGGAGAATCCAACATCGCTAGTGTTGAAGATCTAGATGACGACTCAGCAAGCGAAGGTGATATTGCAGTGGAACTTGTGATGTCAAATGTTGAAGACAGTGCAACTTTGGTTGATCACCTGCCTGAAGAAGGGACAAGTTCCACAAGTTCAGAATAACAAGAACCAGAAAAGCCAGGCACTGCTTTGATGGCCGATTCAACCTCACCCTCTCAGGTAAGTTCCACTACTCAACTTTTCAATAATCATGCTTGGTCTGATTGTAATAAATTTAGGGAAAGTATTGATTTGAAATTTTCTAGGTTATTAGATCATAACGATAGCTTAGTAAAGGACTTACAACTGTGCACAGAAGCAAATAGAGTCTTAAAACAAAATGAGCACAACTATAAAGAAAAGATAGTACTTTTGAATAAAAAACTTAGAGAAACTGAAGTTGTAGCTTTTAACCAAGCTAATGACATTAAGTTCTATCTTAACTCCCTAGAAGACACTAAGAAAGAAAAAGCAGTTTTGGAAGTAGAAGTAAATTCATTAAAGCAAAAACTGCATAGTTGGACAAGTTCTTCTCACATTGTCCAACACTTAGTGCAAGAACGCAACAATGGGGAGGGTTTGGGATATAAAGTGGTTCCACCATCACATGAGAGATTGATGAATGTCAAAAGTAAACCAATAAATAATAACCCAATCAAGGATCATGTGGTGTCCACTCCTTTTGTAAGTGATCCAGATTCCACATGTAAACCAAATGAATCTGTCATAAACAAAAGGATGCCACTTCAAAATCAAAAGGTAAAATACCTTGTGTTAATCTGGACGAATAATTTAAAAAGGTTAAAATAAAGTCTGGTTCAACCAAGTCTATTTCTGAACCCAGAAATACCAAACAAATTAACTAATCATGTGCTTCATGTCTAAGTCAAAATAAACAAAAGGGAAAAGATGTTAAAAATGTTCAAAAAGTTAAGTTTGTTAAACAAGATAAAACATCTAAACAAGAAGTGTCAAAACCCAAAGAGAATAAAGTCACACGTGTGTCACACACTTCTCCACAGAAATAGTTAAATTGTCAAGTTAAAAGCATATCATGCTACAATTGTGGAAAGTATGGGCATATCGCGTCTTACTGTCCTTATTATCAGACACCAAAGAAAAAGATTGAACTTTATGACACTAAAGCAAGCTCTTCCAAAAGAAACTCTATGACTCCTCCAAAAAGAGTCAACGAACCTAAAGTTTAACCTATCAGCCAGTCGTCTGTTTATCACAAACAGGCCTTACACAAAGCTGGCTTATGAAAAGAAAAGTCTATGTATGGTAATGGGAACAAGAAGACAAATGATCTTCCCTCACCCTCTAATGGATAATGGGTAGAATTTATGATGTGTGATGCCTCTGGGACACCCAAGCCGGTTATGGCTTAGGTCCCTAACCTTAACTAATGTTTTCAATTGATTGTGCAGGGTGTTCGCTATAGTGCTGATACAAACACTTGGATTGTAGATAGTAGAGCATCCACGCACATGACTGGGAACCGGGCACTCCTGTCAAACGTCAAACAAATCAAAGGAGGTCATGTTTCTTTTGCTGGAAACAAAGGAGGGTACATCACAGCTCAAGGGGAAGTAGGGAACCAAAAAGTGAAGTTTGACAATGTAAACTATGTTCAGCAACTTCAAAATAACTTGCTCTCGGTTTCCCAAATATGTGACAAAGGAATTAAGGTAGTATTCGACAACAAGAAGTGCTATGTCCTGAAAAAGGACTATGTGATTCCGGAGGAACAAGTCTTAATGTCAGCCTCAAGATATAACGACCTTTACGTATTGGATCTATCAAAGGCCTCCACAATAGATCATCAAGTTCAATGCTTCTTGTCAAAAGCTACTGAGAAGGATTCTATCTCCTGGCATAGGAGAATGGGGCACTCCAATCCACGGAAGATGAACCACTTGATCCAGAATGATCTAGTGCGAGGAGTCAATGTCAAGAATTTCCAACTCTTGGATTTTTGTGTCGCCTGCAAGAAAGGCAAACAGACAAAGAAGTCTTATAAGGCAAAGAAAGTTAATTCTATAGAACTGCCTCTTGAGCTTCTTCACATGGATCTGTTTGGTCCAATCAGTACAAGAAGCATCGCAGGTGACTTGTATTGCTATGTAGTTATAGATGACTACTCAAGATTCTCTGGGTGATGTTCTGAAATTAAAATCAGTAACATTTGAGTCATTCAAAGAATTGGTAACTACACTGAAGTCTCTCTACAAGCTGAAGGTGAGACAAGTACACTCAAACAACATAACCGAGTTCAAGAACCAATGGATGGAGGCTTTCTACAAAGAAAAGGGAATTGTGCACCAGTTCACTTCCGCCTACACTCCTTAGATGAATGGAGTTGCTGAGAGAAAGAATCACAGCTTAATAGAGACAGCACGCAAAATGCTAGCAGAATTGAAACTGCCTATCCAATTTTGGAATGAGGCAGTTGCCAATGCGTGTTACACGTTAAATCGAGTTCTGGTGGTAAAACATCATGGCAAGATGTGTTATGAGTTACTTCAATGACATAAACCAAATCTGGAGTACCTCGAACCATTTGGAGCACCATGTACGTTGCTGAAGAAAACTCGGGAAGGAAAGTTTAGCGAAAAGGCTGAAGAGGGCATTTTTCTAGGATACAACATACCGAATAAGAGAGTTTACAACAACTCAACGGGTCAAGTAGAGGTATGAACGTTGATGTTCAGAGATACACCACTCATCCTGCTGGAAAAGGACCCACATTCTTTTTCGACTATGATGGATTCTTCAAGTCCTTCAACATTCCTCTCTCCACTTCTGATGATGAGTTCGCAGCAAAAATGATGTATAATGTCTTAAAACACACCATCACAGGACTCTACATCATCTGGTTCACAAGGTGAATCACCTAACCACTCAGGAGGAGCGCTCGAGGTAAGTGACTCTTCCTATGACGATGAAGCCGTGGAGAATGATCAGAACGATCAGGGGCAACAGGTTCCAACTACTGCAAGTCCACAAGCATCTGACTTAGATGCCTTTGAGTCTTCGAAACCTCACACTCCTACTGCTCAGATACGGAACCAAACGTTCATAATCTTGAGGTAGTTGTTCCCACCACTCCTGGATCACGCTTAAATGTCTATCATCCTCTAGACAATGTCATTGGGGATGTCAGATCAGGAGTTCAGACAAGAAATCAGCTGTATTCAGCTGATTATGCCACGGTAATGGAAAAAAGGGTATATTCACGATGGTGCATACTGCTGTTTTGTGTCTTAGTTTAAGCCAAAATACGCCAGTGAAGCCCTAAATGATGAAGCATGGGTAAGTACCATGCAAGAAGAACTTCTTCAGTTCATGAAGTTAGGTGTATGGACACTAATAGATAGACCTAAAGGTGTCATCATCAGGAACAAGGCTCAACTTGTAGTTCAAGGATTTCGACAAGTCGAGGTAATTGATTACAATGAAGTATTTGCACCTGTGGCAAGAATGGAAGCCATCCGTATCTTCCTATCCTATGCCTCTTACATGAAGATTAAAGTCTATCAACTGGATGTAAAGAGTGCATTTCTTCATAGTGAAATCTGGGAAACAGTGTATGTCAGTCAACCTGAAGGATTTGAGGATCCATATCATCAGGACAGAGTTTACAAACTGGATAAGGCTTTCTATGGGCTTCACCAAGCCTCGAGAGCATGGTATGAAAAACTCTCAACTCACCTTGTGAAACACGGATTTCGTAGAGGTGTAATTGACTATACACTATTCATCAAGAAAAGGATGGTGATCTGCTGCTTGTTCAGATTTATGTTGATGACATAATCTTCAGTTCCAAGAACGAAGACTTATGTAAAGAATTTGAAGCAGTAATGAAGGCAGAATTTGAAATGAGTGCCATGGGAGAGATGAAGTTCTTTCTCGGGTTATAGGTGGATGAAACACCAAAAGGGATATTTCTACATCAGACCAAGTATGTAGGGGATATTCTCAGTCGGTTTGACATGGACAATGCTTCCGCGGCTGGGACTCCACTTGCTACAAACCATGATGTAGCACCCGACGAGAATGGTGATCTGGTTGATGCCACCATGTACCGAGGAATGATCGGATCCCTCATGTACCTCACTGCCTCAAGACCTGATATCATCTATGCAACATGTCTTTGTTCAAGATATCAGGCGAAACCAAAAGTTAACCATCTTATAGGGGTCAAAAGGATATTTCGTTATCTGAAGGGTACACCAACACTAGGGCTGTGGTATCCTCATGATGATGACTTCGAGCTTACCGCGTTCAATGACTCGGATTATGGCGGCTGTAAGATGAACTACAAATCCACCTTAGTAGGATGTCAATTCTTTGGAAGAAGATTAGTCACGTGGCAGTGTAAGAAGCAGACATCAGTTGCGCTATCAACTTGTGAAGCTGAATATGTTGCTACGGCAAGATGCTGCTCTCAAATCATCTGGATTCAACAGCGAATGTAGGACTACGGTTTGAAATTTTCTAACACCCCTATATTTGTTGATAATTCTGCTGCAATAGCCGTTACCAAAAATCCTGTCCAACATCCTAAGACCAAACACATCGGTTTTAAATATCACTTTATACGTGATTATTTTGAAAAGAATCTAATCGATGTTGTTAAGATAAATACGGATTTCCAACCCGCTGACCTCTATATAAAAGCCTTTGATAACCACATTTTCTTTATTTGTTAGAGGTCAACGGCGTTAAAAAAAGTGATGTAATTCCAGAAGATGAACATGTTTAGTCTGATGCGTCGAATCAATTTTTTGTTTATTTTCTTTAACTTTATGTCATTTAAATAATGTTTTTGGTTTTATTTCTTCGCCTATTAAAATCCTAAAAATGCAAATCGTTTACAGTTTTAGAATTTTAGGGGGAGAATAGGTTACGTTAAGTTAGGATTAAAAAAAGGAGGGAGGAGGACAGGCAAGCTGATAGAAATGAGATCGGATATGTGAAACTAATTCAACGACTATGGAAAATGATAGTACACAGGAACAGAGAATTTGGGACTTTAAAAGATTTAAATTGAATTAGATTTAAAATTTAAAGTATAAGTCTGAGAAGTCTAAGCAAAAATAAAAGGAAAAATGATAATAGAACTAACTGCTACTAAGGTAACACGGAGAAAGTAGACCTAGAGTTTGCTAGACCATTAGATGATGTGTCGGTAGATTCAACACAATAGATAAGTAGACCTTTTTGGGATCTCAAGATCAAACTAAGTTGTTTAACAAGCTGTGGGTTATCATCTTATCCCTGGTTAACACAATCAACAGAGTTCCAATAAGGGGTGACGAGCAAAATAAACGCCACAAATGTGTGCGGATGACCAAAATATGAGCAAAGCACTAATGAAAAATGCAAAAAGCAATCAAACTAATAACCTATGTTGTTGGTGCGATCTGTGCAAAAAGCATAAAATTGTTCAAACAAGAAGATAGGTTATGTGCCTCTCTGTTGTGCGGCACTGACCTGAGGATAAGGATAAACTATATATTCTAGAATTAATTGTTGTTTGCCACCTCTCTGTTGTGCGGTGGCACTGACCAGAGGCTTTGCTTCTCTTTGAAAGCTCTAAGAATAGTTTCTTCTTGTCAAAAATACCCGTAGACCGCTCAAAAATCTCCTGAGGAATGTTGATTAGCATAGAAGCGTGGGATCCACAAATGCTTGTTGAAATAATTAAACCTTAAACCATCACCAATCTGTGTCAAAAGTCTATGTATGGATTTAAGTGGACAAGTATACTGACAATCATCGTGGCGGAAATTCTTGAAAGTCCAAATCAATATGTGCGTCTTATAGTACTAGTATGATGTCCTTAATTTGCTGATGACTCTCGACGAAAACAAGAATCTAGCATCAAATGATTTTGGTAACACGTCCTGAATGAGTTGATTACTTGTATAATTCTATAATGAATCGTTCCACTTATGGTCAAAATAACTTGAAGCTGCCTGTTCAAAAAATAAATCAATTAGATTTCTATCTTAGGATTTCCACCTCACACAAAATCACAAAAAACATCTTTAGTTTTGTCTTTTGATGTTAGCTCTTTTGTTTTTTTTAACATTTAGTCAATTTAATGTTATATGTCGGACTATGTCATGGGATTCAATCTGGGATTTAATCACTTAAATGGGTCACGTCCGAGGTGACAAAATATGTTTTGTTTAAAAGGATCACGACTGAGGTGATCAAAAGGTTTCAAAGTTAAAATGATCATGTCTGAGATGATCAAATGCTTAAAATGTTTAATCAAAAGTTAAATACGGTTAAATGTCAAATGGTCATAAAGTCAAATTCATTAGTATGATCCATTCGCACGACTGGACCATGAGTATGGACCAGGCGTATGATTAGACCATACTTATGCACTATACAACCGAATAGAGCATGAGTATGAACCATTCACACGAATGGCTTACAAGATTAAGCCATTCGCCTGAATGGAATTGTCCGAATGAGTCAGTCGCCCGACTGAAACCTAGTCGGCCGACTGAATGTGATCGACTGAACCAATCGCACGACTGAGATCTAATCGCCCGAATGAAAAGAGCGAATTGATCCAGTCGCCCGATTGAAACCAGATTCAGTATGTACCTTGAGGCCAAAGGCAAGGAAGGCTTCTGTATGTACCCAAGATTCTTACAGATGATTATTGATGAGAAGCTTCCTTTGCTACCCAAGGAGAGCCATGATGCAATATATCTCGAGATTATGGATGACACCACTCTCGGGAGGATGAAGGTCTACAGGGGCAAGCAAGTAAAGCCCCCTGTAAAGAGACTGTTTGGGCACCTGGCCCGGGAGGAGTACGTGGCACCGGCAAGGCATAAGTGGAGACACGAGGAGAGTGACTCAAATGTTGAGCAAATTGCTCTTCCATCTAATGACTCCGATGATGACGACAGTGGCGCTGGTGGAGAGTCTGGCCCCGCTACTTCTAGGGCCACCACTGCACATGTTACACCTCCACCACCCACTCATGGAGATGCCACCACCGCCAGTTTCCATCAGGATTTCTATCCTCCTGATGAGGAGGAAGAGAGTGATGAGGAGGAAGAGAGTGATGAGGAGCCACTAACAAAGACAGTGGGCAGCAGGGTAGTTGCCACCAACCGAAGTATTCGGGAGGTTGGAGGACGCCCTAGTGAGTCTAGGGAGACTGCGGCAGACCCCAGTTACACACCTGATCAGCCCAGAGCATCGTAGGGGGAGCATCCACCTCAAGGGGCATGAGGAGAAAAAGGATGGCTCAGCCCCATGGGATGAAGACGAAGAATAGGAGGATGACATTCATCACCACCACCACCACAACCACCACTACTACCACCTCACACACCACCACTACCACAACCACTCCACCACTTAACCACATCACATCCACCACCATTACAGCTTACCCACACATATACCACCTCCCATATTCACCACTGCCACCACCACCACCTTTAGCCACCAGGCAGGACCATCATATCACCCATCTTTTCCCTCAGGATCATCTCTACCTCCCAGTGGGATAGAGGAACAGCTTTCAGCACTAAATCGTATGGTACTGAAGCTGTTGGCTGCCGATGATGAGAAGACTGCTCAGCTCCGACAGTTAGTGGAGCTTACTGCTGCATAATCATAGCAGATCTCTTAGCAGGCACAGCAGATTGAGGAGCATGCTTAGCATATGGCTGCTCAAAGTCAAGAGATTGCCCAACTCAAGGAGCAGAACGTGCTATCTACTAAGAAGATCGAGGAGTTGGAGGATGCCAAAAGGACCATCATGCTCAAACTTAAAGGCACAAAGGATGAGCCTTTGAAGATCCGAAAGGGTGATGGCGATGATGGTGATGATGATGATATTGATGGTGATGATGATGATGATATTGATGGTGATGATGATGATGGTGATGATGAAGGTGATGATAAAGAGGATGATACAAAGGGAGGTGATGATGAGGATGGAGGAGACGATGAAGGAGAAGGAGATCCATCTGCTTCGGGTGCCCAAGAAGCTAGTGAGAGGCGGACCAAAAGGAATTAAGATCCGGTGCCGTGACATCAGCCCCGACATCAGCCCCGATAGTAGAGGAACACATGATTCAGGACAAAAGTAATGCATAGATGCTTGTGTAATTTAAATCATGTGTAATTGAATATTATATTAAACTTATGTGCATGAATGTTTATGTATATATTTAATGTTTACTGTCTTGATCATTTACCGATGCATGATGTGTTAAATGTTTTAAATCAAGCAGATCCACATTATCAGCGAGATGACTACGATATTACTCCCCTTCAGCAGATCAAGTCTCAACTCACAATGATACTTTATCTGCAAGGGATTGTCAGGAGGTCAGTAAGCTATACTCCCGAAGAAGGAGAAATTATTCATAACCTCACTGATGAGCAACTCGCAGAAATGTTCCGGTTAAACCCTGATGAATTGGTTAAGGATGCCCCTACCGTCGATATTGCTAATGATGATGAGTTCAACGATGTTTATGCGATAGATATTGAAGACATCATAGCATAACACTATCCAGAATATACTGATAGAGAGGGAAATGTGGTTCCAAATTTTGGAGATACACTTGTTAGGATCTCAGCCCTTGGTTTAATCGATTGAACAGATATAGCAGCGGAATAGCTCAGAATTAGACAAATTCAACAAGAACAATTGATATAAAACGATAAAAGAATTTTGTTATAGAGAGAGAAATATCGACAAAAGGAATATTGCATTAGATTGTCGGCCTCAAAGGCACGATTACAGGTGAGTCATCTTTCCTTATAAAGAAAAGAATGACGTAGGCTGATGTCACTGAAAGTGACATGTAACCGTTTTATAACTACTGATGTTTAACAACTACTGAAGATTCAACAACTGACATCTTCTTACAAATGTTCCTAAGTGTTAAACATCTCATTTACAACTACTGAAAAACATAAAACTACTGAAACTACAACAACTGAAGAACAACCTCTTCAGTTGTTTACAAGTACTGAAAAGAAAAAATAAACAAACTACTGAAAGGAAAAGAAAACTACTGAAGAAGAAAAAACATCACAACAACTGAAGAAGCCCTCTTCAGCTGTTGTCATCAGCTGTTAACATCAGCTGATCTTCAGTACTTGAACATCAGACTTTGTCTTTCAGCTGTTGATCTTCAGTCTTTGTCTTCAGTACTTGTTGAAGTCTTCAGACTTTAGATCTTCAGCTGTTGTCTCAGTCTTTGTCTTCAGTACTTCAGACGTACTTCAGCAGTTGTATTCTTCAGACTTTGTAGAACAGCTGATCAGGTTCTTCAGCTGTTGTGATGTCTTGTGGGACTTAGAGGTTTCTCTAATCAGGCTTATTGGTTCTTTTGGTCCAACAAACTCCCCCTGAACCAATGCAGCCAAAACCTCTAAGTTATTGACGAGTCCCACTTATTTTGGCAGATAGATTGGTCTTAATTCTCTTGATCAGATGAGAAGTGACCCTTTTCAGCACCGGCCTGGGAAGAAGTCTCTGATGATCTGTTTGGCATGATATGGTTGGGAGCTCTGTATTGGGGACTTGGACACGAGCTGTTGCCCCAACCATGAGATCTACTTCCCGTGTATCAGCCTATATGATTCCTTGGTGTAAGCCCTTAAAAACATGATTTGCTCATCCATTGTCAGCACCCGGGCACACCATCAAATAATCCTTCTCGGCCATACACTTCAGATATGTACTTGGCCTGTTTTCCATTTTGAGCTCAACCGTTGTTATTTGTCTATAAGCAAACTCATCTGGATGAGTTCCTTCTAAGAGCAGGTTGAGCTCTTCTTGTTTGAAGTTTTCAAGTCGTTTGTAAACCAATCCCTTCTTTATAATTTGTTCTCTAACATTTTGAGGGGGGTGTTTGGCTTCATAGGCTTCTTGAACTCTTCAACAATTTCCCGGGGACACTACAAGCACCACAGTGATGTCTTCGTCGACAACTCTCTTCACTTGGCCCTTGTATCTTGAAGGAATTTCTTTCTTGACAATCCGGATGTGCCACCCTAGGATCAGGCCATATCCTTACTCTTTCCCTTTGGTATGAAAGGTATTAGCAAGGGTGTACAATCTTAATATTTCTTTCTTCATGCTGATCATTGAAGAGGATGTAGCATATGCTTTGTCAATGCTTTTCAGCATTTCCTCATCATGTTTTTGCATCTGTTCCTCTTCAATCTTTATCATTACATCATGCATTTGAGAAGCAGGAGTGATGGACATTGGTTTAGCCTTAGGCAAAGTAATGACTGCAGAGAGTGGCAGTCTGTCTTCATCCTCCTCTTCATCTTCATCAGGCCTCAGTACCTTTCTTTTCTTTTGGCTAGGTACATCACTGGCAAGGGGTTTTGAGGTAAAGGTTTTGGTTTTGTGGGTTGGATGGTTGGTTTAGAGGGTAAAGGAGTTGTTTTAGTGGGTTGTGGAGATAGTGATTTTGAGGATTGAGGCTCAGACTGTTTTAGCATTTTGGCTGTAAGGGAGGCTTTGGTAAATTTTGTCAGTTCTTTTCGATTCCCAACCCCAGCTTCATTCAATACCTCAATCACTAGACCTTTGGAGTATTCTTCAGACGAACAAATCTTGGTGGTTATTGCCAAGATGTTGTCCCTGGTCCAGGCCCTTATTTCCATTAGAGATCTTCCCAGGATAGCTATAAATCTGATCATTATTTCCAGCCTTTCTCTTTCTAAGGCATCATAGCTAGCCCATCTGGAATTGATCTCCTCTGTTTCCATCCTTCTGATCTCGGAGTCTAGTTGTTGATGTCAAAACCCTGCCTATACAACTGCTCAATGATTTTATCCATTGAACGGTTATGGTTGGCGTCAGCTTCTTTCACCATATCCTTCAGCTCCTTCTCCTTCTCAGACTCTCTTTTCTCTTTTGATATGTGACATGAAAGTCTTTTTGACTTTCATTCACTTCAGCTCCCTTCACATCTCCTTCTTTTCTCATTTACAACCTCAGATTCTTTCGCCTTCTCCCCATCTATCCTCTTCCTTTTTCCTTTAACTAACTGACTCTCCCCTTTTGGTTGCATTGGATGCAAGGGTTGAGCTGTAGAGTAGAAAGAGATTTAGTCACCAACTCCTCCACCAAGGGTTGTTATAGTAGGAAGCCTCTCATCAATGGCTTTGATCACTATATCTGTGATCATGGGAGTGATGAGAGGTAGGGAATTTTGAAGGGTAGCAACTGATTGATCAGGGTGGTTCTGTTCCTGAGAATCAGTGCCGAAAGCAGAGGCTGGTGGCTCGGAAGTATATACTGGCTTAGTGTTGGGGACCTTCAGAAGAAGGTGCCATCTGTGGGTGTATTGTGGTGGCAGATGGACTTGCATCCTGAGACATCTTGGCCAGCAGCTCTTGAGTCTGCTAACCTCATCCTCTAGAATGGTGTTTTGAGCAACTATATCAAAGAAGAAGCTCAGGTCATCATCAGTTGTGACTGAATCACTGACCTCCTGACAAAGTCAGAATGAACATGCCTTGAGTGTAGATCAATTGTAGCATGTGCCCCTTGTTCTCGGTTCTGGGGACTTCCAGCCTCAGGACTATGTCCTTCATCAGCTGTTGCCACTGGTGAGGACTTAGAGATGTTACCAACTGCATCCTGGTCATTGCTGAGTCAGGAGCAGTGGCAGCCTCACCAGAAGTTCGCACCTCCTTATCTACACTAGAAGATGGAACATGATAACCCCTGTGCTGGGTTGACAGAAGCATCGTGATCCTCCCCCTCAGGTGTTGAGGTTATCCCAGTAGTAATTGGTGTCTGGGTGGGGGGTGAGGAATGCAACTGCGTCAGCACTTTTGCAACAATGATAGTAGGGCTTTGAGGGGCGGTTGCATCAGGAGAGGGTGTGGAAGCAGTGTGCACCCGGGACAGGTGGTGCTCTTCAATGGTAATCCCCTCAAGTGAGGAGGATCCCAGCATTGTGGCTTCCCTTTGAGTGGTTGCTTCAGGTTCCTTTTGAGAGGAAATCTGAGCGGCTTCAGTTGGTGGAGTCACAGTCTCTACTGGGGGGTTATTTCCAGCAGAGATAACCTGCGTTGGGCAGCAGGAGCATCCACAGGGGACTCAATCCCTGAGTAGCTTTCTTAGGCTTCTTCTTGGTGGGTTTGGAGGGGACTTTGGATGTGGAGGTGGAGGCTGTGGGTTCCAGCTGCGTGGGTTTGCGCAGCTTGGCAGCCTGTTTGAGAGTTTGGTCAGTGTTGTGTCGGGAGTATACCTCCGGCAATACAGCCAAAGCAGGGACTCCCAGACCAACTAGTCCCTCAGCAGAAAGCTGATTCTCTATTATGGCCATTATAAACCGAGGATATAGTATCCAACGGTTAGAAAGTGGTTTTGTGGCCATATCCTTGAGTTCAAGAAAAATTATTTCAGAAAAGTTTAGTGGTTCTTGTTCAAGGATAGAGAACAATACCTGTTGCCATCTGGAAGACAGTTGATCCCAAGAGGAAGTCTTCGGAGCCAGGCAAACATTGACCATATGAAATAATAATCGTTCAGCATCTGGAAAATGTTTCTTCAGGATTGTTGAAGCACTAAGATCACCCTGATATCCATGTTGTCCAAAGGAAAGATCAAGTTGGCGCTTAGGATATCCAACAGGGTAGGCAGCATCATCTAACAGCATATTTGGCGGATGGTAGCAGTAGAGATGACCACCTTATGCGAGTTGATAGATGAAAGGATAGATTCTCCATTAACGGTCGCATTCATCCAGAACTGTCGTAGCGAATCGGCATAAATGATTGGATTTAGAAGGAAAGCCGTTTTTAGTGGGGATTGGACCATTAGATCTATAGCATTTTAATTTGGTCCAGAAGGGCGATTTTGTAAGGTACGCGACACAGTTGTGTCGAGGTTTGAGTTGCATGGTCGCCATTAATGAAGGTGAAAGGTTTTCAGAGCTTTTGAAAAGTTAGGTCGAGAAAGAATGAAAACTCTGAAAGAGGGATCAGGTATATATAGGGTACGGGTTATGAAACGACTGAATGTTTTGGTGTTAGTCATCAGTATTTGAAGCTACTGATGACGTGGTATTAACTTTCAGACGTTTGAAACGACTGATGGTATGGGGTGTGGTCAGCAGTTATAAAACAACTGAAGACATGGTGTTTACTATCAGACGAGTTGAAACAACTGAAGTCTCTGATTTAGGCATCAGTAGTTTTAAAAACTACTGAAGACAAGTTGGACTTCAGATGTTGAAACAACTGAGGACTTGGTATTAGTCATCAGTAGTTGTGAAACTACTGAAGACCGTGGTTTTGCCATCAGTTGTTGTACAACTGAAGACTTGGTGTTAGTCATCAGTAGTTGTGAAACTACTGAAGACATGGTATTGCTTCAGTTGTTTATAAAGAAACAGCAGTTTGTGAACTACTGAAGAGAGAGTACTCATCAGTAGTTGTCGTCAATTCATAGCCTTTCAGCTGTTTCATACTGTCCTCAACACTTATCATCAGCTTTAGCTGTTTTCAGTAGTTTCATAGGACATCAGTACTATCTGTTTCTACTGATTTCAGTAGTTGTAACTATATCAGTAGTGTAGAACAGATAAAGTACAGTACTTAAAGCATTTAGCCTTCAGTAGTTATAAAAACTACTGAGGGTAAAATAACGCATCAGTACTTATATGTGACATGGTTACCAATGATCATCAGTAATTACTGAGATCATCAGTAGTTGTCACTTATTCTAGCTGCAACATACCAAGCCTTAACACCAGGTTGTGGAAAGTTGAACTATCCAAAGGCTTAGTAAAAATGTCTGCAAGCTCATCAGCACTAGGCACAAACATAGGATTAATTAGACCCTTTTCAAAACAATCTCTTATAAAATGATGTCTAATTTCTATATGTTTAGTCCTGGAGTGCTGGACAGGATTTTTGACAATGCAAAGAGCTGAAGCACTATCCATTAATAATGGAGTCTTAGTCTCTGTAATGCCATAATCCAAAAGTTGATTCTGAAGCCAGAGTATTTGGGATGTACAACTTGCAGCAGCAATGTACTCGGCTTCAGCAGTGGATGTAGCAACAGATGTTGTTTCTTACTCTGCCAAGAAATCAAACAGTTGCCTAGGAATTGGCATCCACCAGAAGTTGATTTTCTGGTCAACTTACATCCTGCATAGTCACTATCAGAGAAAGCAACTAATTTGCAAGAATGTCCAGTGGAATACCATAAGCCTAGAGATTGTGTGCCTTGCAGATATCTAAAGATCCTCTTGACTGCAATCAGATGAGACTCCTTAGGTGCAGCCTGAAATCTAGCACAAACACATGTAGCAAACATAATATCTGGTCTAGAAGCTGTTAAATACATCAAGGAACCAATCATACATCTGTAAAGGGTTTCATCAACACCTTACCTTTCTGATCAACATCCAATTGTGTGGTGTTGCACATGGGAGTAGAACAAGATTTACAGTTGTGTAAATCAAACTTATTCAAAAGATCTTTGTGTATTTAGACTGATGAATGAAAATTCCATCAGCTTTTGTTTGATTTGCAAACCTAGAAAGAACTGTAATTCTCCCATTGCACTCATTTCAAACTTCTGTTGCATTAAGGTTTGGAAATCCTCACACAATTGGGGATCAGAGGATGCAAATATAATATCATCAACATAAATTTGAACAAGTAGCTTATGCTGATCCACCTTCTTAATAAATAAAGTTTTATCTATGGAGCCTCTAGTGAAATTATTCTGTAGAAGAAAGTTTGATAAGGTCTCATACCAAGCTCTAGGTGCTTGTTTCAACCCATAAAGAGCTTTATCAAGCTTATATACCCATTCTGGGTGCTTATTATCCTCAAAGCCTGGTGGTTGACACACATAAACTTCTTCTTTTATTGTACCATATAGAAAAGCACTTTTGACATCCATTTGGAAAACTTTAAGATTGTGGAGTGCAGCATAGGCTAAAAACAATCTAATTGCCTCCAGTCTGGCTACAGGGGCAAAGGTTTCATCATAATCAATACCTTCTTCTTGTGCAAACCCCTGCACAACCAGTCTGGCCTTGTTCTAACAATTAGCCCATTTTCATCAGTTTTATTCCTAAACACCCATTTAGTGCCTATTGCACACTTACCTGGTGGTAGAGGAACAAGCTCCCACACTTGCTGTTTCTTGAACTGAAGAAGAAGCTCAAGCTGCATGGCTTCAACCCATCATTGTCCCTCAAAGCAACATGATAGTTCTTGGCTCTAGCTGACTGATGAAGAGAGCATAGAAGCAGAAATTGGACAACTGGCTTCTGGTTGAGACACCAGCATTGATATCACCAAGGATTTGAGATATTGGGTGATTTTTCAGCTCTTGGTAAACAATCAATCTGTGCAAGTGTTTGTAGGGTCTTCAGCAGCAGCAGATGTTGATGCAGATTCTTGAAACCATGAAGATGGTGGCAACTCAAACGAAGTTGAGGATGCAGAAATCTCATCAGCATTGTTGTGGATGGTGCGGCTGGAGCTACAGGAGCATCAGGTTAGAGGACTCAGGCAGTTGATCACTAAACCTGAAGAGGTGATTACTACTATCATCAACATCTTCAGTAGTAACACCAGGTGGTGAACTGTTGACAGGAGCAACAGCAGGAGATTGATAAGGAACATATTGCAGTATGTCCAAATCAAAAAGCTCCACAGGGCTTTGTGGAATCTTGTCCTTTGGAGATTCATTGAACTGACATGTAAAGTCTCTTCAACCATCTTTGTTCTGCAATTGAAGACTCTGTATGCCTTGCAAGTTGATGAATAACCAACAAAGTACCCTGCATCCACCTTAGGATCAAATTTCTGGAGCTGATCCTTTGTGTTGAGAATGAAACAGGGACACCCAATGCTCTAAAAAATGAAATGAGAGGGGCCAAATGATGTAGAACTTCATATGGAGTTTTCATCAACCTCTGATTTATTAGCACTCTATTCTGCACATAGCATGCTGTGTTAACAGCTCATGCCCAAAAGTCAATGGCAGTCCAGAATCAGCCACATAGACCTTGCAGCTTCAATGAGGGTCCTGTTCTTTCTCTCCACGACTCCATTCTGTTCAGAGTTCTTGGAATACTAAACTGTCTCTTTATTTCCCTTGGAAAGGTAGAATCTCAAGTGTATTGTTCCTGATTCTGTTCCATTATAACTTCGAATACACTTGACTGAGAATAGATACTGCTTGTCCATACAACACAAAGTTTATGATCTTCTGTGCAGCTTCATCCTTTGAATGTAGAAAGAAAGTCCATACAAATCTGGGAGTTAATCATCCACAATTACACCGACAGTATTTTTTCTGTGCCATGCTCATCACTCTCACAGGACCAAAGAGATCCATGTGAAGAAGTGGTAAGCAGGCAGTGGACTTTGGTTCTTCAATAGGTGGAAATGAAACCTTGTGTTGTTTTCCTTTCAAACAAGCAGTGCAGGTTTTTCACACTTGACTCCTTCATAGGCATTCCCCTTACTAAACTATGTGTAGTCAACAGCTGATTCATGTTCTTGAAATTAACATGTCCCAGCCTTCTATGCCATAGATTAGATTCTTGAGGAGAGGCCTTGGAAAATAGGCAAGGATGGCCTTTGAGATCAATTTTCTTGGAAAGATCTAAGGCATACACTCTTCCTGTCCTGTTGGCCTTCAGGAGAGTGTGAGCATCCAATACCTTGTCAATCAAACTCAGAACTTTGGATGACAGAATCCTGCAGTTCTGGCTTGTGAAAAGGGCAACATGGCTTTGTCACACAATTGACTGACACTCAAAAGATTATACTTGAGATTTTCCACATGGTTGACATCATCAAACTTTATTTCCCCATTGGAAACAAAGCCCTTCCCGATGATGTAACCTCTTGCATCATTGCCAAAAGAAACAATCCCTTCCTTCCTGGAGAGTAGTCATTAAGAAGTGAGTTGTTCCCAGTCATATGCATAGATCCTCCACTGTCTACATACCAGATGCTACTTTGGCATGTTGAAGAAACCTGCTAAATAAACAATCAGTTAGTTTTGAGACCCAACCTTTTTGGTTTTGGGCCTGGTCTCATCAACAGATGGTAAACTACAGGTTTATTGGACACATAGCTTTGAGGTGAAGGAGATGGTGTAGAAGAGGAATCCTTCGGCTTGATCTCCTTTTTTGGGGTTCAACCACAGGGCCATCAAGTTGGTTAACTCTTCCCAACAGATGTTGAACCATCATTACCAGCTGTGTCGATTCTGGGAGAGAGCTTTCAGCTCTTCAGACACATTGGTATTGGTGTTTGATGATGAGTTCTTGTGTGGCACCATCTTCTTTTGAGCAACCTCAGCTATTGCCTGTTGCAACTCCTTCCTTTTTAGACTTCCTTTTGGTCATAGGAGTAACAGGATTTGATGCTGCTGGTACAAACTTGGACTCAAACTCAGTTTTCATTTTAGCCAATTTTTCTTTAATTTTTCTCTTTTTGTGAGTTGAGTTTGGATCCCTTTTTTGTCCAACAATCATCTGTGAGATTGAATAGACCACATATTTCACATGGTTTCTTCTTCATCTTCTGGTTGATCATCAACTAAAGAAGATGAACTACTGAAGACTTGCTCTTCGCTCTTAGAAGCACCTTTTGCCTTCTTGTCAACTTCCTTAGTAGGCTTCAAATCCTTCCTACTGACAGTTTTCCTTCTCTTCAGTGCTGTCATCATTAGGATTTGAACTCCAGATGTTATCCCCTGCTCTCCAGTACCCTCAGTACTTCTAGGGATAACACTTGGGTTGATCAACTCATTGATCATGTGAGTGTCAGCAGTTGAACCATCAATATCAGCTGTTAGGTTCACAGAGGGATTACTACTGACTTCAACTACTGATGGTGCTTTATCAAGTAGTGAATCACATGATGAGGTGGATTGTTCATTACTTTCTCCATCAGAATCCGCTCCTGCTCTTGAAGCAAAAACTGTAGAGAGCAGTGTGATTATAACCAATTCCAAACTTCACATTGGAAGCTGTTTGCTTACTAAGAAGCATTTCAAAGCCCTTGCAAGATTGTACCCTCGATCACACTCTACCTGGGTGACAGCAAGAGTATCTTTGAGGTCTTTGTACTTCTCTAAGAGTACATCCTCCCTAGCCTATCATCAGAAATTTGGCATTTTAATTTGTAAATCTCATCAGTTTTCTCTTTTAGCACAGACTCAAACTCAGCTTTATTTTTGGAATTGTTTGTTCTAGCTCTACATTTTTATTGATTAAAGCCACATTTGCTTCTCTAATAGAGGCAAATGCTGCTATGCAAGTTTCAGAACATAATTTGGCCTTAGCCTCAGAGGATACCTGTGATACCTGTGTTGAAGAGGTATTTGAGGATGATCCATCAGAGGATTCCAAGCCATGAGAGCTAGATTTCCAAAAGGATGCTCACCACCATGTTGACCACACCTGAGAACGTTGTTTTACCAGACCATCTCTCTGGTAACTGCTCCAGTCACAACCACCCTGGTGTGAAGAAGCTGTGTTGTTGAAGTTGATAGTTTGATGAGATTGGGATGGTTGAGGCTCAGGGAGTGCATGTGGTTGCTGAGCAGTGGGTGCTTGAACCTGACCTGGTTGTGGCATGTAATGCAGGGGTATGGATATGGCATTGGCCCCTGTGGAACAAAATATGCAGGAGATTGTGGTTGATGATGATAACCAGAATTGACAGGTTTTGCCCTCTGTTTTGTTGACTATTGCTAGGGAAGTCCAAAGGGTGCAGGAGAGTTAGATCCAGATGATCTACATCTCTTGCAAAGTGCCCAAGCCTGTGGCATTTATGGCACTTCAACTTACTCTTGTCAAAACCAACTTTGGTTTTGCAGAGAGTCCTGGGAATTTCCTTCCAGTTCTTTTGTAGAACTTCTGAGATCTGATATTTATCAAGGCCATTTGGCTCAAAATATCCATCTCTTCTAAGTCATCATCAGCAATCCCCTTGAGATCATCCATGATGAAACATAGATTGTCACTATTACAACCAGCAGAATAACTATCAACACTCACAAGGCAGGCTCAGAAGTGTTGTGTAGAGAAATCAATATGCTCATCATACTGGCTTTCAGATGACGCATATTCTGACTCTTGATGTCCAATCAGGGCAGTGTTCCCTTGGACAAAATCCTCAGTGAGTTTGCCAGATGAAACCAATTTCCTTTTCTGCTCTATCTCTCTCTCAAATGTAAGCAGTTTCCCATGAAGTTGGGTGAGAGATAGGCGATCAACATCAGCATTTGAGCGTAGACAATGGTATAGTGTTCCATCTCTCAGGCAGTGATCTTAAAAATCTATGGTTCATCTGACTCCTGGTATATTCATGTTTAACCATTTTCAATTCAGAGATTAAACATGAAAACCGCTCAAATTGTTGAGTCAGAGTCTCACCCTTTCTATGAGAGAAAGTCTCATATTGTTGGGCGAGGATTTCCCTGTTGTTTGCTAAAACCTCATCAGTACCACCAAATTGTTCTTTGATGGCATTCCAGAGGTCATGCAGACTCACAATGCAGAAGCCCAGAGTAATCTCATTAGGAATAGCCATAGCCAAAATTCCATGGGCTTTTGCATCGATTTCAAACAACTTCTTGTCCTCATCGGAGTATTGCTCCTTCTTCTTTGGAACCAACTGGTTTGTTTCCCCGGATCATTCACCATTGGCTTATGTGGTCCATGTACCACAGATGTCCAACAACCTGAGCTATTGACAGACAGGTGATGGAGCAATCTTCTCTGCCAAATGTTATACTCATTCCTCACCAGATCGGAGGCTTGGTAGAGGATCCAGTATTGAAAGGATCATTAGAAGAAGTAGTCATGTGGAAAATCAGACAGATTCAAGTAAAAACACAATAAATTTAGCTCAAACCCACACAGAACCTCAAATAAAACGGCCAGAAGCGATACACTCTCAATCTCTATAACAGATCCTTGCGAATTTTGCTAATTCGATTAAACTTAGAGCGATTGAACAGTTTCAATGATCAATTGTTAGATCGATCAATGATTAACCTGCTCTGATACCATTTGTTAGGATCTCAGCCCTTTGGTTTAATCGATTGAACAGATATAGCAGCGGATAGCTCAGAATTAGACAATTCAACAAGAACAATTGATATAAAACGATAAAAATTTTGTTATAGAGAGAGAAATATCCGACAAAAGGAATATTGCATTAAGATTGTCGGCCTCAAAGGCACGATTACAGGTGAGTCATCTTTCCTTATAAAGAAAAGAATGACGTAGGCTGATGTCACTTGAAAGTGACATGTAACCGTTTTATAACTACTGATGTTTAACAACTACTGAAGATTTCAAACAACTGACATCTTCTTACAAATGTTCCTAAGTGTTAAACATCTCATTTACAACTACTGAAAAACATAAAACTACTGAAACTACAACAACTGAAGAACAACCTCTTCAGTTGTTTACAAGTACTGAAAAGAAAAATAAACAAACTACTGAAAGGAAAAGAAAACTACTGAAGAAGAAAACATCACAACAACTGAAGAAGCCCTCTTCAGCTGTTGTCATCAGCTGTTAACATCAGCTGATATCTTCAGTACTTGAACATCAGACTTTGTCTTTCAGCTGTTGATCTTCAGTCTTTGTTTCAGTACTTGTTGAAGTCTTCAGACTTTAGATCTTCAGCTGTTGTCTCAGTCTTTGTCTTCAGTACTTCAGACGTACTTCAGCAGTTGTATTCTTCAGACTTTGTAGAACAGCTGATCAGGTCTTCTTCAGCTGTTGTGATGTCTTGTGGGACTTAGAGTTTCTCTGATCAGCTCATTGGTTCTTTTGGTCCAACAACACTCGACAGTGATATGCATGTTAAATTGGATACGATGGAGAGGGAAACGAGAAATCAGAAAGCCAAGCCCAAGCCTCTGACGCTGATGTTGAGAACAAAAAGGCTGAATGGGCAGCTTGCTTTGCTGAGTCGAGTGCATACGCCAAGCTCTACAAGTCAAGAAGCATCTTAAGGTGTCTGGCAAGATTATCGTGTGGGCTTACTTTAAGGATCTTAATGTATATGCTGTGAAGAGGGAGAAGGGAATCGAGCACTTCAGATTTCCACATGATCTGAAGACTCTCTCTGGTTTTAAGCTCAACCAGTTGGCACGCCTGAACCTTTTGTATGCTGACCCCATGAAGATGTCAGGCTGGTTTGAAGCTGCGTTTAAGAGAGAATACCACACACGATAGGTTAATTTCAAGCCTTAACGACCTACGAGGTATATTCGAAGGTTGGAGGTGGACCCAAGGACTGGGAAACCCAAAATGGTGCTGAAGTGGAGTCCACCGCATACTATGTCAAAGATCCCCATGAGGGAAATGCCACAGGACTTCACTCCCCACTTCAAGTGGTGGTATTATGACTGGCATATAGGAGAAGCGGTCATAGTATTATAGAAAGAGCGCCAAATGGAGAACATCCGGGTATTTGACCCAACGTGGCTAACCAACCTGTCAGCTAGTGATGTTTATACTTTATATAGGTGGCCATTATTCTATGATCCGCAGGATATTGTACATGCCCTCCAGCTTCAGAATGTGATAAGACTCTGTTTTTGCATTTGAGATACATGCTAGAGTCACAGTCGAGGAGAGGCATAAGAATTTTGACGAGCTAATGAAGGATGCCAGACAATGAAGGAAACTAGGTCCAATGGGGAGTTTGTTGATCCATATGTACCTAGTTTAGGGTCTTAATGTAATATGTATGTCATGTCCTAAATGTAATGAAACGAATGAGTTGAATGAAACATAATATGTGGTTATTGATCTCAATGTTTAATGTTTCAGTGTATGTTTTAATGTTTATTATTTATTAACGCATATTGAACCAACTATATAGGTTTGTGGTTGTTTGAATAGATCCTAGTCAAGTAATGATTGGGAAACATATTCAAACTTAGTCGTATGAAGTCTTCATGCGAATGGACCATGCTAATGGACCATACGCATGAACACTTTATGCTAATAGACCAGTCGCACGACTGACCAGGAGACTGGATCAGTCACACGACTGAGACATATGGATGACTCAGTTGCACGACTGAACCTTCAGTCGTGTGATTTATTTAGTTGCATGCTTTAGTTGCACGACTGAACCATGCTAATGGTCCAGTCGTACGATTGACTAACCCTAACCTATAAATCCCACTTAATTCGTGAAAAAACGTAACACTTTGAAGAATTTGACTCCTACTCGTACCCTAGCCGTCCAGAACGTCCAAGAAAGCCAGTCCAAGTTCATAGATCGTTCTTGATCGATTCCTATTCGTGCTTAACGTTTAGTTTAATCTTATATCGATCGGGTTAACGTTCTCACTGATTGGATCGCCAATCAAATAGGATTCCGCACTATTTGAGTTGGTATACACGTGAATCAGTTAGTACTCCGTCCAGTACACAGTCCCTAACAGAGGATGTGCAACTCCGATGACTGGAATGGCAGAACGATGTGACGCGTAGTGATGGAACAACAGAAGGGAAACGACCTGTTCTATCTTTAGGGTTAGATCATTTTAATGAAGTTTTTGAATTTTTACATTTAACCCCCTCAATATTCATCAATTTACAATTATACTCCAAACTTGCAAATTATTTCATGAAAAAGTATAAAATTATATATAAATTTGCAAATTATATACAAAAGTCTGATCCGATTAATCCCAATTAATTCCGATGAATCCCTGGTCCCCAACTCACCGCCCGACTAGCGGCTAACAAATTTTACAATACTGCTAGAAGATCCAATAGTTTTGCCCAAATCTCCTCCTTGGCATCATTACCACCTTCATCATCATCATTCTTCTTAGATCTTGTGATTTCATCATCATTATTCTTCTTAGATCTTGTGTTTTCATCATCATCAGCATCACCATAATCAACTTGATCTAGATAACATCCTTTTCAGATTCACCAATTTTCTCCAAGGACAAGCTTGCATCACCAACTATTCCTTCCAAACTAATACCTTCACCAATAATTAATCTCACCATCTCAATCTCGACCATTTGTTCAGACTCTATCTTTTTATCTTTTTTGATCTCCTTTATTTTTCAACTTTATTCTCAACTTCTCTATCAATTTTATCTTGAAATTGACCTCTTTTAGGCTCAGTATACATCAAAGTAGAATTTCTCATCTGAATCTCTAGACTTTATACATAGTTATATATGTACAACATTTGTTCCCAAGAGTATTTATTATTGTCTTTCATCTGACTATCAACTTGTTATCTCATCTACTTAACTTGTTCATGATTTTCTTTCTCCACAATTGAACTCTTTCTTGAAAAGATTGAATATCAACTAATGATGTTCTCTCATGCTTAGAGTATTCAGGCAGAATGTTCAAGTAATCATCATGATTAATGCCTTGACGTTCAGTCATATCTCTTAGAGGGGTTGAATAGCCTGGGTTAGAAACCATAATAGAAGATGTTTCAATAACTGATGTAATTATTGGAATATCAATCGTATGAGTAAAATTGGATGTAACTTGTATGCTATAATCTCTTGACTAATTGTCTTAGTAACAACTAGAGTCCTTGGCTTCTTGATATGACTTCACCATCCTCGACCTCTTTCTCGTCCACTATCATTCCTATTTCTAGCCATGCTTTTCTTTTTTTTGAATAAAAAAAATTCCTCTTTCTCTTCATCCGAAGTTTTTTCCTTCCTTTTCGATGAACTTCCTAGAGTGTCAACAAGAGTATGTAAAGAATATTGACTAGTAGGTTTAGACACTTGCGGTAGCTTTTGAGTTTTAGTAGCATGTGATTGATGTGCTTGTGGTTATTTCTATGCTTAAAACTCATAGATCTTGACAAAGTGATCAATAAAACAAGCATTCTCTTTTGCTCCCATCATGTATGTAAATATATCATACTTCATAACCATAATTTTCTAAATCAAGAATCTCTTGGTGTGTAAATTCTGGATGAAATTTGTTAAGAGCCACTTAAATAAACCGTTGTCACATCAGAAAGTCCTTGGGACATTTGGCTATAACATTCTTCTGCATCTCTGAAAAGGTAGCCTTGGAGATGTTGTATGGACGGTCTTTAATTGTGAAATAATCAAAAAGGCAAACACAAAACTCATGTGTCAATACTCGCCTTCAAACTGCTTAGGCAATGTACAACCACATAAAATAAATACTTTTAGTATGGCGGTAGCTTCTCTAGTGATGGATATCTATACCCATAGCCCATGTGAACTAAACATGCTTTCATCATTACATCTTTATCTTGATCGGAGCATTAACCAAGTTATAAAACTCGGTTTAGAATTCCAATAGTGATAGTAACATTCTTGTTACTGACTTTGGCTATAATACACAAGTTTCCTTGATCATCTCTTTCATTCGTTGTTCTTCAAAATTTTTTGATCAATTCTTCGTTTATAGGTATGTTGGTAGAAATAGAATAATATACATGTGATCTCCTTAAACCTTTGACCACTAACTTAAATAATTTTTTATCAATAGATACATCTACTAGATAAGTTACACCATTGTGAGTCTTCGCATATCCCAATTCTTGAGTCATCTACAAAACAAATCAGAATTAAAAATCAGTAAGAAACAAGTATATAATTTTCAAACATTTTCTAAGTGTTATATACACTTTGAAGTTTCCACAAAATACAGTAATTTTTCATAAACCCATATTTTTCGTAAAAGAAGAGATTTTGCATAAGATGTGAAAACTAAGATTTTTGCACGATGACTATAGTCAAAGTTTCACGTGTGTTCATAAAATTTTGAAAGTTTACGCTTGCTACAATATACATAAAAACCAAAATATTTTTTTCTCGATCAATTCGTGTATTTCACAAGGTTTAATCCTTAATTCTCAATCCATAACTATCATCCATCAATATCGCGTAGTTATAACTATCATCCATCAATATCGCGTAGTTCTAAGTCCATGTTAACCATTAAATCACATAAATCATTAATTCCAACTAAACCCCAACTTAAATCATTGAAATTCCAAAATTGCATATGATTCGGGATGCATTTTCGTTTAAAAGTACCTTATGATAATCAAAAACATAATTTGAATACGATAATAGATAATAGAAATCAAGTGTAAAGAGCTAAGCATACAAAAAGTTCACAAATGAACACATTTCACTTTTGATTCATTTATATTAATATAAGTTTTCGCATTAAAGTTTTCACAAATAAGCAAAAACTTTTAAATAACTTATAAAATTTTCAATATAATTTTAGATAAAATAGATTATGTTCTAGCAATGATAAATGATCTATCATGAATTTTCATTTTAAATTTTTTCACAAAGAGACTCAAGATATTTTTGATATTTTTCAAAAATTTAGAAATTTAAACAACACTTTATTTTGTGAATTTTCTATCATAGGATCATATTTCTTAAATTTTGTTTTATTTACATCTTAAGCTATATTTGAAGCAAGAGTGGTTAAGTTAATTGCCAAAATGTCAAGATCCAGCTTGAGATAATTATTGAAACTCATTTTATTTCTTGACTTCCAAATGCACTAAAGAGAAAAATGACATGCAAAACATTCTTCTTTGTTGGGTGTATTGTAATGTATCAGGAAGGAGAATGGTGTCTTTTACTTCATGCATCGGATATGAAGGCAGTTTGCACCAGGACAAGATGATGCTCCAAATACGTCTCGTTAATTACAGTTCAGTAAAATATGATCTGCACTTTCACCCGGATAGCCACACGCTTGGCAGGATGAATCTTGAATGACGTTACTTTGTTTTAAAGCCAAACTTGATTGAAAACGATTCAACAAAGCCCTCTATATTTATAAGTATGTTGTCATTTTAATGTGTTAAAAATATTACCCTATATGTTTAAAACATAAAACACAAGTGAATAAACATTTGCCTGGTAGATCTGAACAGTTTGTTTCTTAATCTACGATGGGCTGTTAATGTAGGTGGTTGATTGACACGTAGCCGTCTGCAGAGTATATACTTCATACGTGCAATGTTTTCGGTTTTTGACAGAAACCCTTTTACATTTGTGTTTCTACCCTCTTGAACCTAGAAAGAAAAAGAATCTCGACGGATAGAAATCAACAACATAGGGAGAGAGAACGGTGGAGGAAGACGATTGACCTCCTATCCACGCCCCAGTGTCCCACCCACACCATTCATCAACTGAATCTTGCCTCACCTGCTCTTTTCTTCCACGACATCCTTCGTTTTCGATCATAAGCGGAGTAGGAGAACGAGATTCAGTTTTGCGTTAGGGTTTAGAAATCAGAAGAAATAAAGAGTATTGTGGTGGAGGATGATCGACCAGCTTTTCACGCCACTATTTTTCCACCTGTGTCGTTTCCCACTAAACAAAATGATCGAATCAGGTTTGATTTCTTTAAATATGTTTATGATGCTATAAATATTTCTTTAAATATCTATTAAAAGAGAAGTTTGATGAACAATATTTGAGGGGCCTTTAACGAAATTTTCATTCTGTCTATATGTTCCACGCGTTACCACGCGTCCTTATCCTCTTCAAACGCACACAGATACCTGTGCTACGTGTGCTGTAGATCTAAAACTTCTTTCTGGCTGTTTGGTCACCGACGTGGGTTGTGGGGTCTATCGGTAAGTTCAAACCTGTAAGTTTGTGGTTTCCTTAGTGTTGCTTAAGATGAGATTTGGGGGTTGCCGTCAAGTGAGAGAATTTGCCTTTTGGTCGTCCGTTTTCGGCGAGGTGTCGCCGGCCTTGGTTGTGACAGGTTTTGGGGGTTGTCGTCGATTCAGGGCATTTGCCTTTTGGCTATCCATTTCCGACGAGGCAGCCCCCGAATATCACGTCCGATTGGCCTCTGCCTCCTCTGTTTTGATGTTTCGACTTCTGATTAGATGATGCGAGATGAGTTTTGACCGCCGCCTCCTATATTACGGTGGTTTGGGGCGAGGTGCAATCGGTTATAGTACCCGCCGATGATACCTTGTTGCGATGTAAGTGTATTTTGGCTCCAATTGGAACTGTATTCGTTGGGAAGAGCTATTTTGAGTCATTTTTTTCTATATGATCGATGATGAGTGTTGTGGCTCACATGAGATCTGGTTGTATCCGTCTCTCAAACCCTTTCTCATTGCTTATCTTCGACAACTGATGGACTTCTACATACCTGTTATGCTAAGTTGTCGATCAAAAGAAGGTTGGTTTAATTTTCATAATTTGGTCGATGACGATGGGTTTTAATGCATCCGAGACCTTGTGGGCATAGACCCTTGGTTTTTTGTTGGGAATATTGTTTTAGATCTGGTTGGAAATTATATTCCTCAATCATAAATAGCTTGCTTGGTGGTATTTTTATTTGGTTAATGTTCTTGGCTCTATGAGGGTGAAATTTACTTTATCCGAGATTTTATGTCCAACGACTGTTTCAAGGGAAACTTAGACATTTGTTTGGTTTATGTTTTTGGCTCTATGATGGTGAAATGTACTTCATCTGAGAGTTTGGGCCTTTTGTTGTTTAGGCACCATGTTCTTATAGTTGCAGTTGCAATGAGGTGTCGTTTCTTTGCTTCCTAACACCTTGATTGTTGTTGGTTGTTTGTGTTGGTAATGTTGGTATGTTGGTAATATAGTAATCGTTTGAGGGCTATGATGAAGAAAAAGTTAGTATTGGTTGTTTGGCGTGGCATTGTTTTTGCTTTTCAGCTACAATTGATATGCTATTCTGAGCCTTGGCTATTGATCAAAATTAATTGTCGTTATTATTGGTAGTTAATATTCGTGCAATGCGTGACGTTGAAAACAACTAGTTGTATTATATTTGTGAAATTATGAGAATTTGTGAAAAGAGTTAATGAGCAAACTAGAAACTGAAGAAAGCAAGACTTTGACAAGACTTACGTATTAATTATCAGACAATAATATTTGGTTTTTAAATTGATGTAAATATAATGCTTTTGACTATTTAATTTCGTAATCTATATTTAGTATACTGTATGAGACGTCAGCCATATTTATTAGTATATCTAATCTAATAGTAATGAGGTGTGAAGGACCATAATACGGAATTTGACAGAGAATGAAGCGTTACATCTACAACAAAGAAATCTTTATCTGTATTTATTGTTCTTGTTTGAATGTTGGCGTTTCTTCGTGCACAAGAACATGAAGAAAATCTTGTGGATCAAAGATCGTTTCTTCTTCTTCTTTCTTAAGGCCTCAGCATCCTCCTTCGCTTTTCGTCTTTCAGCCCTCCACATTCTAAGCTCTCGCTCCACCACGAACTTCCTTCTTTCGCCTTCTCGGCCTTTTCAACTGCAACCGAAAGCTCCTCCTTTTTCAAAGCTATATCAGCTTTCACTTGCTCAAGCCTACTTTGAGCTTTCACTTGTGATTCTTTCGCAAAGTCGATTTGTGAAATGGCTTCTGACACGCGATCATTAGCTTCATCCTCGGCTTCCTTTGCTTTTCGGCTCAACTCGTAGTATTTCTCTAGAGAAGAGTGATTCCTGATTCTGGTTCGCTTTTGTCTGATTCGCTCTCCTCGACTGCACACATGGCTCCAACTACTAATCTTTCTGATGCTCGTGCTGCCTCCACTTTCCTTACAGCAGCGTTTAGTTTACTCGTTATTGCGGTTTCTCCCTTTTTGGCTTGTTTTGCTGCTTTCTTAGCTTTTCGTAGCTCGTCATGTGCTTTTTGAGCTCGTGATTTGGCGTCATCTGCTTCTTCGATTGCTTTCTCAAGTTGTTTTGGGAGTTGCACAGGCTTCAACTGTGCTTCCTTCTCTTTTAGTTGAATAACTACAACTTCTGAAATGGTTCTCATTATGTCGCCTTCAAGAGACGCCATCACCTCCTCTTCTGTCCATCTGTTTTGTTTTATTGCGGCGAGTTTTGCTTTCTCTTGTTCTAATTCCATGCTCAAGGAATTTGCATGGAGTTTCATGCGGTTCAATTCATGTGTTGCTTCTTCAATGTTTTTCTTCACTTCTTCGAGGTCTGTCTTCGCCAAATCCACTTCTGATTGTATATCTTTGTGAGTTTCTTCCATGTAAGATGCCAGTTCTGCTTTCAAGTTTTCATACAAAACCGAAGCGGAGTCCAGTTTAGACTTCAGATCTTCGTTTCAGCCATCTGTCGGCTGACGTTCTCCAGTTCTTCTTCTGATTGCTTCAGTTCTTCATACCCATTCAATCTGTCTTGTTCTTGTGCCATAGATACTTCGTTTCTGTGATCTTCGGCCTCCAGATAACCACCATGGGCTGATTCTAGCGCCTCTTTCATGGTTATCAGTTTAATAGTCAAATCTTCAACGTTTGTCTCAGTTTCTTCGAAATTGGCAACGGCCTCTTGAGCATCTTTTATAGCTAAATCTCTATCGGATACAAGTAATGCATAGTCATTTTGGAGGTTTTGGAGCTCGAGTTTAACCGTTTGGAGCTTAGATACCGCAGCTTTATGTCGATCCTGTGCAACTTCTAGTTGTTCCTTGGCAGCAACACTGGATTCATCTGAAATCCCTTGCTCCATTTCTTCAACTCTTAGTTTTGTAAGTTCGGCATCTTGTTTCGCTTGACTTTCTTCTGTTTGTGCACTTTCTATATTCACTTTTAGTTCTTCTAGACACCTCTTTACACCATCGAGTTCCTTTAAGATTTGTTGTTTCGATTCTTCTGCTGCCTCGGACTTTTTCTTTAACGATGGGATCTCTTCTTGTGCCTTTCTAAGTTCTTTTGCTACGCGCTTTCGCCTCTACATCACCAAAACAAAGTTTCAAAGTTTAGAGTAAATTTGTGCAACAACGATTAATCCACTAAATCAAATTGTGTATGTTGGTTTTTTGTCCACTTATTATGATAGTGAAGGACTGCAGGCAAAAACCGATGAACCAACCAACAAAGAAAGTTGACCGGTTCGGCATATTTGAGAGTTATGTGGTTCGGTTTGTGGGTTCTAGCGGTTTAACAAACCGGTTGTCAGTTTGGAACTTAAAACTGTCTTCAAACTGCATTTAGCTTTTTTCATTTTCTTGTTTTTCACATTTGGAATATGCAAATGAGATATGATATGATATTCATTAACCACATTTATCATTTTGAATACAGAAATACAATTGAATGTTTTAGATAAAAAAATCAGTTCAAATCGTCAGAACCGAATCATCAACGAGGCAAAACTTTAAAACCCGCTGGTCCGGCAAACCAATCCAGTGAGGCCGTAGTTAGTTTTTCGTCTTAGAATTTTCATAAAATCCAGCCGAACAAGGTCGTGAAAAGCTCTAGGTTTATTTGCAGTTACAACTAACTCAGATTATACCTCGACAATTTGAATTTTATGGGCTTTCCAGTCGACGATTCCGGTGAACATGGAAACAGCTTCTTTAACAGACTCAAAGGGTGCAGTAGTATCAATGTCTCCTATTCTACTATTGGACTTCTCAAGCTGTTTTTCTGAACCATCTTCACGGACATGAGTTTGATCCATTGAATCGTCTTCTTGAACATGGCCATGACCCTTAGGACCGCAT
This sequence comes from Flaveria trinervia, assembly GCA_025506515.1. NCBI lineage: Eukaryota > Viridiplantae > Streptophyta > Magnoliopsida > Asterales > Asteraceae > Flaveria > Flaveria trinervia. Next base: position 20,279,309 of record CM046457.1, read on the forward strand.
TCTTGACATTGATCTTTTTCAATAGGACCATCTTCTTGAACATGGTCTTGACCCGTAGAACCATGTTTCTGAACACAATTTTGAGTCATCGAACCATCTTCTGTTTTAGATCGTAATGACCCACCAATAACGCCTTGACTATTGTTATTTGAGGTTCTGTTTCTCCTTTTTGGGCCCCATTAGCTGATCCTTCATCCATTCCAGAATGGTTCTAAGAAAACAGATATCACGGGTGAAATAAAACGCTTAAGTTGCATTTTCATGAAATCTTAAAATGACCCATTAAAATTGTTACAATCCAGAGAGTAATTTTAAAGATCTTAAGCATCATGCATGAATGAAGATGAAGAAAGCCGAATCAAATAGCATGATTTCTATATCTAATCAGATATTATTACAATTAGTATGAAATTTGATCTCACAACACCGACATGTATTCATGATCTCTTACGAAAACAAATAATTCCCACTAATTGTTTCAACAAATAGCATACTCAGAGGATGAATCAAAACAGAAAATTGATTTATTTTACGAAATAATCAAGTATCACATGACCCACATTAAAAACATTTGACGTACAATCGTCGTGGCATTAGTTAAAGATAGATATATTACACGCATACCTGGAAATCCCTGAAATCAAATCTAGAAGGTTATTAAAATTTTCTCCGGATATTATCGAAAGAAACTTGATCAATGATTATAGCTTCAGAAATCGCTTAGTAGCGAAAACCGAAATATAAATGATAATTAATGATCAAATGATGATGAATGCCCAGGGGAAAAACTAAAGGAAATATTTATGGCAACAGAAAGAATATCAATTACATCACAACTTGATCTCGGAAGCCCGAAAGCGCGCTGCTTTTCGAATTTTGTTTGCGTTTGTCTATTTTTCGTTTGAAGTATAATTTTGTTTCTATTTTTTTAAATGAAATAATATAGAAATTTATTGATGGTGCAGGTTCGTTAAAAATACATATCAATTTAAGTTTAAACTTATTGTGTTTTTAGTTTAGTTTATTTTAGAGTAAATTTTAACTTTGCTCGTTAAGGTTTGAGACTGTATGTTGCAGGGGTGCGTAGGTGATTGCCATCCGAGTTGTGTACATCGCAAATGGATGGTGCGATTGGGGGTGCAATGGTTAGGGTGTGGGCGGAAGGAAAGAGCAGTTGACTCCTAGGGTGGAGAGAAAGAGCCGTTGGGCTTCATTTAATAATTAAAAAAATTTAAAATTTTACATTTTACCTTTTAAATACTGCCTCACATTTTATATAAAAAAATCATGGTTCCTATCTATCTTCTATCATTTCTCTCCTGAATTTTTAAAAACCCTTTAAACTAGATCATGTCCGGTCATTGGGATGGTTCGTTTCACCAAAGTTTTGATCTTATAGACGACAAAGTTTTTACAAACTTTATGTTTAATCAATTTGTGTATCCGGGCGATGTCATTTCGGGGACACACCGACTCAAAACGAACCAGTTGAAGGTATTTCTAATGTTCAAGTAAAAAGACACTCTCATCACAAGGAAATAAAAGATGAAGATTAGTCAAATTACCGTTTTATTTATTATGTTTTTAGGTATTATGTTCGACTTTTGTTTGATTATACTGTTTAATTTTATATCATTGTTTTACATTAAAAAATAAATTAATTAAGTAATTCGTTACAACCCTTGATCATTTGATCCACAACAGGGACATACTATTTGAGAGGACTTCTATCTAGTGCGTCTATGATATGTCACATAACACATAGCCTAACAAAAGCAATCATTTTATGTTAGGTCTAGGATCAGTAGATGTAGTCCATTTTGTATAGGCTTAGTTTTGAATTAATATCTATAATGAATGATTGTAATTCATTATTGTGTATGCATTTAATGTATAGGTTAACCCATATATATGTGCGTTGATTTATGTATGTTTGCATGTACAAACATTATACTTAGTCAATTTCTGAAATTGACTAGGTGTAAGAAACATTTACGGATGAACATTTTGTCCTTCCGTAGATATGTTTCTTACAAGTAACAAACATCCGAAGATCATCTGCGGATGAACCATTAACTGGAGTGAAGTGAGAATTCCAAGTGAAGATTCTTATGAAAGAACAATTGCTTTGGAAGAACAAGTTTGCTTCGGAAGAACAAGTTTGCTTCGGAAGAACAAGATTTCTACGGAAGAACAATCAACTACGGAAGACAATATTCCTGCGGAGTCCAAACACTTGTATTCAAACAAAACAAGTGTTACAAGTCAACAAGGACGTTATGCGAATCCCAAGAAATCCGATGATTCCTTAAGAGAAACAATTCAAATCCCAAGAGAGATGTTCAGAAAGGTTCTCCGGTGTTTCCTTAACAGAAACATCATCGTCTATATATATGGATCCTAGGTTTCGAATCAAGGACGACTGCGACGACAATACGACGATTCCACAACAGAAACACATCACATCAAATCACACAATCAAACCCTAGCGGTCGTCACATCATTAAACACAAAATTCAATATCATTCATTCATTACTTGTAATCATTAACTTGTTTTAATGAAATACATTTGAATTTAAACTTTGTTCATTCATTAATTGTGTTTCTTTCACTGGTTCTTGAATCTTTATTGATATTGAAATTTAATACAAACAATTAAACCAAGCCAACGTTGATTCCGCAAACGTTGACTTGATTTCAACCAACACTGATAATTCCTGATTGCGATCCTTGGATTCATAGGTGGTATGAAAGCCAAGTGCTTATTGATTAGATTGATTAGATCTATCCGTGTTAGTTGTGTTTAATTGTTTTTTGAATTCTTTAGATTTGTCAGTTTTTACTGATTAGATCTATTGTTTTTAAACAAAGAGTTTGTGTGAAACTTAATTTGTCGTTCAGCAATACACTATTCGATTAACTTGGATCTATATTCAAATCGATTGAATAGCAGATCCGAGTTATTGACCAGCATCAATAACTTGTTCATATCCTTTGAACAAATTCATTAGTTAACATCTCAGATCTTAACTAATCATATGCAACTTTGGTGGATCATCTTACCGACCCCCGAAGTTGGAAACAAAAGCAGATTTCAAATCCTGGAAAATCAAGTTCAGGAATCATGTAAATTATACAGATTCTGACTTATGGGTCTCAATAACAGAAGGTCCTTATATTGCACCCACCCTCGGGCCGGATTATAATGATAACAATCAACCCATAAGCATGAAAGAATACAACTTGTTTAGTATGGCTTTACGAGAAGAAATATTGATCAGATTTGAAACAACAAATTCCTTGTGGAAGATTCTTCATACACTCTGTGAAGGGAGTGATGAAATCCGAAGCATTAGGAAGGACACCCTGCATTCACAATATGAAACATTTCATCATACTAAGGGTGATACAATTCCTCAACAACTCCACAGGTTTATGCAACTTGTTACAGAAAATGAACATTTTGGAGTTGAAATACAAAAATGAGGAACTAAACAAGAAAATGCTCCATACTTTACCAGAAAGTTGGAAGCAATCTGTATTCATGTTCAAGAACACCATAGATCTCAAAGCAGTCGGACTAGATACTCTAGTGGCTAAAGTTGAGGCTCTGAAATGGATGAGAAATCAAGAAACAAGAGTGAAGAACTCATGTATCACCATATCATTTTAAGAAACAAGAAGTGCGGGAAGTGCCTTCATGTCCAATAATGATGGTGATAACTCTTGTATTTTGAGTGAAGATGAAGAAGAAGTAAGTTTCTATGCTTCAAAACCTCCTAAGAAATCTTCTCAAAGTAAGTCAAGAAAAAAGAAAGAAAGAATAGATGATCAAAGAGATAAATCATCCAAAAAACCATCAACTAACAATCAATCAGAGTCTATCACTGTCATTCTAGACTCTAAAGAACAAAAAGTAGCTTTTGTAGCTTTCAGTTCAAACTTTCAAGCTTACCTAGGAAGTTTATTGCCCACTGCCAACATGTGCCAACAAGATTTGGAAGAACTGCCTCCGAATGTAGTGGAGGAGATGGATCTATAATGGCAAATGGCAATGATTGCTTATAGAGCCAAACAATACCTAAGAAGAAATAAGAATTGGCTGCTGCAAGTAAATCATCACGAATTGGAGTTGATAAGTCAAAGGTAAGATGCTTCAAGTGCAATCTCTATGGACACTTTTCTAGAGAATGCAATCAAAAAAATTCTGACTCAGCACAACATCAGAATCATTAGTCTAAACAACCTCCATCAACTTAAAGATTTTTCAGACAACCACAACTAGCCAACTCATCCCCACTAGCCACCAATACACCAGCAGGAACTAGCAGCTCTAAAGAATCTGTGTTGATCATTCTTCAAGATGGAACTTGTGACTGGAGTTTGTATAAGAAGGAAGTCTTAGAATAAAATCAAGCTCTAATGGCTCATATGGAAAACAAAGTTCCACCCATGGGAAGTGAGGTAAGAGATAGGTTATGTTTATCAATATATGTTGAGGAAGTACAAATATATAGAGTCCATGCTCAACAATTAGCTGATAAAGATAAAGAAACAATGATTTTGAATGAATCTCATGTAAGAGAACATAAGTTATATCAAATTAAAATTAACTCTTTACAAAAGGATTTAGACAAAATTGTTTCTGAAAATTACAATTTGAAAGCACAAGTTGAGCATCTGACCACTTTCTTAACCAAATCCATGGCTGATCATGCATCAGCTGAAATAAAAATACAGAAGTTTTAGCTTTCATCTTAGCTGTAAGGCCCCATTTCCGGGACGCTCACAACTGGTCAATCATCGCACATAAAATATATAATTACATTAACTTTACTAAAATCATGCAGCGGAAACACTTTAAACAAACATTTCATTTCCTTTAAATAAAAACTTTTGCAAAATAATACATCATTCATTACAAAATATAGTTCATTCGTATTACAATGCAAAAATGTTATACAAAATAATGCCATCCAAAAATTCCAAGTAGCTACCCCGCGCCATCCTCAGCAATGCTCACTTGCCAACCAGAAAAGGCATAAAAAGTCAGTGTTGCTGAGTGAGTTCTAGTTTTATAAAAACATTACATTACGTTCCATTCGTTAAAACATTTTCATTCCTAAAGTACGTGATCACACATCGTACATACATCAAGGTAATCATTATTATCTTCATCATCGTTCGTTTCGTACATTTCGCACGTTTCGCACGTTTCGCACGTTTCGTACTTATCGCACTTTTGGTACATTATTATCTTTCACTTCTATCTAGGTCCTGTCATGTGCTCAACCCCCCTCTAGAGCACCAAGCATTCATCTAGGGTTAAGCGAAAAGGACCCCATATCACACGTATGGAGTGGTCGCTAGGACAGACTCCCCTTGTGTCTGTGAACTCTTATGGGTTCGCCAAGATCGCACGCTGTATAACACACATAATTAGGAGATCGCACATATTGGAGCAGTCACCAAGACTGAACTCTTACTGTGTGTATGAACCCTTATGAGTTAGCCAAAATCACATGCTGTAGACACACACCGTTGAGCTAACAACTCTCAATGAGTTATGCACCTCCTTTCATTTGCTTGCAAGCCTTTTCATTCGTTCCTTCATTATGTTCCACTTTCATTATCTTAAATCTTTCACTTATTAAGATAATACTTTACGTTCATTATCAATATCGCACCATGTAAAGTCAGGTCATCATACGTAATAAGGAACATAAGAAAACATATCATACATAACATACATAGCATACATAGCATGAATCATACATCATCTTAAACACCATGCATCGCACATTCACATACATAAACATATGCATAACAAGCATAAAGCATTACAAGACATAACTGACCGACTGCGGGACAGCGGGGGTTCGGGGGCGGCAGCCCCTGACAGCGAGGTTCTAGGGGCAGCAACCCCTAGTGGGGTCCAAGGGGCAACGCCCCTGGCTGGGGCCGTGCTGGTTCAACGAGAAGATCGATTTTAAGAGGTTTTAACGAGAAGATTGATTTTTCGATAAGAAAATGTGCTATATAAAAGTGTTAAAATACAATTTTTTATTTTTTATATTTTGTATGCATTTCCAGCCCCAAACTAGTTCAAAACCTTTAAAACAAGAGATCTAGAACTCACCTGGACTCAGTGAGTAGCTCCTCAATCAAGATTTCAAAGCAAGGGTTGCACTACACAACCTGCAGATAAGTTAACACTCAAGGGAGTTAATTTCTGCCTAATTTCGCTGCTAATTTCGCTAGCAGTTTCGCTGCTAGTTTCGCTGGCATCTTCGCTGGCATCTTCGCTGGCATCTTCGCTGGCATCTTCGCTGCCAGTTTCGTTGCCAGTTTTGCCCAACTTTCATTGGAAAACCATGTCTGCGAAACTATAGTTTCGCAGGCAGATCCACAGTTTCGCTGGACGAACAACTAATTTCACTGGATGAACACCCAGTTTCGCAAAACGGGCTGAAAAATACGAACCAACCCATTTTTGACCCAAACTTCAATATTTTACATCCAAAACCTTGGTTTATCACCCAATAAGCTATATCTAAGCTTCTTACTGTTTTCTTACACAAAAACATGAGTTTTGGGTGAATCTTTGCCACTTTCAAAAACCCCAAACCTAGAATCCGGTTTACATCAAAAGCAATGATTAAATGATGTTTCTTACCTAGATTCGTGGTGTTTTGTTATTGTTTGGATGCCCACGAACACCTATCTTCAATCCCGTGATCAACCGAGACTAATCTTCGATTCTCTCCACTTTCTCTCTTTACTCTCTCTCTCTAGAACTAGAGTGTTGAGTTGCAAATGAGAGCTGCTCAAGCTGATCCGTTTATATATATATACCAGAGCATTCTCGGGACCTTAAACTCACCAAACACATAACCCGAAGAGTTAACTCGTTCTATAACCCATATGCATCTTATTTTCATTAAATGATCTCGTCTAAGCCCATTATTATTATTTGGCTCACTTAGACATTATTCGGGGCGTTACAAGTCCACCCCCTTATTTAGGTTTCGTCCTTGAAACCTGCTTGTTGTTGAATAGTTGAGGGTAATACTGCCTCATCTCCTCCTCAACTTCCCAAGTGGACTCCGATCCCTTCCTGTGCTTCCACTGTACACGCACCAAGGGAACCACCTTATTCCTTAGCCTCTTCTCCTTGGTTGCTCCACATAATTGAGCCGTTCATCCACTTCAATATCCCCCAGTGGCACCACCATATCCTCCTCGGCTAAGCACTTTCTTAAGTGAGATACATGGAATGTTGGATGAATTCCAGTTAACTCACTGGACAGCTCCAACCTATAGGCCACCTCTCCTACTCGAGCAATAATTCGGAAAGGCCCTATGTATATTGGGCTCAACTTGCCCCGCTTCCTAAACCGAATGATGCCCTTCCAAGGTGAGACCTTTAACATAACCTTGTCACCCACCTGGAACTCAATCGGTCTGTGTCGTTTATTAGCATACGACTTCTGTCTATCTTTGGCTGCCTTCATGAAGGCCTTGATCTTTTCGAGCTTTTTAGTCATAGTCTCGATCACCTCGACGCTCACTAGTTCTTTTTGACCAATATCACCCCAACAGATGGGTGTTCTGCATCTCCTACCATATAGCATCTCATAGGGTGGCATACCAACACTGGCATGATAACTGTTGTTGTATGAGAATTCAACTAACGGTAAGTGGTCATCCTAACTTCCTCCAAAATCAATCACACATGCCTGAAGCATGTCCTCCAATGTCTAAATGGTCCTTTATGTCTGACCATCAGTTTGGGGATGGTAAGCCGTGATAATATGTAACATCGTCTCCATGGCGTCGTGGAATTTCTTCCAGAATTTAGATGTAAATCGGGTGTCACGATCAGAAACAATGGATACCGGTACACTGTGACGAGTTACAATTTCTTTGATGAAGAGATCCACTAACCTCTCAGTTGAATATGTCTCGTGGTTCGGTAGGAAGTGAGCACTCTTCGTCAAACGGTCAACAATCACCCATATAGCATCATACCCTTTCGGAGTACGCGGAAGCATCGTAATAAAATCCATGGTGATGTGCTCCCACTTCCATTCCGGTATATCCAAAAGGTGGATCTTTCCATACGGCTTTTGATGCTCGGCCTTCACTTGTAAACAAGTAAGGCACTTGCTCACATACTCCACCACATCATGCTTCATACCCAGCCTCCAATAATCTTTCTTCATGTCCTGATAGATCTTTTTGGCACCGGGATGAATGGAGTATCGAGACTTATGAGCCTCATCCATAATCCTCCCATGTAGATCCCCAAAACGAGGAATCCACGTCCTTCCGAACCGGGTCCTAACACCAAGTGTGTTTTCACCCAACTCTGCGACCAGACCTCTCATTCTTTCAGAGTTATGATGATCTTCCTTCAGTGCCTTATCTTGAAACTCTTTGACCTGCTTCATCATATCAGAGGTCATCACCAACCGGTAAGCCTTCACCCGAATCGGCTCGGTTCTCTCCTTCGGCTAAGGGCGTCCGCCACCACATTGGCTTTGCCTGGATGGTAATGAATCTCGCAATCATAATCCTTTATGAGCTCCAACCATCTCCTCTGCCTCATGTTTAAGTCCTTCTGCTCGAAGAAGTACTTCAAGCTCTTGTGGTCGGTGAATATGGTGCACTTTGTACCATATAGGTAGTGCCTCCAAATCTTTAATGCAAAGACCATGGCTGCTAGCTCCAAATCATGAGTAGGGTAATTGACCTCATGAACCTTTAACTGCCGGGATGCATAGGCGATAACCTTCCCTCTGTGCATTAACACACATCCCAACCCCAAGTAAGAAGCATCCGAATAAACCACCAAATCCTCGCTTCCATCGGGTAATGACAGAACTGGAGCTTGAGTCAACCTCGCCTTTAACTCCTCGAACGCCTTCTCCTGAGCTTGACCCCATACAAACTTTACATCCTTACGGGTCAACTTGGTCAGTGGAGAAGCGATCTTAGAGAAGTCTTGAATGAACCTCCTGTAGTAGCCCGCCAACCCAAGAAACTACAGATCTCAGATGGCGTCTTTGGAGACTTCCATTGCATCACTGCCTCCACCTTTGCTAGGTCCACCATAATCCCGTCGGGATTCACCACATGACCCAAGAATGGACCTCGCGCAACCAAAATGCGCATTTGGAGAAATTTGCATATAACTTCTCCTGCCTTAACATCTCCAACACTTTTAGAATGTGACCGGCATGCTACTCCTTGCTTTTTGAATAAATCAGGATATCATCAATAAACACAATCACTGATTTATCTAACATCGGCCGGCACACTCGATTCATTAAATCTATAAAAGCAGCTGGCGCGTTGGTCAAACCAAATGACATAACAAGAAACTCATAGTGTCCGTAACGTGTGTGAAAAGCTATTTTAGGAATATCCTACTCCTTCACCTTCAACTGATGATAACCAGATCGAAGGTTTATCCTTGAAAACCAACTGGCACCTTAGAACTGATCAAACACATCATCAATTCTCGGTAAGGGGTACCGATTCTTTATCGTCAACTTATTCAACTCACGGTAGTCTATACACATCCTCATGCTACCGTCTTTCTTCTTCACAAATAAGACCGGAGCACCCCAAGGAGAGATACTCGGTCTAATGAACCCCTTATCAAGTAGCTCTTGAAATTGCTCCATCAACTCTTTCATCTCATTTGGAGCCAACCGATACGGTGCCTTAGCTACTGGTTGGGCACCTGGTACCAAATCAATCTGAAACTAAATCTCACGGTCTGGTGGCACACCTGGTAAATCTTCTGGAAACACATCCGAAAAGTCACACATAACCGGTACATTAGACAGTTGTGGTGCTGGCATATCCACATCCTTTATGTAGGCCAAGTAGGCATACATCCATGTCTAATGCACTTTCCAGCCACCACCATCGAAATCACCTTCGGGATCTTCGTGACTCGATCACCATATACCGTCACTGTATTCCCATCAGGTGCTGACAATCGGATCATCTTCTTGCGACACACAATGTTCGCTTCGTAGTCCGCCAACCAATCCATTCCTAGGACTACATCGAAACCACCTAAGGTCATCAAAAACAGTCTAATAGGAAACTTATGACCTTCTAATTCAATGTCACAGCCTTCTATCATCTCAGAACTCCTGGTAGACTTACCTAAGGCAGTTTCTACATCGAAGGGCTCATCAATACTTCTACTCTTAATGGGCAACTTAGCACAAAAGGAAGCAGAAATAAAACTCCTACTAGCACCAGAATCAAACAACACAGATGCAAGAGTTTGGTTTACTAGAAACGTACCTGACACCACATCGGGGTCCGTCCTAGCCTCCTCTCGAGTCATCGTGAAAGCTCGGGCGCTTGCCTTCTGTCCCTTTGTTCCAGACTTCCTCCCTGCCCTGGAACTCTCCGCCCTCGGCTTCTTGCAATCCCGGCTCAGATGGCCATTCTCTCCACAGTTGTAGCACCTCATTACCCCACAATCTCTAGCCATATGACCAGGCTTCTCACACTTGAAGCAGATGTTTGACCCCCATTTGCATTCTCCTGAATGCTCCTTCCCTCATTTACCACATTTCTTCGACCCTGCACCAGATGTGACCACCCGCCGGTCATCCACCCGTGCACTCTTGTTGTTCGTCGGGGCACCACCCCAACCAAACCTCTTCCCATTAAAGTTCCGGTCACCACCACCCTTCTCGGTCAGGCGGCAATCATATGCCTGTGAATATCCGCTGGCAATCCCTGAATATACCTCTTGATCTTTCATGACAAAGGTGTCACCTGATCCGGCACCAGTCGTGCCATCTCATTAAACTTGGTGGTATATTGCTGATCCGGCACCAGTCGTGACAAAGGAACTCTCTTTCCACCTTATCCATCTCCCTATGAGGACAGAACTCCTCAATCACCAATTTGTTCAGCTCAGACCACCTCATTATTCCAATCGCCCGACTACCCTTGGCTTGGACAATATTGTCTCACAAACACAGAGCCGAGTACACAAACGAGTGGGCGGCGACTTCACCTTCTGATCCTCCCGACACTCGCTGATATCAAGAACAACTTCCATCCCTCTCACCCACCGGTGAGCAGCAATAGCAGTGCCATTTCCATCAAAAGTTGGGGGCTTGCATCTCATAAACGCCCCATAGTTACAGCCTCGTGCTGCTTCCTGCACAGGCTCTTCTTCCTCCTCTTCATCATCGGAGAGAACCATCTCAGTCTCCGGTCGCTCCCGTCCTCTTGAGGACCTATTCCTCTCCCTTATATCTCCTTCCCTTATGGCCTTTATCACTTCGGTCACCATAGATGGTAGGATTGTCTACATGACGTGATGCACTTCCTCCACAACAGCCTCCTTCATTGAGGCCCTCAAGTTAGCACTCTCTTCCCCGCCCTCTGGATGAGGGGTCTTGAGCTCTTCATGAGCCACCTTCTCGGCCCTAGGCCTTCCTCTCGTGACCCGTGGTTCAACACCACATCCACCACGACCTCCACCACGAGAAGCCTTAGAAGATCTACCGCCAGCCATCTTCTAAGCACGCTATAATATTTGAACACCAACACGGTCTTTCAAGGTAATAGCTCAGCTTATGTCAAGTATAGTAAGTCCCTAATTATAGTGGCTAGTTGTGATTAGCCACTTACTTTACTCTTCATACCCCAAGCATTTCCTATCCTGACTACATCATTATCTAAATCTACTAACAGCACATAAACCACATAACATGCGCACGCAATACCGGTTAACTTAAGAAATTACCTCATGGCACGTAGCTACTCGGACGAACATCACTTCCCTTTCCGTCCCATTTTCAGTTTAAGTTTAGGTTTCTTTTGAAAATTTTACCCATTTCACTTAAACTTTGGCTTTGATACCAACTTGTAAGGCCCCGTTCCCGGGATGCTCACAACTGGTCAATCATCGCACATAAAATATATAATTACATTAACTTTACTAAAATCATGCAGCGGAAACACTTTAAAAAAACATTTCATTCTTTTAAATAAACACTTTTGCAAAATCATATATCATTCATTACAAAATATAGTTCATTCGTATTACAATACAAAAACATTATACAAAAGAATGTCATCCAAAAATGCAAAGTAGCTGCCCCGCGCCATCCTCAGCAATGCTCACCTGCCAACTGGAAAATGCATAAAAAGTCAGCGTTACTGAGTGAGTTCTAGTTTTATAAAAACATTACATTACCTTCCATTCGTTAAAACATTTTCATTACTAAAGCACGTGATCACACATCATACATATATCAAGGTAATCATTATTATCTTCATCATCGTTCGTTTCATACATTTCGCACATTTCGCACTTTTCGTACTTATCGCACTTTTGGTACATTATTATCTTTCACTACTATCTTGGTCATGTCATGTGCTTAACCCCCTTTAGAGCACCAAGTAATTCATCTAGGGTTAAGCGACAAGGACCCCATATCGCACGTATGGAGTGGTCGCTAGGACAAACTCCCTCTGTGTCTGTGAACTCTTATGGGTTCACCAAGATCGCTCGTTGTATAACACACAGTAATTAGGAGATCGCACGTATTGGAGCAGTTACCAAGACTGAACTCTTACTGTGTATATGAACCCTTATGAGTTAGCCAAAATCACACGCTATAGACACACACAGTTGAGCTAACAACTCTCAATGAGTTGTGAACCTCCTTTCATTTGCTTGCAAGGCTTTTCATTCGTTCGTTCATTATGTTCCACTTTCATTATCTTAAATCTTTCACTTTGTTAAGATAATACTTTACGTTCATTATTAATATCGCACCATGTAAAGTCAGGTCATTACACATAATAAGGAACATAAGAAAACATATCATACATAACATACATAGCATACATAGCATCAATCATACATCATCTTAAACACCATGCATTGCACATTCACATACATAAACATATGCATAACAAGCATAAAGCATCACAAGACATAACTGACCCACTGCGGGATAGCGGGGGTTCGGGGGTGGCAGCCCCTGACAGCGGGGTTTTAGGGGCAGTTGCCCCTAGTGGGGTCCAAGGGGCAACGCCCCTGGCTGGGGTCGTGCTGCCAAGTCAGCGCGTATTTTTTTTATTTTAGCACTTTTATGTAGCACATTTCCTTATCGAAAAATCGATATTTGCTGCCAGTTTCGCTGCCAGTCTTGGCCAACTTTTATTGGAAAACCATGTCTGTGAAACTACCTGCGAAACTATAGTTTCACAGAAAGATCCACAGTTTCGCTGGACGAACAACTAATTTCGCTGGATGAACACCCAGTTTCGCAGAACGGGATAAAAAATACGAACCAACCCATTTTTGACCCAAAACTTCAATCTTTTACATCCAAAACCTTGGTTTATCACCCAATAAGCTATATCTAAGCTTCTTACATGTTTTCTTACACAAAAACGTGAGTTTTGGGCGAATCTTTACCACTTTTAAAAACCCCAAACCTAGAATCCGAGTTTACATAAAAAGCAATGATTATATGATGTTTCTTATCTGGATTCGTGGTGTTTTCTTGTTGTTTGGATGCCCACAAACACCGATCTTCAATCCCGTGATCAACCAAGACTAATCTTCGATTCTCTCCATTTTCTCTCTTTACTCTCTCTCTAGAACTAGAGTGTTGAGTTGCAAATGAGAGCTGCTTAAGCTAATCCGTTTATATATATACCAGAGCGTTCCCGGGACCTTAAACTCGCCAAACACATTACCTGAAGAGTTAACTCGGTCTATAACCCATATCCATCTTATTTTCATTAAATGATCTCGTCTAAGCCCATTATTATTATTTGGCTCGCTTAGACATTATTGGGGCATTACATGAGCAACATGAGAAATTATTAAATTCTCATATTGAATCAAAGAACAGGTCTGGGTTGGGTTATAATGCTGTTGCACCTCCTATAAACAATAACTATGTTCCTTTGCCTGAATCAATGACAAATAATCTGTCAAAACATTTTGTGCCAAGCACCAATATAGGAACTAGCTCTAATCAACCAAACATTGATAATAAATCTGAAGTGAATGAAAATAAGTCTTCTGAATCAGAAAAGATTAATCAATTGAATTCAAAATTAGACTTTGATTAGTGGGATGACTTGGATGATTCTGATGAACATGATGATGATCTTGTCAATAAGGGTAAGAATGTTTTTTTGAAACAAATATTCAAAAATTGCTTGAAGAAACAAAGCTACCATACCCTCCTAAACAAAGAAACATGTTGAAAACCATCAGCAAGAGAATAGCTCAATTAAATGAAGGTCTTCAAGAGTTAAAACAACAACAAACTTCTTCCAATAAAGTAAATGAGAAGTCTGCCTCCACTGAGGAAAGACACAAATCCATGGAAAAAGGAAGGAAAAAAGGAATCAGCAGAAGAAGAACCTTTCTCCAGTACCAGATCTGCGGGAAAAGAAAACTTCTTCAGTAGAAGTTAATATTGATTCAGTAGAAGATCTATGAAAGAGGAATTCAGGAACAAACAAACAAAAGATTCACAAATCAGAGAAGAAAGAATCTACAAAGATGAAGAAGGATGAAAAACCTCAAAAGTTGGCAAACCATAAGAAAGTAAATGGTTCTGAGAAAGAATCAGGTGAGAAGTATTGCAAATGGTGTGGCATGAAAAACCATAATACTGAAGATTGTTATTTCAGTAGCTATTGTTCTATTTGCAATATGAACAATCACATGACTGCTGACTGCTACTTCAACAAACATTGTGCTATCTGCAACAAAAACAACCATTCCACTCAGGAATGTTATTTCAACAAAAAGAATAAGTCAAAAGGCACAAAGAAGAAAGAATCAGATAAGTCTGAATCTGACACTCAATCTACTGATTGTGAAAAGGGTTTAAAATTGAAGAAGCCTGAACAAAAATCAAAGTCAAAATCAAAGGATAAAGCATCCCTAAATGCTCATTCATCAAAGAAAATATCAACTTTACAGCAATAAAAACACCTCACAAAAGGTAGATTTGACTGCTAAGAAAACAAAGGATGATGTTGTATTCTTTGATAATTTTGAAAAAGGAACTCATATACATCATTCAAAAACAAAGATTATGAGACATTTAATCATAAAGTTTCACTATCAAAACCAAATCTGAATCAAGAAGAAATTAGGAAACAAGAACCTAGTTCATCAACATCACCTTCAACAGAATCACCCTCATTTGAAACAACTCAGAATGATTCAAGCAAAACTAAAACTAAAACTTCAAGACTTATTCATAAAGGAGTAACTATTTTAGACACTTCTAGCAAACCCAAGATCATTAAGGCTTGGGTTGTCAATTCTAACTGATTTATTTCTGAATGCAGGAACAATATTGGAGAGCTGACAACAAGTGTTATGTTGACATTGGTTGTTCCAGGCATATGACAGGAAACTATTCACTTCTCCATGATTTCAAACATAAAAATGCTTCTGATGTGGCATTTGGTGGGGATAAAAAGGGAGGTAAAATTGTTGGTGAAGGAATGGTAACAAATGGTGTGCTCAAGTTTGAGAAAGTAAATTATTGTGAAAATTTACTTTATAATTTACTAAGTGTGTCTCAAATTTGTGATCAAAATTATACAACATTGTTTGATAATACTAACTATTACATTCTTAAGCCTGATTTTTTTGTTCCAGAAGATTGGGTCCTCCTCAAAGCATCAAGAAAGAAACACTTATGTTTTGGACATAAACAACACCTCACTCACAAAACATAAAACATGCCTTCTATTTAAGTTATCAAAAGATGTATCTCAATTGTGGCACAGAAGGCTTGTCCATTCTAACATGAAGAACATGAACAAATTGGTGAAAAATAACTTAGTCATTGGATTTCCAAATAAATAGTTTCATTGCTCAACTCACTGTTCTTCTTGTTACAAAGGAAAACAACATAGAGTGTCACATAAATCCAAAATTATCAATATGAATACTACACCACTCAAATTGCTTCATATGGATTTGTTTGGTCCTACCAATGTGATGAGCATTGGAAAAAGACAATATTTTTTGGTGATAGTTGATGATTTCACAAGATTTACATGAGTTTTTTTCTTAAAACTAAAAAGTGAAACATCAGAAACATTAATGGACTTTGTGATCAAGATTGAGAATCAACTTGATGCAAAAGTTAAAGTTTGTAGGAGTGACAATGGTACTGAATTTGTCAATTTTGAACTAGATTCCTTTTGTAGGAGCAAAGGTATTGCAATGCAATTCAGTGCACCAAGAACTCCATAACAAAATAGAGTGAATGAAAGAAGAAACAGAACGCTCATTGAAGCAGCCAGAACAATGCTAGCTGATTCACAATTGCCTATCATATTTTGGGCTGAGGCAGTGAATACTGCATGCAATGTTCAAAACAGAACATTAATTGTCAAAGAACACAAAAACTCCTTACGATCTCTTGTTTAAAAGAAACCATACATAGGATATCTTAGAGTTTTTAGGTGCCATGTGTCTGTTTTAAACATAAAAGAGTCACTAGGAAAATTTTCAAAGAAAGCATATGATGGTTTCTTTGTTGGATATTCTTCAACATCTAAATATTATTGGATTTATATTCCACAACATAACATTATGGAAGAAACTCCTAATGCATCCTTTGATGAATCTATATTCACTAAATCAGTTAAAGGTTCATCATGGTTGTTTGACATAGATGCTCTAACTGAATCTTTTAACTATGATTATTTGAACACTGCAAGATCTGATGAAGTATGTTATCCATTTTTTCCACCTCATATGAATGATAACATTATCTGCTAATCCTCCAAGGATACACACATCATCAGGTGGAAACACGTAAGCAGCCGCTACTAACACTGCATGTGGAAATGAACACTATGCATCTTGAGATATGAATGCTGTCCCTGCAATAGATCCATGCTCTCAAGTGAATACAACAAACATTGGAAATGCTTCTAGTCCTCACTTATCATCCGGAGAAGTTCCTATAACTCCTACAGAAGAGCTAAATGATTTCGGAGAAGTTCTTATAACTCCCACAGAAGAGCAATCTGATTTAGGAGAAGTTTCTATAACTCCTACAAAAGAGCAAACTAACTCTAGAGAAGCCCTAACAGCTCTTGTAGAAGACAATCATGATGCTACTGATAATCAAGCTACTAAAAATCATTCAACACCACATGTTGAACATTTTGACTACTTCCTAAACTCTCAACCTGGTTTGGATCAATCTACACCAATGGATATGACTAACCTGGTGTGACAACCGGCAATTTCAGGTTAATACCCGACCTTGACTTGGTTATAATTACACCTATAACACTTGATTTTAAATTTAAATTACATTTATTAAAGTCTTTTCATGCTTTACAAACTTCAGGCATAACATTTCATGCATTGGTGATTCGACGAAATTGCCATTTTATCATACACATGATATAACCGACACACGAGCGTTGGTGATAATTAATATATGTGTAATAATAAATACTTTAAAGTGTTCCAAAGCATATTTATATATTCTAATGTTTTAAAGTATTTTAGAATCCAAATTAAATACATTAGAACAGTTGAATTTATTAATAAACCTAATCGCGTAAATTGATGTATTACCAGGAACGAATCCTTTTAACGCGACTATTAAATACATGATGCATTATTAACATACCATAAATATTAAAATATATGATATTATACAAGTTCTTATCATATTTTACTATATTTCAAAAAGTAAGAAGTAAAAATATAAACATATAAAAATACCAATAGTGTAACAAATACCACCAAATACCCAATACTACTCAAAACTAAAAGAAACCACATATTTCAACCCATTAACCGTCCCCTTACTCCCCCTTCTTTCCACTTTCTTATTTCTTGTCAAATCTCTACAAGACTACTTTGCATTTTTGCAAAGTTTGAAACTTACCTTTCTTGTGTTAAAGAAAAGGTTATGAACAAAGTACATGTCTCCCTACCTTCTTTTGGAATATCTTCCTCCAAGAAGTTGACCAACACTCCCATATGAGTTGATTTACTAATAATCATGTATGGTTATATATGCAAGTAACCTCCATAATTCACCAACACCACCCAACACACTTTCTTCCTTGTTTCTTTCCTCCAATTTTCGTCCAAGACACCCTCACCACCATTTCATTTGATTTCTAACTCATTTTCTACAAATCTTGGGTGATTCAAGTACCCTTGGTTGAAGATCAAGTGATTTTTGAAGCTTCCAAGCATCCTACAACATCCGCTTCACCTTTTCTTGTTGGGTTTTCTTAGTTCAAAGGATCAAACTTTCTTTTCCTTGCATTTCAAGACTACCATCACTTCTCCTTGCTTGGTTAAGGTTAGCACCTTCTTTCTAATCTCCCATACATCACCATGAAGTGTTCATGTTCACTAACTCATCCCAAAAGTGCTCTACCAAAGTTTAAAAAGTAACAAAACATGTAAAACATTTTCTGGCAGATTCATGTTCTGTGTTTTCAAGACCATAACTTGACCTAAACATGGTCAAATGAACCGTTTCTTGAGCCTAAAATTAACTTTAGGATGTCTAGTTTCTAACCCATCCAACCTGAAATTTATAGACGAGTATAACCCTTCCAAAACGTACAAACAAATTAAAGTGCTGAACCTGAATTTTTGACAGAATAAATAGGCAGAAAGAATGAGGCATAAGTTATGCTTAAAGTAATAAAATAAATATTTTCTTTCTGTGGTAACTTAGCTTCAGGTGTTAGGCTTAAAAGTAATATAGGCTCTATTTGTGAATGTAAGTTTTGACCTCTCAAAAAGGTAAATTCCATAGACATATACAGAAAAGTGCTGCACTGACATCTGTTGTTTCATGAACCATTTATTGGCACTTAAACTTAGTTGTAGGATACAAGCTATACTTTTTGGAATCCTAAGACATAGACCTAAATATGATAAAGTATCAGATTTTATAAAAATCCTTTGTACCATGAAAAGGGGATGACAACCAGACCCAAAAATTCCCTTAAGCTGTCAAAAACCTATACTTAAATAAAGTAAACTTTTAGAGATATTTGGTAAAAAAAAGGGAAACCCATACACATGGAAGTATAATACTATTATACTTAATATAAAACGCTTTCAATACATATGTATCTTTAGGAAAAAGATGAAGGCAAGAATCTAAATAAAACATTTACGACTCGATGTGGCTAATTAGTCAAGTGACATTTTCAAACTAACTTTGTGGATGAGTTATGCATGACCATCTAGGGTTAGTACTCATGACCTCATTAATATATTGTGATTTTGTTTAGGAGATTCCTAAACCAATCGTACATACAGACTATTGCTAGTATTCACGCGTGCAATTGAGGTGAGTTTCACACCCCCATTTTACTTATTTTCCTTTGGGGGAGATTACATGCAAATTACTATTTTCCTAGACACATTTACTCGTTAATGATTTCACATGTTTATAAGTTGTTTACTTACCGTATAATTCCCCATTTATCGAACCGTTAGTTTATTTCCCAAAGCGAGGTAATCATGGATAGTACTATGGGCTTGACTACCCCCACCCGGATTAATTACCCTAATCTTGGCTGGAGGTCTAAACGGGTGCATTATTAGCCTGTTCACACTCATGCTTACGGTAGGCATGGTAGGGGCAATTTATTACAGTTACAGTCTAGCTTCGGTTGCGGTGCTTATATAATTTGTAGCATTGTGTGTACAACAATCAAATCATAAAAAGTATTGTGGTCCATTACGCTAGTTACTATTACTTAAAACCTGTGAACTCACCAACTTTATGTTGACATTTTTCATGCATGTTTTCTCAGGTAATTGATAGATGCACCAAGTTAAGCTAGCATGGAACATCTCATGTTTAGGGCCATTCATGCTGTTTGGGACATTCATTTTCGTAATTGTCATGTTTTGAAACAATTTACATTATTACAATTGCTTCCGCAAATTTAACTCTGAACAATGATGTATTTTAAACTTATTTGAGATGTATGTTTTACAAAACCATGTAGTGGTCGATCAGTGACTATGAAATCATGATGTTCGCGCCCCGCGGGAAACCGCTGTGGTTTGGGGGTGTGACAGATTGGTATCAGAGCCATTGGTTATAGGGAATTAGGTTGCATTTAGGGGACCTAGACTATTACTACAGTTCGTCACATGTTTTTAACGATTTATACACTAAGTTAACTTATATCAATTGTACTTGTGCATTGCCGTGTCATAGATATGTCTTCAGCATCGATGGCGATCTACGTTTTCGATTCGGATGAGGAGTACAAGCCCACGTCTCTGACCTCTTTCGCAGGATCCACGTCTGTCCTCCCAACTCTGATTCCTCGTGCCTTGATTCAGTCGAGTGATGCCACTGAGACCGAGATCCCCGCCCACCTGCTATCACGGTCACCGAACCCATTCCTAACCCTACTCATGACACCGCAGAGGCATTACCTATGACCCAGTTCTCCGAGCTACCACCCCCTCCTCCGAGCATGTATTGGTGGGCGTCTACCCTCGAGATTCATGCCGAGCTTCCAGAGAGCTCATCCCGGGGATCGTACGTATCATCGGCCCACAACTGCCGATGGCCGTCCCACTGACCATGTCCCAAATCTTTGTTGAGCCATCCCGGGGTCTGCCCCTGTGACTGCTGATCCCCGAACAGCCGACCCCACTCCCGAGACGACAGATCCCACCTCCCAGCCCGCTGACACCGAGGTAGTTGACCTAGACTCGGAGTCCACTGACCCACCGCCTCCCAGCCACCGATACGGACCCGGTCGACTCCGACGCGGCCGACTCTGACCCGTCGACTCCGACGCGGCCGACTCCCGACCTGGTCGACTCCGACGCGGCCGACTCCGACCCGTTCGACTCCGACCCGGCCAAATCTGGCCCGGCCGACTCCGACCCGCGGCCGACTCTGATTCGGCGACATCGACCCCATCTACCTATAGTCCTCCGAGGCCATTCCCTTGCCCAGATACCCCACCTCTCACCTGCTGATCCAGTTACCCAGCCCATTGACCCGGTTCCTCAGCCCTCTGATCCGACTTCGCTAGCAGACCCCGATCCCCTCCACCTTGTCCCTGAGCCTACTGACCCCTCCCCGGTAGCTGCTGGCCCCGAGCCGGTGACTACAAACACCCACCATATCCTTGGTCCGAGTGTACCACCGCCCTCTTACCATTGCTATCGGACTCACTCTGGAGGTGCGCTTCTTGCACACACTCCTAGGAAGCGGGTTCATATTCCGATCCGTCCTGCCACACCCATCCGAGATTGTACCGCTGAGCTCGAGCCTGTGCTCAAAAGGCGCAGAATCGATGTTCGTCGGTGGGAGTGGATGCCCAGCCGACTAGGCGAGTGGAGAGACACCGAGGGTATTCCCTCCACATTCGAGGTAGGTGAGTCTTCACGTGCCTCCAATCCGATTCCCCTTACACAGGAGCCTGTGGAGCTCACGTGCCACTCCTCGTGGCACGATCTGCGCGGCACGATCAACAGCTTCACGAACTACGTACTGAACTCACAGAAGTTCAAGAGACTTTTGATAGGGAGGACATGGTCTGTCGGTTACTAGCGATCGAGGAGGGTAGATACCTCGATGATCAGGCATTACACACCATGCATGATCGACTTATCAGGATAGAGGAGGACATGTCATCCATGGCGCGGAGAGTGGAGGTGGCAGAGGAGAGAGCTACCCGGGCAGAGCAGCGGGCGACTGTGGCCGAAGAGAGAGTGCGAGTGACGGAAGAGCGCTTGGAGTCATCTACTGCAATGACAGCGGTGTGTATGCTCATGGCCATGGCAGTAGTGCAGACAGGCGCATTCACTTATTTATCCCGTTGATTGCCTATCGTGAGCGGGCTGTGCTCACATAATATTGGATATTAACTTGTTATAGGAGTATGTACTATGGAAATATTTTGTAATTCGTACAATTTATTATCAAGTTATGTTATCTTTTATTGCGTGGTTGCTTGGTTGTTATGATTGTTTACTTTTGGTGACATGTGTTTGACATTATTACATATTGTCTTATCTTGTTTATCATTATGATTTGAAGAGAACATGCCACCGTGAAGGAGAAACGTCAGAACCAATATAGGAAGCGGTACTTCCATGACCGCAGAGGCCATCGAACAGCTTGTGGCGCAACGAGTGGCAGATGCAATCGCACATCACGAGGCGAATCGTAGTGCAGGAGGATCTGAAGTGAATGGAGGCAATGTTAGTGGCGCAGGAGGATCTGATGTCCATAACAAAGGTTGCTCCTACAAGACGTTTCTGAACTGTAAACCGTTTAACTTTCGCGGTAATGAAGGAGCTGTTGGTTTGATCCGCTGGATAGAAAAGATGGAATCTGTTCAGCGAATCAGTAACTGTGCTGAGGAGAATAAGACGAAATTTGCCACCTGTACCTTTGAAGGTCAAGCACTCACTTGGTGGAATGCCCATGCCCAGACTTTGGGTATTGACGTTGCCTACCAAATCACTTGGGATGAATTGAAAAAAATGCTGACTGATGAATATTGCCCCCGAAATGAATTGCAAAAACTTGAGGTTGAATTCTGGAACCACACTATGAAGGTGCAGAAGTTACAAGCTACACCACCCGATTCCATGATCTTGCTCGTCTATGCCCTCATATGGTTAACCCAGAGTTCAAGCGTGTGGAAAGGTACATTTGGGGCCTTGCACCCCAAATCCAGAGCATGGTCATCTCATCCAAGCCAACCACCATCCAAGAGGCTATCAGGATTGCCCACGACCTGACTGATCAGCTATACGTCAGGGAGTGTTGGTGAAGAAGACGGTCGTGGAGAAGAACTATGACAACAAAAGGAAATGGGACAACAATCATGGTCGAAATACTCCGCATCAAAACCAAACAAACAAGTGGTTGTCAGGGCTTTCACTGCTGGCCCATCTGAAAAGAAGGCAAAAGGTGGGTATGCTGGAAACCTACCTAAGTGCAATAAGTGTAACTTTCACCACCTAGGTGCATGTGGAGACTCAATGTGCCACAAGTGCAAACGTTTTGGCCATGCAACTAAGGACTGTCGAAAGCCCGACACTACTCCTAAAACAGGAAACCATCGTGCGTGTTTCGAATGTGGTGTTATGGGGCATTTTCGCAAGGATTGTCCGAACTTGAAGCAAACTGGTGGAAATAACGCACGTGGTCGAGCTTTTGTGATTGGAGCTGGCGAAGCTCGACAGGACCGGAACATTGTTACGGGTACGTTCCTTGTAAACAATCTCTATGCATCAATCCTATTCGATACGGGTGCTGATAGGAGTTTTAGGTCTAGCAAATTTAGTCCATTGCTCGAAATTACTCCTACCCATTTGACTTCTAAATATACAATAGTTAGCTGATGGTAAGTTGATCGAAACCGACAAAATCATACAAGGATCACTCTCAGTTTGGCGGATCACAAGTTCAATATAGATTTGCTACCTGTAACCCTAGGGAGTTTCAACATCGTTATTGGCATGGATTGGTTATCGAAAACCGAGCGGAAATCGTTTGTCGTGAGAAGATCGTTCGCATTCCACTTCCGAGTGGGGAGACCATATCAATTCAAGGAGAAAAATATGGTACGGTGTTATGGATCATTTCATGTATGAAGGCTTGGAAGTACTTACGAAAGGGCTATCATGCAATCTTGGCGCACGTAGTGGAGAAGCGAACCGAATAGAAAAGAATCGAGGATATACCCATCATGCGAGACTATCCGGAAGTCTTTCCCGAGGACTTACCGGACTTCCACCGCAAAGACAGGTCGAATTTCGAATTGACCTGGTACCTGGAGCTGCTCCAGTAGCACGATTCCCATACCGACTAGCACCATCAGAGATGCAAGAATTGTCTAATCAATTACAAGAGTTGTTAGATAAAGGATTCATAAGACCAAGTTTCTCACCCTGGGGAGCCCCAGTTTTATTTGTTAAGAAGAAATATGGATCTTTTCGAATGTGCATCGATTACCGGGAGTTAAACAAACTCACCATTAAGAACCGGTACCCTCTCCCTCGAATTGACGACTTATTTGACCAACTTCAAGGATCTAGTTACTACTCGAAGATTGACTTACGTTCTGGATATCACCAATTACGAATTCAAGAGGAAGACATTCCCAAGACCGCATTTTGAACTCGTTATGGTCACTACGAGTTTATGGTTATGCCATTTGGGTTAGCCAATGCACCAGCTGTATTCATGGACCTCATGAATAGAGTGTGCAAACCCTACTTGGATAAATTCGTGATCGTCTTCATCGATGACATCTTGATATATCAAGAACCAAGGATGAGCACAACAACATTTAAGGTTAATCTTGGAGCTACTTAAGAACGAGAAATTATACGCAAAATTCTCAAAATGCGACTTCTGGATCCGAGAAGTGCAATTTCTCGGGCATGTGGTTAACGAGAAGGGAATACATGTTGACCCATCCAAGATAGAGGCCATTAAAAACTGGAAGCACCTAAGAACCCGACTGAAGTGCGACAATTCCTAGTTTGGCAGGCTATTACCTACGCTTTATCGAAAATTTCTCCAAAATAGCCCAACCACTGACAACCCTGACTCAGAAAGACAAGAAGTTTGATTGGGTGATAAGCAGAAGCAACGTTTCAATTATTAAAGCAAAAACTATGTTGCGTGCCGATTCTGTCTCTACCAGAGGGAAATGATGGTTTTGTGGTGTACTGCAACGCATCACGACAAGGACTTGGCTGTGTCCTAATGCAACGCGACAAAGTTATTGCTTACGCGTCACGACAATTGAAAGTGCATGAGAAAAACTACACCACCCCACCTCGAATTAGGAGCTTGTTGTTTTTGCACTAAAGATTTGGCGACACTACCTGTATGGTACTAAATGTACTATATTCACCGATCACAAAAGCCTCCAGCACATCTTCGATCAGAAGGAACTAAACATGAGGCAACGCACGTGGTTGAGTTACTAAACGATTATGACTGTGAGATTCATTATCATCCTGGGAAAGCGAATGTTGTAGCAGACGCTCTGAGCAGGAAAGAACGAACCAAGATTTTATGGGTGCGAGCGTTGGGAATGACGATTCATATGAGTCTAACTACTCAAATTCGTGATGCTCAGTCTGATGCATTAAAAGAACAGAATTTGAAGGAAGAATTCCTTCGCGGCATGGATAAACAATTTAGATTAAGTCTGATGGAACTCGCTACTTCATTAATCGAATTGGGTGCCAAATTTTGGAAACTTGAGGGATCTTGTGATGAACGAGGCACACAAATCAAGATACTCCATCCATCCGGGCTCCAATAAGATGTATCAAGACCTGAAGGAGTTATACTGGTGGCCTAACATGAAAGCTGACATTGCCGCCTATGTTAGCAGGTGCCTCATGTGTTCAAAGGTTAAAGTAGAATATCAGAAGCCATCCGGATTACTGCACCAACTAGAGATTCCACAATGGAATGGGAGCAGATTTCCATGGATTTCATCACAAAACTACCCAAGACATCCACCAGTTGTGATACGATTTGGGTAATTATGGATCGACTGACAAAGTCTGCTCACTTCCTACCAATTAAAGAAACTGATAAAATGGAAAGGTTGACGAGGGTTTATCTCAAGGAGGTTCTTTCGAGACATGGAGTACCGATCTCCATTATCTCTGATCGAGACAGTCGATTTACCTCGAGATTTTGGCAATCCTTACAAAAGGCCTTGGGTACAAGGTTGGATATGAGTACCGCATACCACCCTCAAACGGATGGTCAGAGTGAACGGACCATTCAGACGTTAGAAGACATGCTTAGGGCTTGCGTGATAGACTTTGGAAACTGTTGGGATACTCATCTACCCCTAGCTGAGTTTTTTTTACAATAATAGTTATCACACCAGTATCAAAGCCACACCGTTTGAAGCATTATACGGAAGGAAGTGTCGGTCGCCACTGTGTTGGACAGAGGTTGGCGATAGTCAACTCACTGGTCCCGAGATCATACACGAGACCACGGAAAAGATCGGTCAAATTCAGAACCGACTCAAAGCCGCACGTGACCGTCGAAAAGCTATGCTGACGTGAGACGTAAACTGTTGGAATTTCACGTGGGAGACAAGGTTCTACTTAAAGTCTCACCATGGAAAGGAGTAATTCGTTTTAGCAAACGTGGTAAGCTAAACCCTAGATACATTGGGCCATTTGAAATCCTAGCCAGGATTGGTCCTGTAGCTTACAAGCTAAAACTTCCTCAAGAACTTAGTAGTGTTCATGACACTTTCCATGTATTGAATCTGAAGAAGTGCCTGTCAGATGAAACTCTGGTTATACCACTCGATGAGGTCCAGATTGATGAACAAGTTCATTTATTGAAAAGCCTGTGGAGATTCTAGATCGAGAAGTAAAGAAGATGAAACGAATCCGTATTCCCATAGTGAAGGTCCGTGGAATTCAAGAAGAGGACCCGAATTACTTGGGAACGTGAAGATCAAATCAAGCTCAACTACCCGTACTTGTTTGAAACCCTGGCATCTACAGACAACCCTAACTGAATTTCGGGACGAAATTCTTTCTAACATGGGGAGTATGTGACAACCGGCAATTTCAGGTCAATACCAGACCTTGACTTGGTTATAATTACACCTATAACACTTGATTTTCAATTTAAATTACATTTATTGAAGTCGTTTCATGCTTTACAGAATTTCAGGCATAACATTTCATGCATTGATGATTCGACGAAATTGCCATTTTATCATACACATGATATAACCGACACACGAGCGTTGGTGATAATTAATATATGTGTAATAATAAATACTTTAAAGTGTTCCAAAGCATATTTATATATTCTAATGTTTTAAAGTATTTTAAAATCCAAATTAAATACATTAGAAAAGTTTGAATTTATTAATAACCTAATCGCGTAAATTGATGTATTACCAGGAACGAATCCTTTTAACGCGACTATTAAATACATGATGCATTATTAGCATACCATAAATATTAAAATATGATATTATACAAGTTCTTATCATATTTTACTATATTTCAAAAAGTAAGAAGTAATATAAACATATATTAAAATACCAATAGTGTAACAAATACCACCAAAATACCCAATACTACTCAAAACTAAAGAAACCACATATTTCAACCCATTAACCGTCCCCTTACTCCCCCTTCTTTCCACTTTCTTATTTCTTGTCAAATCTCTACAAGAATGTCAAATCTCTACTACAAGACTACTTTGCATTTTTGCAAAGTTTGAAACTTACCTTTCTTGTGTTAAAGAAAAGGTTATGAACAAAGTACATGTCTCCCTACCTTCTTTTGGAATATCTTCCTCCAAGAAGTTGACCAACACTCCCATATGAGTTGATTTACTAATTCATGTATGGTTATATATGCAAGTAACCTCCATAATTCACAACACCACCCAACACACTTTCTTCCTTGTTTCTTTCCTCCAATTTTCGTCCAAGACACCCTCACCACCATTTCATTTGATTTCTAACTCATTTTCTACAAATCTTGGGTGATTCAAGTACACTTGGTTGAAGATCAAGTGATTTTTGAAGCTTCCAAGCATCCTACAACATCCGCTTCACCTTTTCTTGTTGGGTTTTCTTAGTTCAAAGGATCAAACTTTCTTTTCCTTGCATTTCAAGACTACCATCACTTCTCCTTGCTTGGTTAAGGTTAGCACTTCTTTCTAATCTCCCATACATCACCATGAAGTGTTCATGTTCACTAACTCATCCCAAAAGTGCTCTACCAAAGTTTAAAAAGTAACAAAACATGTAAAACATTTTCTGGCAGATTCATGTTCTGTGTTTTCAAGACCATAACTTGACCTAAACATGGTCAAATGAACCGTTTCTTGAGCCTAAAATTAACTTTAGGATGTCTAGTTTCTAACCCATCCAACCTTGAAATTTATAGACGAGTATAACCCTTCCAAAACGTACAAACAAATTAAAGTGCTGAACCTGAATTTTTGACAGAATAAATAGGGCAGAATAATGAGGCATAAGTTATGTTTAAAGTAATAAATTAATATTTTCTTTCTGTGGTAACTTAGCTTAAGGTGTTAGGCTTAAAAGTAATATAGGCTCTATTTGTGAATGTAAGTTTTGACCTCTCAAAAAGTAAATTCCATAGACATATACAGAAAAGTGCTGCACTGACATCTGTTGCTTCATGAACCATCTAGTGGCACTTAAAATTAGTTGTAGGATACAAGCTATACCTTTTTGGAATCCTAAGACATAGACCTAAATATGATAAAGTATCAGATTTTATAAAAATCCTTTGTACCATGAAAAGGGGATGACAACCAGACCCAAAAATTCCCTTAAGGCTGTCAAAAACCTGTACTTGGATAAAAGTAAACTTTTAGAGATATTTGGTAAAAAAAAGGGAAACCCATACACATGGAAAGTATAATACCATTATACTTAATATAAAACTCTTTCAATACATTATGCATCTTTAAGAAAATAAAGATGAAGGCAAGAGTCTAAATAAAACATTTACGACTCGACGTGGCTAATTAGTCAAGTGACATTTTCAAACTAACTTTGTGGATGAGTTATGCATGACCATCTAGGGTTAGTAATCATGACCTCATGAATATATTGTGATTTTGTTTAGGAGATTCCTAGACCAATCGTACATACAGACTATTGCTAGTATTCACGCGTGCAATTGAGGTGAGTTTCATGGCCCCATTTTACTTATTTTCCTTTGGGGGAGATTACATGCAAATTACTATTTTCCAGGACACATTTACTTGTTAGTGATTTCACATGTTATATAAGTTGTTTACTTACCGTATAAAGTCCCCATTTAGCGAACCTTTAGTTTATTTCCCAAAGCGAGGTAATCATGGATAGTACTATTGGGTTTGACTACCCCCACCCGGATTAATTACCCTAATCTTGACTGGAGGTCTAAACGGGTGCATTATTAGCCTGTTGACACTCATGCTTACGGTAGGCATGGGTAGGGGCAATTTATTACAGTTACAGTCTAGCTTTGGTTGCGGTGCTTATATAATTTGTAGCATTGTGTGTACAACAATCAAATCATAAAAAGTATTGTGGTCCATTACGCTAGTTACTATTACTTAAAACCTGTGAACTCACCAACTTTATGTTGACATTTTTCATGCATGTTTTCTCAGGTAATTGATAGATGCACCAAGTTAAGCTAGCATGGAACATCTCATGTTTAGGGCCATTCATGCTGTTTGGGACATTCATTTTCGTAATTGTCATGTTTTGAAACAATTTACCTTATTACTATTGCTTCCGCAAATTTAACTCTGAACAATGATGTATTTTAAACTTATTTGAGATGTATGTTTTACAAAACCATGTAGTGGTCGATCAGTGACTATGAAATCATGATGTTCGCACCCCGCTGGAAAGCGGTGTGGTTTGGGGGTGTGACACCTGGAATCATATATTCCTGTTGAATCAACTCCATCAACAAGAATTACTAAGACTCATTCAGTCAACAACATCATTGGAGATCTTACGAAGAGAACTACAAGAAGTCAAAGTGGTGCTGCCAACATTTGTTTTTTCAGTTGTTTTCTTTCATAAGGGGTTCCTCCAAACATCACTACTGATTTAAAGGACAATAGCTGGATTGAAGCTATGCAAGAAGAGCTTCAACAGTTTAGAAAGCAAAAGTATGGTCTCTAGTTGATTTATAAGAAGGCCAACATCTTATTGGTACAAGGTGGCTATACAAAAACAAACTTGATGATAGAGGAATCATTGTAAGAAATAAAGCAAGGTTGATTGCACAAGGATACACACAAGAAAAGGGAATAGACTATGATGAAGTTTTTGCACCTATTGCAAGAATTGAAGCCATAAGAGTGTTCCTAGCTTATGAATCATATAAGAAGTTCACTGTGTATGAGATGGATGTCAAGTGTACATTCCTATAAGGAACATTGATGAGGAAGTTTATGTGTCACAACCCCTGCTTTTGAAGATCCTCATTATCCACATTGGGTATACAAGCTAGATAAAGCCTTGTATGGTCTTCACCAAGCACCAAGAAAGTGGTATGAAACATTATCATCTTTCTTGCTCAAGCATGGCTACAAAAGATGAACCATTGACCAGACACTCTTTCTCAAACAAGAACATCAAGATCTCTTAGTT
Source organism: Flaveria trinervia (assembly GCA_025506515.1). Taxonomy (NCBI): domain Eukaryota; kingdom Viridiplantae; phylum Streptophyta; class Magnoliopsida; order Asterales; family Asteraceae; genus Flaveria; species Flaveria trinervia. The sequence continues at coordinate 20,309,556 of CM046457.1, forward strand.
GGTCAAATATATGTTGATGACATTATATTTGGATAAACTAATAAGAGATTGTGTGTAAATTTTGAAGAGCTGATGAAATCTGAATTTCAGACGAGTTCAATGGGTGAATTGACTTTCTTTCTTGGTCTTCAAGTTCATTAAAGAAAAGATACGATATTCATCAATCAAGAAAAATACATACATCAAAATTTGAAGAAATACAATCTTGCTGATGTATCCTTATGCAAAACACCAGCATCAACAATTGATAAGATTGTACCTGATACTTCAGGAAAATCTATTAATAAAAAATTATATAGATCAATGATAGGATCACTTATGTATCTAACTGCCAGTAGACCTGACATTATGTTTGTTATTTGTGTATGTGCTAGGTACCAATCTGATCCAAAGGAGTCTCATCTGAATACTATGAAAAGGATTTTCAGATATCTCAAAGGAAAACCAGGACTTGGTCTTTGGTATCCAAAGGATGGTGACTTTACACTCTACTCATACTCAAACAATGACTATGGTGGATGTAATAGTAACAAAAAATTCACAACTGGTGGATGTCAATTCATCGGACCAAGCCTAGTATCATGGCAGTGCAAGAAACAAACCAAATATCTGTATCCACAATTGAGGCTGAGTACATAGCTGCTTCAGCTGGTTGCTCTCAAGTCCTTTGGTTGCAAAACCATTGCTTGACTATGTTACAACTTCCTTCAAACTTCAATTTACATAGACAATTCTGCTGCTATGTTATAACCGCTAATCCTGTGCAACATAGTAAAACAAAATATATTGAAATAAGATATCATTTTCTGAGAGATTGCTCAGAAAAGGGTTTGATTAAGTTAGTCAAAGTGGATACAACAAATCAGTTTGCTGATTTATTCATTAAAGCCTTTGATTTAGTCAGATTTAATTTTCTAATTGAGTCTCTGGGCATGATTAACTTAGATTAATCAATTTGAACAAACAAAATACTATGTGTAAGCCGCATCAGCATGACATATGCTTGGGAAATGATAGTACACTATATCTTGCTTATTCCTGAATTCTTAAATATCATTAAATCTGAGTAAGTTTTTTGATATGTGAGTAGGTTCATCTTGAGTGGAAACTACACTTAGTGCATGCCAAACATAATGCAAAGTGATTGTTTGTGGGAAACTTCATTTTGAGGATACAAAGTGAGTCTTATTCTGATGTGATCAAATCACTCATCTAAGCACACTATGTACCGACACTTTATAATATCTATCTTTGCAAATCATACTCCCTCTGTTTTGTGTAAAAAAAGACCTGGGTGTATGATCACCATACTGTATATCAATTATCAAAGGTGAAAAGATCATGATCCTCATCATCCCTCTGTTTTGTGTAAACAAAGACCTAGGTAAAGGCAACTCTGTTTTTTACGTGAGTAAAGACCTGGTGACCTGATGATGATCATATCTAAGCTCTAAAAAGAATCCTATGTGATCAGTTGTATATTAACTTAGAGCTTTTATATCAATGCATTAATGAGATGTCCAATGCATCTCAAGATAGAACTTATAACTTAAAGTACATAGTTATTAAGTGTGAAAAAGTGATGATTTGACTTGCAAAGGAAGAACAAAATCTTCATGAATTGAATGTGAAGCCCAGTGGACAATATACTTGCAATCAGAACTATGTTCAGGTATCAATTCAACAAAATAACTCATCAGGAAGAGGCTTAGTATTATAATATGATCCCATCATATGTGTATATATGTTTGTGCATCATCATACAGTTAAATAACACTCATGGTATTCTTCTTATAAATATATGATAAATGCATACTTTCATCATTAATCACAAATTTAGGGGGAGTAAAATTCATGAAGATAAGTTTATCAATTAGAAGCTTTGTCTATTTCATTATCAATTTGAAGGAATTGGAAGCTGAGCACCAACTTAGCTCCTGGATACATGAAGTTTTTAAAATCATTTAAACTTACTTGTGATCAATTGTCATGAATACAAGTCAATAAGGTCCAAAAGCAATAAATGGTTCTAAACAATGAACTTGGACCATACAACAAAATAAGTTTTTCTACATAGTGCCATCTTAAGCATTAGCAGAAGCTACAGTGTCATCTTAAGCATCAGCAGAAGCTACAACGTGGAAAATTTAAATGTTTATCCGTAGATTTGTAAGCTACGGATGAGCAAAGGTCAACAAATATAACTTGATTTCATAGTTGGTAACCTATGAAAATTTAAGTTATACTTTATCAGTAGAAGTCGTTAAGACATCCGCAGATGATTTATGGAATCCGTAGATGATCTACGGAAGAACTTAGAATAGAGAAATTGTTGAGGGTCCCACTTCATTAAATAAATAAAATTAATGTGTTTGAGAAAGTATAAATGATGTTCTTTGACTTCAAAATTCATTATTGCTTTTTCAGTTCACTTTTTCAGACTAGAAAAACACCACTGAACAAACTTTTTCCCCTTTTTCTAACATTAAATTTCTGAATTAAAAAATCAAACAAACACATAATCGTGTTTATTGATCATTGTGTTCACGGTAAAACATGTCGTAATGTCAATAATGAACCGTTAAATTCTTGTCTAATCTCACAACTGCTCGTATTCTCATATCATAATATGATTCTAATGAAATCTTCTTTATTTTTATGACAGATGGATGACACTGAGAAGATCCAGGCTGTTCTATACCTTATCAGCAGAGCCTGTGATTCATCAATCGCACATCACTGATTTCTAGAACTCCACCCAAATAGAAGAAGATGTCAAGTTATTATGGCTGATGTGAAGAATCAAGACAGAGAGTGGATGAACAGACAATAAGACGGGTTCTTGAGTAGGGAGATATAAAAGCTTGTCACCTTGATGTGTTCGAGAATGAATACATAGAGAAAGTCTTTCTTCTGATGGGGTATGATGGTGACTTCGAGAAGGGAGAAATCAAGAAAGGAAGACTCTGCAAGCCTTACAGATTTCTCTGCCACACTTATCTTAAGTGCATCTCAAACAGGAAATATGGTCTTGACAGATTTTCAAGGCATATCTCTTCAAGCATTATTGGTGTCTTTGAGGGAATAACCTAAAATTATTCAAAGTACATCTTCAACTGCTTATCTGACCATATCAATGTACAGAAGGCTGACAAGATGTATATGTTTCCAAGGTTTCTACAACTAATCATCAATGCTGATCTGCCTAGGACTACTGTAGATAGTGATGTGTTTGTTCAAGCTCACCTAGGTAGATCTGTACTAAATAAAATATCCAGGAAGTATGAAGGAGGAGACATGCCCATGTTTGATCATGTGGTAGATGCTCATGCAAACATTCCTCAAGAGCTTGTGTGGGAAGATTAATAGGAGGATTCACCAACCAACTCTGTACAAGCCACTCACGCACTAGATCTAACACCCATTCACCAACAACATCAGTCTCCACAACACCCTTCACCTTCCAGTCAAAACACTCAGCCCATTTCACTCATTCTATATGTTCACTCTTAACAATCTCCCTCAGCCAGTCAAAACAGTCAGCCAATCTCTCCTCTACTCTATAATCACCAGCTAGCCAACACACAAACTATCTCTCCAATTACAGAAAAGCAAACCACTGAGAGCTTTCACACAGGGGAAACAATCTTGGTCTCTCAAGCCAATACTATTCAATTATCATTATCCAAGACTAAATCTCTTGTCCATTCAAATAGTAATGAACCAGTTTCTCTAGTCATTGTCAATCAGCAGCAACAACAACCACATCATGATGAGCATTATGAATCAAAAGATGAATGCTCAACCTCAGCAAGTGTGGCTGCTCATTCTGAAGATCATCAAGTTGAGATTGCTAGCAAACAAAACAAAAGGAGAGAAGAAGAAAAAGATGAGGAAGTTATTGCTTACAATGAAGATGATCTGAGTGATAATGACATCCTATTAAGCAAAAACTATCTGGTGGCTGAGTACAACAAGCTTGTAGTGAAGTCTAACTTTAGAAAGCAAAGGATTAAAGAGCTGAAAGGGATAATATCTGAAAAGGATGATCTACTGATGTAGCTGAAAGCAAGGATCAAAAGCTTAAGAGAGGATGCTAAGTGCAATAATGAAGTGATTGATGCCTTACTTCAACAAGAGTCTGAGCTATCAAAGAATCAGTAGAAGCTGAGAAGAGTGAAAATGAGAAGCTAAGACTGAAGGTTGATCAAATGAACGACTCTCTCTATGATCAATTAGCTCTTTTGAGAAGAAAAGAAGAAGAGATTGATTAGCTGAAGATGAAGATATGTGCTCTTGAATCAAACCAACTAAAGAAACCTGTTGAATCTTCTAAGCAACTTATTCAATACTCAAGGAAGAGGAAGTATTTGGGTTCAACAAAGGAACAAACAATCAATATTGAAGAGTCACCCAAAAGGTTAAGGCATACATCTATAGAGCACACTCCTTCAATGAATGTTTTAACATCAAAACAAGTTATTCGAAGTTGAGAGTGATGCTGAGTGGAAAGAGTTGACTGAAGAAGAAACCAACAAAGATAAAGAAGAATCAACTGCTGATGTTCTTCTAACAACAAAAGACAATATGGAAGAGAGGCCCCAGTCATCTGTGTTATGACCCTGATCAATCATGGGTTCCCATTTGACATGGTTGAAAGGATGAACTTGACTAAGATGAAAGATATGCTGTAAGAATTTGAGTTTGCCAAATCCATAATTCCAAATTGTGACTATGAAGCATTCACCATTTTTCAAACCATTCAGAAAATCAAGAAAGATCTAGGTCACTATGATACAACAAAGCTTAGCAAATACAACATGGTATGTTGGCTACAGGGTCACAACTATAAGGCTCATGAGCTTAATGGAAGAAGTGTTGTTGAGCTGAGAAGAATGATGGAACATGTAATCTCTATTGAACTTGATACTGTAGCCAGATTCAGAACTGAAGCTCCAAAGCCTGGTCATTACAATAAATCTCCAGCTGAACTAGTAACAGTTGAAAGCACGACTCAACACAAAGAAAAAGACAAACTTATCAGAGAACCAAGAGCAGTCATTCCTAGCAAAGTGTGGCCATTAGGGACAACCATCAGGGAAATCACAAAGAAGAAGTCTACGTTGATAGAATTATTTGACCACATCACTAGTCCAACCTCTATGGAAGACAATAGAATCATGGCATGGAAGTATGATAGAGAATGGACTGTGCCACTATCAAGAGAACATTTGGAAGGGTTCAATACTTCCAAGATATAGCATCAGTACTATGCCTACCTGAATGTGATCTCAAAGATTTGCAAAGCTTGATTATCTCTAACTATCCTGTTCACCCAAGAGGAAGAGACTTCTCTGTGTTAGTGGGAAAGCTACAAACAAAATTTAGAGATGACGTGCTTAAGGAAGCCAAGAGAGAGGATGATGAGCACAGAAGAAGGTTACAAAGAATGAAAATACCAAAATCTAACTCCTTTACAATGGTGGATGATGAGTTCTTGAAGAGGGTTGGATGTCAAAGCAGTAAGTTAGCTAATATTAAAAGCATAGATAGGAATCAATATACATATCCTATAATAGAATGGGGATATGTTGAGAAGACCAAAGAATTAGTGCTGCTAAGGAATGCAGAAAGAAAGAAAGCTGAAAGAATCAGAATTTTTGACCCACTAGAGATCAAACTACTACACCCTAGCTATACTTCATACCTTTATGACAATTATTCCCAAAGCTAACTGAGGAAAGGGCAATGACTTATGTCTATATGTGCACATGATCCAAGTTGTGGATAAGCTGCATGCCAAAGCATACAAGAGAAGTAGGTATAATGCTGGGATGCTGAAGGGAGCCAACATTGAAGATATATTAGAATTGTGAATTTCAAAAGAAGATGAGCTGGAAATTGTTCATAATCAATGTGTGGTGGAAACTCTAACTACAGAAGAAGACATTCTGGGATTGAGCTTTGATACTCTTAAAAACATATGCAGAATGGAGATACAAGTATGATGATCAAAAGGGTGCAATATCTCACTTCAATAAAAGAATGTTGTCAAGAGTAAAAGAACTTTCAGTTTTGAAGAGCTGATTACATGTATCTAAGCCTAAGGGGGAGTATTGTTAGGTCTAGGATCAGTAGATCTAGTCCATTTTGTATAGGCTTACTACTTGAATTAATATCTGTAATGAATGGTTGTAATTCATTATTGTGTATGCATTAAATGTATAGGTTAACCCATATATATGTGCCTTGCTTTGTGTATGTTTGTAGGCACAAACATTATACTTAGTCAATTTCTGAAATTGACTAAGTGCAAGAAACATCTACGGATGAACATTTTGTTCTTCCGTAGATATGTTTCTTACAAGTAACAAACATTCGAAGATCATCTGCGGATGAACCATCAACTAGAGTGAAGTGAGAATTCCAAGTGAAGATTCCTACGGAAGAACATTTGCTTCGGAAGAACAAGTTTGCTTCGGAAGAACAAGTTTGCTTCGGAAGAATAAGATTACTACGGAAGAACAATTGCTTCGGAAGAACAAGTTTGCTTCGGAAGAACAAGATTCCTACGGAAGAACAATCAACTACAGAAGACAATATTCCTGCAGAGTCCAAATACTTGTATTCAAACAATACAAGTGTTACAAGTCAACAAGTCAACAAGGAAGTTATGCGAATCCCAAGAAATCCAATGATTCCTTAACAAAAACAATTCAAATCCCAAGAGATCCGGTGTTTTGTTAACAAAAAAACATCATCGTCTATATATATGGATCCTAGGTTTCGAATCAAGGACGACTGTGACGACAACACGGTGATTCCATAACAAAAACACATCACATCAAATCACACAAACAAACCCTAGCAGCCATCACATCATTAAACACAAAATTCAATATCATTCGTTCATTACTTGTAATCATTAACTTGTTTTAATGAAATACATTTGAATTAACTTTGTTTATTCATTAATTGTGTTTCTTTCATTGTGTTCTTGAATCCTTATTAATATTGAAATTTAATACAAACAATTAAACCAAGGCAACGTTGATTACACTGATAATTTCTGATTGCGATCCTTGGATTCACATTTTCCTACAAGCATTTAAGGACATCAACTTTAGTCTAAAAGTTTCACTATTTGTCATAATTTAATCTAAAAATTTCATTAGTTTAGATTTAAGTTAAACAACCAATAAAACTTTTGAATTAAAATTTAAACAATTTATGACACTTTAATTTTTTTAATCTTTTGAAAGAAAATATTTAAAGGATTATTTTTATCAAGCTTGAGAAAGCAAAACAAATATAACATTCTATTTTATTTGTACTTTGTATTATTAAGCAAAGTCTTGGAATTTTTGCATATGGTAAAAAGCCATTTTAGTTTAGATTGTTGCTTATGGTTAAGAAGTCTAATTTATTTTATTTGATATTGCATAACAGATAAGTTGATGTGTAAACTTCACTTTTACTTCTAGTGGTTTAGTTTAGATAACGCTATTCATTCAAAGGTTTTAAAATCTTGAAGTTACTTCGATCCTTGTGGTTTCTAATCCGTCTGTCAACGGCAACCCACTAACACCGTTAGTTTTTATTTGTTAAATAAAGAGGTATAATGTAATATGTTTAAATTAGTAAAGGGACTGCTTTGTAATTGGTTAAATTCCACAAGTTACCTATCTGACCTAAACACACACACACACACTCACACACGCACACACATACACACACACTCTCTCTAACTCAACCCATTTTCCTCACCACCAAACCTCTACCTCCGTGATGCCACCCTACCCCACAAACCTGTTGATGCTAGCACCCTTTCACTCATATCTCCACAAAACCATCACAATGATGATTGATTGGTGTTCCCCCAATGATCAAAGTTCCAATTACTAGCATTCAAGTTTTTGACCAAGACAATTGAGGATGTGCTGGTGGTTGAAACAGAGCTGATAGAGCATGTGCGAAGGTGAGGGGTTTTGTAAGGCTTTAATGGTGGTGTTCGATAATACGGGTGGTGGATTTTGGTGCCGGTTGTAGGCGGTGGCTGGTGGTTACAGTTGTAGGCGGTGATGGTCGTAGGCGGTGCTTGGTGGTGACGGTCATAGGCGGTGGTGTCGGTCATAGTGGTGGCTGGTTGTGATGGTTGTAGGAGGTGGATAAAAGGAGTTTATCTGATGAATTTGTATTTTAGTTTAGAATTCAGATCTTGTTTCGATATGATAAAACTGTGGAAGATGATGATAAATTGTGGCGGTCATTGGTGATGGGTGGTTGTTGTTGTCGTCGGTAGTGGCTAATGGTGGAGGTTGTAAGTGGTGGCTAGTGGTGGCAGTAAGAAGGGTGGGGAGGGTTGAGGTGGAAGATAAGATAATTTTTTTATTTACGGGGTTAAATTTAAAAATATATTAACTTGAGGGGTAAATATATATAAAAGATGACTTCAGGGGTACCCGCCGATCACACCAGGGAGTTCTCCCTTCTTAATTATCATGTCCTGCCAAGATTTCATAACATTTATCATTTTGCTTAAAACCTGCCGGTGCCACCGGAGAGTTCTGGCCCGACCTCCATAATTAATACTTTCGTTGACTGAACTTGTGTCTATCATTAATGCCCAAGAACCCGTAAATGGGAAGGGCGAGTTCTTGTGTAAATTAGGGTTTGGTTGGTTCGGTAAATGAAGTCATTTATTAAAAAAACATTTTTTACTTTTATATTATATAAACCGCCACACCTTCCTTTAGAACACCCAACTCCATTCACAAAACAAACATCTTTCTCATTTTCTCTATTTTCCAACAAACCCACACATTTGATTCCATAGTGAATTAGGGTGTTACATCGGGTCCTTTGAATAGGGAATTGTTATTTTTTAGTTGCTAAGCATAGAGCTGCTCATTATTTTCAGAATCCAACGAGTGATGTCGGTGCCTTGCATCCTAGATAGGGGATAACAGTTTTTGGAGACTCATCAAACAAAAGCCTATACCCGGTAATGTTATGTCTTATATGAGGATGACGGGTTTTGGTGGTATTAATGATTACGGTTACCATAAGCTTGATGGTGGTTTGATTACGGCTATAGTGGAGAGATGACAGCCTGAAACCCACACTTACTATTTACCTATGGGAGAATGCACGGTAACCCTTCAAGATGTTCAAGTCTTATGGGGTTTGCAGGTTGATAGTGATGCAATTACTAGCACTGATGTGGTGATGAACAAAACTAGAAAATAGATTTGTTCAGGCGTCTGATAGGTTGTTCACTTGATCCCCATCATATAGAAGGTTTAAAAATAAACTTGGTTGCCAATTAAAAAAAATAGAAAAAGATTTCCCTGTAAATGCTCTGTTGAGAAATGCCAGCAACATGCTTAATTAATAATATTATACATGATTGGCGCAACTGTATTCCTTGATTGCAAGACCGTGAAGGGTATGCACTTACAACACAACAACATAATGAGGAGAGTTGCAAAGAACACTTAACTGATCAAACAGTGAAAATGGTTAACCTTGTAATGATACTAAGAACACAAGTATTTATCAGACAAAACAAGATAGCAAAACACACAAGGAGTTTGATTTCAAGATTGTAGTATATTGCTTTCTCAAGTTCCATTACAAATGTTACAAAGCATAATGGAAAGTTACAAGTACTTGAGATACATATACTACATCCTACAGCCGCCCATACTTTGAAGGCCGGTTGGATACAATTGACTAGACACAAATAAAATCAATTGTAGAGTCAAAAGGCAGATTGCCTTTTGACTAGTGACTATGACATGCCATAGCTCACAACCTAATGTATTACAAAAAGGATAAAGTACATGAAGTAGAAAGTTACAGACTCAAGACCTTAATGTACAATTACTAAAAGTATGAACCTTTTCACCAACTTATGAAAGTTGGTGACTTTACAGAGTTGCAGCGGAAAGGGGTCCAACTTTATGTAAAGTACATTAGATAAAGCATGTGTTCTAAAAGTCTGTAAGGCCCCGTTCCCGGGACACTTACAGCTGACCAATCATCACACATAAAACATATATTTACATTTAGCCTTTGTAAAACATCACATAAAAACATTAAAATAACTTTTCATTTCATTATAAATGCTTTTGCAAGTTAATACAATCGTTCATTTCAAAACATTGTTCGTTCGAATTACAATGCAAAAACATTAAACAAAAGATGCCATCCAAAATGCCAAGTAGCTGCCCCGTGCCATCCTCAGCAATGCTCACCTGCCAACTAGAAAATGCATAAAAAGTCAGCGTTGCTGAGTGAGTTCTAGTTTTATAATATAAAACATACTTTACTTTCTTGTAAATCATACTATACCGTCATACATGATCACACATCGTACGTATACATAGATAATATCATTATTATCCTCTTTACTGTTCATCACTTTCTTTCATTATAATATAAAACATACTTTACTTTCAGTATCAAGAGACCGGTAATGTTGTTGCTCGGTTTTCAAATATTCTGTCAAGCCGATTCGACTTAAATAATGAAGCAACGGAGACAGCTGAAAATTCTGATGCTCCTCATGCTACTCAGCCTACACAATGATTTTAATTATTGTCTTAATGTTATAAATGTATTATCTATCATTTTATTTTATGGATGTTTTAATTAATATATAAGTGGTATGCAAGTTCTTTTACATGGCCCGTATAGGACACCCAATAACTAGAAGTAGTAAATAAAAAAGTTCAAACATTACAAGCACAATATTACTAAACCAATAATAGAAAAATAATCATGGCCTCATGATTGTGAGTTCCGACACGTACTCATGTTATGACCCAGTTGTCTACGTATGGAACATTTACATACAACGGGTTCATCTAGATGTTGACAAACATCCATCTGGTTATGTAACCTGCGGGTGCGTCTCCTACCTTGTTTTGTTGTAACCTCTGATGGGTATGCTCTAATCCTCAACCTGGGTCTGTCTAGTAATCAGGGTGATGAAATGGGTAAAAATGACCACTATACTGCTTTTGATAAGCTGCAGTAGTGTATACATCATCCATAGTTTAAAAAGGTGCCACATCCCTGTGTCGGCAAACAACAATCGCATGTGAGCACGTGAATCTTAGCATTTGCCATTTACCACAAGTGCATGTTTATCATTGAGCTCCATAGTATAAACATTTCCACCAACTTGATCATTATTTATCTTTAACAAAACCCTGTATCTTGATCTCGTAAAGAAATGAGAGCGAATGGGGGCGATTTAGGGTTCTTCGGGTTTCATCGATTTCTTGTGTCTTGATCTCGGGTTCTAATCTTGGTCGTTTACTAATCTTGATTAATCCGATCTCGTGTAACATTCCTGTGATTATATCCTTTTTTAACAAGGATTTAATACGAGCATTGTTAGCGGGATCTAGGGTTAATTGGATTAAGTTTGCCTTGTTTCTTATGTTCTTGATCGATCTTGATAAGTTCTTTGTTGATCTTGATATTGTTCTTGATTTCTTGATCACTTCTTAACTAATCTTGGTCGATCTTGTCCCAGTTTTGACATCAATTTTCCTGATTGCTTAGTAGGTCTGTAATTGATTATGGCTATATAATATAGTTTAGCTAGATTGGTACGAATCCTATTAACCTTTTAAGGGGTTGATTGTCTTTGATTTGGTTTACGGATTGTTGTGCATGCATGGAGATCTCCACGTTAGCATCTAAGATTAAAAACATTGTTGGTATGCCGATTGTCAAAAGCATTTTGACGAAGCCTATTCTAATCACGGATACAAATAAGGTTATTGGTCAATCTGTACAGGAGGCCTCTGTCGTAGATGTGGAAATAAGGTGGTGTCGCAAAACCCTAATGCGTCTTTGCTAAACCCTAATTCAGCGACAAGTGTGAAGTGTGTTGGACCAAAAGAACCAATGAGCCAAGATCAGAAAACCTCTAAGTCCCACATGATATCACGACAACTGCTGAAGGCTTCATCAGCAGTTCGACAAGTGCTGAAGACTTCAACAGCTGAAGATCAAGTACTGAAGACTTCAACAGCTGAAGACTAAAGTGCTGAAGTCCAATAGCTGAAGAACACAAGTGCTGAAGCTGAAGACCAAAGTACTGAAGGTCAATAGCTGAAGAATACAAGTGCTGAAGCTGAAGACCAAAGTACTGAAGTTCAACAGCTGAAGAGTCCACAAGTGCTGAAGATCAACAACTGATGTACAAAGTCTGAAGACAAAGACTGAAGACATCAGCTGATGACATCTACTGAAGTCATCAGCTGATGAAACGTCTGAAGTTCAAGTCTGAAGATCAAGTGCTGAAGTTTCAGTAGTTTGTCACAACAGCTGAAGAGTACTTCTTCAGTAGTTGTGTTTATCAGTAGTTTTATGTTTTTACTTTCAGTAGTTTTGTAAAACGACTGAAGAGCTTGTTCTTCAGTCGTTGTATTTTCAGTAGTTTCTTATCAGTAGTTTTGTAATAAGTAAACACTTAGCTTCTTGTAAGAAGATGTCAGCTGCTTGACATCTTCAGTAGTTTTAGTGTTTCAGTAGTTTGTTAAATAATGGTTAGATGTCACTATCAAGTGACATCAGCCTACGTCATCTTTCCTTATATAAGGAAGAATGACCTAAATTGTAATTTTGCGAAAGCCATGCCAAAGCGTGTGATTGAATGAAATATTCCTTTTGCAGAAAATTTCTCTCTCTATAACTAATTCTGTTCATTGCTATATCTTTGGTATTCTTGCTCGAATTGTGCTAGTTGGTACTCTATTCCGCTGCTGAAATCATTTGAATCGATCAAACTAGATGCTGAGATCCTATCAAATGGTATCAGAGCTGATTAATCATTGATCGATCTAACATTGATAATTGAAACTGCTCATTTGCTCTAAGTTTGATCGAACTAGCAAATTGCACGAATCTGTATAGAGATTGAAGTTCTGTCGCTTTTGGCTATTTTAATTGAGGTTCTTAGTGGTTTTGAGCTAAATTTGTTTTGCTTATCTTGAATTTGTCTGAAATTTCGAAAATGACTACACCTTCTAATGATCCACACAATACTGGTTCCTCAACCAAGCCTCCGATGCTGGTTAGGAATGAGTATAACATTTGGCAACGAAGAATGCTCCATCACCTGTCTGTCAATAGTTCAGGTTGTTGGACATCCGTGGTACATAGACCACATAAGCCAATGGTGAATCATCCGGAAACAAACAAGTTGATTCCGAAGAAGAAGGAACAATACTCTGATGAGGACAAGAAGTTGTTTGAGATTGATGTTAAAGCCATGGAATTCTGGCCATGGCACTGTCTAATGAAATCTATTCCGGCTTATGCATCATGAAACTGCTCATGACCTTTGGAATGCACTAAAAGAACAATTTGGTGGCACTGATGAGGTCTTAGCAAACAACAGGGAAATCCTCGCCTAACAGTATGAGACTTTTGCTCATAGAAAGGGTGAGACTCTGACTCAGCAGTTGAGCGGTTTTCATGTTTAATCTCTGAGTTGAAAATGGTTAAACATGAATATACCAAAAGCCAAATGAACCACAGATTCCTCAGATCACTGCCTGAGAGATGGGACACATATACAATTGTCCTACGCTCCAGTGCAAATCTGTATAGTGTATCTCTCACCCAACTTCATGGGAAACTGCTTACATTCGAAAGAGAGATAGAGCAGAAAAGGAAACTGGCTCCATCTGGTAAGCTCACTGAAGACTTTGTACCAGGCAACACTGCCTTGGTGGTCATGAGTCAGAATATGCTTCATCTGAATGCCAGTATGATGACCATATTGATTTCTCTTCAAACACTTATGATTCTGCATTTGTGAGTGTTGATAGTCAGTTTACTAGGTGTAATAATGACAATCTATGCTTCATCATGGATGATCTCAAGGGGATTGCTGATGATGACTTAGAAGAGATGGATATTTTGAGCCAAATGGCCTTGATAAATATCAGATCTCAGAAGTTCTACAAAAGAATCGGAAGAAAGTTCCCAGGACTCTTTGGAAAAACCAAAGTTGGTTTTGACAAGAGTAAGTTGAGGTGTCACAAATGCCACAGGCTTGGACACTTTGCTAGAGAATGTAGATCATCTGGATCTAATTCTTCTGCACCCTTTGTGACTTTCCCTGGCAATAGTCAACAACACAGAGGGCAACATCCTATCAATTCTGGTCATCATTCTCAACCACAATCTCCTGCATATTTTGTTCCTCAGGGTCCAATGCCATATCCTTACCCTGTTATTACATGCCACAAACCAGTCAGGTTCAAGCACCCATTACTCAACAACCACATGCTCTTCCTGAGCCTCAACCATCTCAATCTCATCAACCTCCTCAACCTCAACAACACAGCTTCTCACCCCTGGAGTTGTTGACTAGAGCAGTTTACCAGGTAACATGTCTAGTCATGAACAACTGTTCACAGGTGCTGGTCAACATGGTGGTGACAGTCCTTTTGGGAATCTGGCACTTATGGCTCTGGAGTCTGCAGATGGATCATCCACAAATGCCTCTTCATCACAGGTATCACAGGTGTCCTCTGAGGCTAAGGCCAAATTATGTTCTGAAACATGCATAGCAGCATTTGCCTCTATTAGAGAAGCAAATGTAGCTTTAATTAATAAGAACATAGAGCTAGAAAAGATCATTTCCAAAAGAAAAGCTGAGTTTGAGTCTATACTTAAAGAGAAAAATGATGAGATTTATAAACTTAAATGCCAAATCACTGATGATAAGGCTAGGGAAGAGGTACTTTTAGAAAAGTACAAAGACCTCAAAGAAACCCTTGCAGTCACCCAAGTAGAGTGTGATCGATGGGTACAATCATGCAAAGGTTTTGAAATGCTTCTTAGTAAGCAATCAACTTCCAATGTGAAGTTTGGCATTGGTTATAATCACACTGCTCCTCCTATAAATTTTGCTTCAAGAGAGGAAGTGAAATCTGATGGAGAAAGCAATAACCAATCCACCTCATCATGTGATTCACTTTCTGATAGAGCACCATCAGAAGTTGAAGTTAGTATTATTCCCTCGTTGAACCTATCAGCTAATCTTGATGGTTCAAATACTGACACTCACATGATCAAAGAGTTGATCAACTCAGGAGTTATTTCTGGAAGTCCTGAAAGGACTGGAGAGCAGATTTAACACCTGAAGTTCAAACTCCAACTACTGTCAGCACTGAAGAGAAGAAAACTGTCAGTAAAAAGGATTTGAAGACTACTAAGAGGAAGTCAAGAAAGCAAATAATGCTTCCAAAGTGCTGAAGAACAAGTCTTAGTAGTTTCATTCTCTTTAGTTGATGATCAACATAAGATGAAGAAGAAACCATGTGAAATATGTGGTTTGTTCAATCATCTTACAGATGATTGTTGTACAAAAGAGGATCCAAACTCAACATAAAGAGGAAATTAAAGAGAAAATGGTTAAAATAAAAACTGAGTTGAAGCCACATTTGTACCAGCAACATCAAATCCTGTAACCCTTAAGTCCAAAAAGAAATCCAAAAAGGAAGGGGTTAAACAGGTAACAGCTAAGATTGCTCAAAAGAAGAAGGTGCAACATAGGAACTTATCAAACTCCAATGCCAATGTGTCTGGAGAGCTGAAAGCTTTATCACAAAATCAGACACAGCTGGTTATGATGGTTCAACATCTATTGGGAAGAGTTAACCAATTAGATGTTCCTATGTTGAAACCACAGAAAAGGAGGTCCAAGCCAAAGGATTCCTCTTCTTCACCATCTTCTTCCTCTCAGGCTGAAGGCCAACAGGACAGGAAGAGTGTATGCCTTAGATCTTTCCAAGAAAATAGATCTCAAAGGCCATCCTTGCCTATTTTCCAAGGCTTCCCCTCAAGAATCTACTCTGTGGCATAGAAGGCTGGGTCATGTTAATCTCAAAAACATAAATCAACTGATAAACCATGGTTTAGTAAGGGGAATGCCTATGAAGGAGTTCAAATGTGACGATAACTGCACTGCTTGTTTAAAAGGAAAACAACACAAAGCTTCATTTCCCTCCATAGAAGAACCTAAGTCCACTGCCTGCTTACAGCTTCTTCACATGGATCTCTTGGTCCTGTGAGAGTGATGAGTATGGCTAAGAAGAAATACTATCTGGTAATTGTGGATGATTACTCCAGATTTGTATGGACTTTCTTCTTGCATTCAAAGGATGAGGCAGCTCAGAAGCTTATCAACTTTGTGTTGTATGTTGAGAAGCAGTATTCCCTCTCAGTCAAGTGTATTAGAAGTGATAATGGAACAGAATTAGAAACAATACACTTGATGAGTTCTACCTCTCAAAGGGAATCAAGAGGCAGTTTAGCATTCCAAGAACTCCTGAACAAAATGGAGTAGTGGAGAGAAAGAACAGGACCCTTATTGAAGCTGCAAGGTCCATGTTGGCTGATTCTGGACTGCCAATGACTTTTTGGGCTGAAGCTGTCAATACAGCTTGCTATGTACAGAATAGAGTTCTAGTAAATCAGAGGTTGATGAAGACTCCATATGAAGTTCTTCATCATTTGGCCCCTCTAATTTCATTCTTCAGAGCTTTTGGGTGTCCTTGTTTCATTCTCAACACACGGGATCAACTCAAAAATTTGATCCTAAGGTGGATGCAGGGTACTTTGTTGGTTATTCATCAACTTGCAAAGCATACAGAGTCTTCAACTGCAGAACAAAGATGGTTGAAGAGACTCTACATGTTAAGTTTAATGAATCTCCAAAGGACAAGATTCCATAAAGCCCTATGGAGCTATTTGATTTGGACATACTGGAATAGTCCTTATCAAACTCCTGCTGTTGCTCCTGTTAACAGTTCACCACCTGTGGTACTGCTGGTGCTGATGATGATGATGATAGCATCACCTCTTCAGGTTTAGTGACCAACTGCCTGTGTCCTCTAAACCTGATGCTCCTGTAGCTTCATCCACAACAAGTGCTGATGAGATTTCTGCATCTTCAACTTCATTTGAGTTGCCACCATCTACATGGTTTCAAGAGTCTACATCAACATCTGTTGCTGCTGAAGGTTCTACAAACACTTGCACTGATCTCAATGTTTATCAAGAGCTGAAGAATCACCCAATGTCTCAAATCATTGGTGATATCAATGCTGGAGTTTCAACCAGAAGTCAATTGTCCAATTCTGCTTCTATGCTCTCTTCATCAGTCAGCTAGAGCCAAAGAATTATCATGTTGCACTTAGAGACAATGGCTGGGTTGAAGCAATGCAGCTTGAGCTTCTTCAGTTCAAAAAGCAGCAAGTGTGGGAGCTTATTCCTCTTCCCCCAGGTAAGTGTGAAATAGGCACTAAAGGGGTGTTTAGGAATAAAACAGATGAAAATGGGCTTATTGTTAAGAACAAGGCCAGACTGATTGTTCAGGGGTTTGCACAAGAAGAAGGTATTGATTATGATGAAACCTTTGCCCCTGTAGCCAGACTGGAGGCAATTAGATTGTTCTTAGCCTATGCTGCACTCCATAATCTTAAAGTTTTTCAAATGGATGTTAAAAGTGCATTTTTATATGGTAAAATAAAAGAAGAAGTTTATGTGTGTCAACCACCAGGTTTTGAGGATAATAAACACCCAAAGGGGTATACAAGCTTGATAAGGCTCTTTATGGGTTGAAACAAGCTCCTAGAGCATGGTATGAGACATTATCTAACTTTCTTCTGCAAAATAATTTCACTAGAGGCTCCATAGATAAAACCTTATTTATTAAGAAGGTGGATCAGCATAAGCTACTTGTTCAAATTTATGTTGATGATATTATATTTGCATCCTCTGATCCCCAATTGTGTGATGATTTTACAAAATTAATGCAAAGGAAGTTTGAAATGAGTGCAATGGGAGAATTACAGTTCTTTCTAGGCTTGCAAATCAAACAAAAAGCTGATGGAATTTTCATTCATCAGTCTAAATATACAAAAGATCTTTTAAATAAGTTTGAATTACAAAACTGTAAGCCCTGTTCTACTCCCATGTGCAACACCACACAATTGGATATTGATCAGAAAGGTAAAGCTGTTGATGAAACGCTTTACAGATGTATGATTGGGTCCTTGATGTATTTAACAGCTTCTAGATCAGATATTATGTTTGATACATGTGTTTGTGCTAGATTTCAGGCTGCACCTAAAGAGTCTCATCTGATTGCAGTCAAGAGGATCTTTAGATATTTGCAAGGTACACAATCTATAGGTTTATGGTATTCCACTGGGCACTCTTGCAAATTAGTTGCTTTCTCTGATAGTGACTATACAGGGTGTAAGTTAACCAGGAAATCAACTTCTGGTGGATGTCAATTCCTAGGCAACTGTTTGATTTCTTGGCAGAGTATGAAACAAACATCTGTTGCTACATCCACTGCTGAAGCCGAGTACATTGCTGCTGCAAGTTGTACATCCCAAGTACTCTGGCTTCAGAATCAACTTTTGGATTATGGCATTACAGAGACTAAGACTCCGTTATTAATGGATAGTGCTTCAGCTCTTTGCATCGTCAAAAATCCAGTCCAGCACTCTAGGACCAAACATATAGAAATTAGACATCATTTTATAAGAGATTGTTTTGAAAAGGGTCTAATTAATCCTATGTTTGTGCCTAGTGCTGATGAGCTTGCAGACATTTTTACTAAGCCTTTGGATAGTTCAACTTTCCACAACCTGGTGTTTAAGGCTTGGTATGCTGCAGCTAGAATAAGTGACAACTACTGATGATCTCAGTAATAAGTACTTTGATCATTGGTAACCATGTCACATATAAGTACTGATGAGTTCCTTTACCCTCAGTAGTTTTTATAACTACTGAAGGCTAAATGCCTCACAAGTACCGAAGTACTTTATCTGTTCTAAACTACTCATGTAGTTACACCTACTGATGTAGTTACAACTACTGATGTAGTTACAACTACTGATGTAGTTACAACTACTGAAATCAGTAAAAACAAATAAGTACTGACGTCCTATGAAACACCTGAAAAGCAGATGAAAAGTCTGATGAGTAAGTGTTGAGGACAGTATGAAACAGCTAAAAGCTAAGAATTGACGAAAACAGCTAATGAGTAATTTCTCTTTAGTTGTTTCTACACTGCTGTTTCTAAACACTGAAGCAAGACCACAGTCTTCAGTAGTTTCACAACTACTGATAACTAATACCAAGTCTTCAGTTGTTTACAACAACTGATGGCAAAACCACTGTCTTCAGTAGTTTCACAACTACTGATGACAAACACCAAGTCCTCAGTTGTTTACATCATGAAGTCAAAACCACGACCTTCAGTAGTTTCATAAATACTGATGGTTAACACCAAGACTTCAGCTGTTTCAACGTTTGATGGTCAAAACCAAGTCTTCAGTTGTTTTATAACACCTGATGACAACACCACCACTGTCAGTCGTTTTAAACCTCTGAAGGTTAATACCACGTCATCAGTAGTTTCAAACAGCTGATGACCACACCAAAACCTTCAGTAGTTTTCTTTCAGCCTTTTCCTATCCCCACCCTATAAATACCTGTCTTTCTCTCAACGTTCCATTAGCCGTTCTTCTGACCTCATACTCTCAAAAATGGCAACCATGAGTCTAAAACCCAGACATAATTGCGTCGCCTACCTCACGAAATCGGCCTTCTGGACAAAGTTTGATCACGCCATAGACCTAATGGCTGATTCTCAGTATAGTACTGCTCTGCTCCTTGACCATCTACCCAGAGTCACTAAGTCAGTTTTGGTCCAATGCCTACGTTCACACTGATGTGCCTTCCGCCAAATTTCTGTTCGGTCATTGGTCAACCAAAAACAAGTAGAGGTTACACCTGATAGCATTCTTCGAGTGCTAAATTTACAAGATGCTACTGCTGTGACTGAGTACCCGAAGGGCACAACTGATATGTCCTTCATCAACAATGGGTACGACGGAAATCTTCGAGCTGCTACCATACTGAAGAAGAACTTCCCTGATGCTAAAGAGACTGATATTTCATATGGTGAATGTTTGCTTAGTCTCGAAGACATCCTCATGGGATCAAATGTCTTCCCGGTGGCAACAGGTATATATTCAATTCAAGAACACCAACCTTTAACTTTTTCATAAATTGTGTTTCTAGAAATCAAAGATCTGGCATAGAAACCTGTGGGAACAGATGGCTATTATATCCCAGGTTTCTGATGGCCATAATTTTACATGATTACAAACTGATGGCCTTGTTGGCCTTGGAGTCCCTGCACCAGCTGTTCTAGCTGAGGTATACTCGAGGCATAACTCCGACCAATCTCTCAAAGAAGCTGCCCGTTTACTCAAACCCAAGCAAAGGGAACCCACAGCTTCAACTGCCAGATCCAAAGTCCCCACCAAGCCAAAATCCAAACCCAAACAAGCTAATCAGGGAGATGAGTCCCCTGATGATGCTCCTGTACCACCCAAACAGGATAAACCTACTGGTTCAAACCCTCCAGTAGTGTTAAAGACTCAACCAGCAACAGCCGCACAGGTGTCCTCTCAAAAGGATCTTGTTGCAACCACTTCAGGGGAAACCACATTACTGAGACCTCTCTCACTTGAGGAGGTTATCATTAAAGAGCATCCCTCTCCCCGGATGCAATCAGCTTCTATCCCCTCTCCCCATGCAAATGCCCCCCAAGTCCAACCATTATAATTGCTAATGTGTTGACTCAGCTGCATGCCTCTCCTCCTCCCCTACAACCACCAACAAAGGGGAGAACAACAACAATGAGGAAGAGGATACACATGCTTCTGACAACCAACAACACCGGGGTTTAAATGTTCTATCTCCTGGTGTGGATATGGAGATTAGAACATCTGGTGAGGCTGCCACCTCTTCTGAATTAGCATATGATCACTGAGGTTGGTAACATAACTAAGACCTCACCAGAGGCAACAGCTGATGAAGGACAAAGTCCTGAGGCTGGAAGTCCCCAGTTCCAAGACAAAGGGGCACATGCTACATCTGGTCTACACCCAGTGCATGTACATCTTGCTCCAGCAGGAGGTCAGGTGATTCAGCATCTGCTGATGATGACCTGGGCTTCTTTTATGATGTTCTTGCCCAGAACATAATCCTAGAGGAGGAAGTCAGTAGGCTGCAAAAACTACTTGACCAACTCTCTCAGGGAGAAAGACCATCTGCCACCACCATCAACCCACAGATGGCACCTTCCTCTGAAGGTCACTTAAACACACAGCCACACAAAGAATCTCAGCCACCTGCCTCTGTTTCTGGCACCATTTCTCAGGACCAAAACCCCCCTGAGCAAATGGATGCTATCCCTCAAAATCCCCTATCTCTTATCACACCGCAGATACTGAACTTGTCATTAAAACTGTTGATGAGAGACTTTCTTTGTCTTACAACCTATGGTGGAGGATGTACCGAGCCAAACGCTTTCTGCTGATCAACCCTTAAAACCAATGCACCCAAAAAGGGGGTGATTCCAGCAGTGAAAGCTAAAAGAAAGAGGATGGAGAAGGAGAAAGAGAAAGAGAAGGACAAAGAAGTGGAAATAGAGAAGGACTGTGTGTATGAGACCGAGAAAGAGAAGGAGAATGAGAATGAGAAGGGAGCTGAAAAGGAGAAAGTACATGAAATTCAAAAGGACTTTCATGTCACATATAAGAAAGAGAAGTGCTGAAAAAAGAGAAAAACTTAAATGAAATGGTTAAAGAGGCTGATGCTGAACACAACAGATCAATGGA
This sequence comes from Flaveria trinervia, assembly GCA_025506515.1. Classification (NCBI taxonomy): domain Eukaryota; kingdom Viridiplantae; phylum Streptophyta; class Magnoliopsida; order Asterales; family Asteraceae; genus Flaveria; species Flaveria trinervia. The sequence continues at coordinate 20,331,302 of CM046457.1, forward strand.
CAATATCATTGATCAGCTGTTTAGGCATGGTTTCAATACTGAAAAGCTGGACTCTGAAATAAGAAGATTAGAGATCGAAGAGATTCAACAAAGATGGGCCAGCTACAGCACAATGGATAGAGAAAGACTTGAGATCATGATCAGATTTATCAGCAAATACCTTGGGAGATCATTGATCGAAATAAAATCATGGACCAGGGACAACATCTTGGCCATAACCTCCAAGATCTGTTTGTCTGAGGCATATACTAAGGGATTAGTAATAGAAGCTTTAAATGAAGCAGGAGCAGGGAGCAAGACTGAGCTAGCCAAACACTCAAAAGCCACACTCACCTCCAAAATGCTAACTCAGCCTGTCAACATTCCCTCTCCAAAACAACCACAACCACAACCCACAAAACCAACTCCCTTACCTTCAAACCAACAGCCGATGATGCACCTAAGCAGAAGAAGAGAAAGTGTTGAGGCTGGAAGAAGAAGAAGATAATGATGAAGACAGGCTGCCGATCTCAGCTGTTCTGCAGTTGCCTAAGGCCAAAGATCTCTCTCTTGCAATAACTCCTGAGCAACAAAGAGATGCAATCAAAGTGAAATTGGAAGAAGAAGAACAACAACAGATTGCACGATGAAGAGTTATTGAGGAGAGTAGATAAAGCATATGCAGCCACTTCCTCCATCATTAATATGAAAAAACAAGCTCAGAGGATTTATACTCTTAGACATACTTTTCAGTATGTGAAAGAAAGAGTAAGAATTTGGCCTGATCCCAGGGTGGCTCATAGAATACAAAAGAAAATATCCCTCAGAGAAACAATGGGCAAGTGAAAAAGATTGTAGATGAAGTGATCTCCTTAGCCCTTGTAGTCTCACCCTGGGAAATCCTGGAAGATTTCAAAACGGCCTACACCTCAAACATGCCCCCACAAAAGATGCTGGAGAATAGAATGATCAAAAAAGGGCTGGTGTATAAGAGGCTGAATGAGATCAGAAAGGAGGAGTTACCACTGCTGTTAGAAGGTCATCATCCTGATGAATTTGCTTATATACAGATTACAACAGTGGTACTCAAAAATGGAAAACAGGTCAAATTCCTGTCTGAGTACTATGGGCCAGAAGGATTCTTCGATGGTGAGGCAGAGGAGCTCACCATGGAAGAACAAATTGTATTTTTGGAGGCCTACACCAGGGAATCCTACAAGCTCATAGTTGGGAAGTGAGTCTCATGGATGGGGGAACAACTCAGTGTCCAATTCCCCAATACAGAGCTCCCATCCATACATTTCCAACCAAATCATCAGAGACTCATTCCCAGGCCAGTGCTTATATGGGTCATCTTCTCAACTGATCAAGAAGGAAAAAGACCAACCATTTTGCCAACAATAAGTGGGAAAATAAATCAATTAGAGGTTTTGGCTGCATTGGTTCAGGCGGAGTTTGTTGGACCAAAAGAACCAATGAGCCAAGATCAGAAAACCTCTAAGTCCCACATGATATCACAACAACTGCTGAAGGCTTCATCAGCAGTTCGACAAGTGCTGAAGACTTCAACAGCTGAAGATCAAGTACTGAAGACTTCAACAGCTGAAGACTAAAGTGCTGAAGTCCAACAGCTGAAAAACACAAGTGCTGAAGCTGAAGACCAAAGTACTGAAGTCAACAACTGAAGAATACAAGTGCTGAAGCTGAAGACCAAAGTACTGAAGTTCAACAGCTGAAGAGTCCACAAGTGCTGAAGATCAACAACTGATGTACAAAGTCTGAAGACAAAGACTGAAGACATCAGCTGATGACATCTACTGAAGTCATCAGCTGATGAAACGTCTGAAGTTCAAGTCTGAAGACCAAGTGCTGAAGTTTCAGTAGTTTGTCACAACAGCTGAAGAGTACTTCTTCAGTAGTTGTGTTTATCAGTAGTTTTATGTTTTTACTTTCAGTAGTTTTGTAAAACGACTGAAGAGCTTGTTCTTCAGTCGTTGTAGTTTTAGTAGTTTCTTATCAGTAGTTTTGTAATAAGTAAACACTTAGCTTCTTGTAAGAAGATGTCAGCTGCTTGACATCTTCAGTAGTTTTAGTGTTTCAGTAGTTGTTAAATAACGGTTAGATGTCACTATCAAGTGACATCAGCCTACGTCATCTTTCCTTATATAAGAAGAATGACCTAAATTGTAATTTTGCGAAAGCCATGCCAAAGCGTGTGATTGAATGAAATATTCCTTTTGCAGAAACTTTTCTCTCTATAACTAATTCTGTTCATTGCTATATCTTTGGTATTCTTGCTCGAATTGTGCTAGTTGGTACTCTATTCCGCTGCTGAAATCATTCGAATCGATCAAACTAGATGCTGAGATCCTATCAAAGTGTGGGTGTTCCAGGTACATCACAAGGGGGATTTTTATCATATGCTGATTTGGTGAATGCTAATTTAAGTAAAGATAAGAGTGTCAATTTTCATTTTATGGAGACCAAAGTGAGTAAGGATGGGGTGGATGTTGTCCTATCACAGGAATCAGTGAGGAATGTTCAAGTTCAATGGCGAATACGTTGTATGGCTATTTTTTGGGTGACAAACGAGCCTATCCGGCGGTTGAGTACTATGTCGAAAGGAATTGGAAAAAATTGGCTTGCAAAAGGTGATGATGAGTGCTGAAGGTTTTTTCTTTTTCCAATTTCATGATATGAAGGGTATGCTTGATGTCCTCGAAGGCAGACCTTGGCTAATAAGGAATACTCCTATTTTCTAAATGTTTGGTCCCCTAGCACTAAACTAGTGGAAGACGATATTAAATTTGTAGTGGTATGGGTCAAGCTTCATGGAGTTTCATTAGCTGCATATACGGATGACGGGTTGAGCATGTTGATGTCTAAGGTGGGAGATCCAAAAAGATTAGATACTTATACTGCCTTAATGTGTCTTAATGCTTGGGGAAGAAGTAGTTATGCATGAGCAATGGTGGAGATCATGGCTGAAAAGGAATTTAAGGATGTTATTACAGTTGGTATACCTACTTTAGAGGGAGACGAGATGCTAGTTGAAAAGGTTAATGTTGAATATGAATGGCTTCCCCCTCGGTGTGACAAATGTAGTGTTTTTGGCCATGAAGTGCATTTGTGCCCAAAACAACCTATGAAGTTGAAAACTACACCCAAAAAGGATACATATGGCTTTATGGAGGTAGTAAATAAGAAGGTGGCTAAGCGAGTAGCGATTCCAGTGCAAACACATAAACCAAGTTTGAGTATAGGCCAGTTGTTGATAAAAATAAGCAAACTCCTAGAAGGGGTGCTTCACCTTCTCGGGTTATGGATAATAATCTGATTACGTTAGACAATTCTTTTAATGTTATAGATGAAGGTTTGGATGCTAATGAGATGAATAATGTTGTTGGAGGTGCTGTGAGTTCAACAATAGGTAAGGGAGTTGGAAAAAAGAATGAGGATTCCGAGAGTGAGGAAGTGGAAGAAGTGTATAATGAGATGGTCGATTTTTTCATTTCAGATTCTCAAGATTTTAAAGGGGCAAGCACTCCTTCTACGACGGTTCATAATGATTAATGTAGCTTCTTGGAATATACGAGGGCTGAACCATCCCCTTAAACAAAAAAAGGTTCAAACCATGATAAAGGAGCATGGGTTGAGATTGTGTGCGATCTTGGAGTCTCATATTGATATTCATAATGTATCTAACATCTGTTCTAAATTCTTTAAGTCTTGGGATGGGCTTCCAATGCATCTTCTTGTGATCCAGGAGCAAAGGGTTCGAGAATTATTATTGGGTGGGATAAGTCAGTTTTGGATGTGAACGTGTTGGCCCATATGGATCAAGTTCTACACTGTAAGGTGTATATTAAAACTAAAAATTAAGCTTTCTTTTGTTCCATAATCTATGCTGCTAATTACTATGGAAATCGAAGGATATTATGGACTAACTTGGAGATGCATAAAGGGGTGGTGAAGAATGAGCCTTGGATGTTAATGGGTGATTTTAATTCATCTCCGTTGGATCAAGAAGAAGGCTGGTGAACCAACACCAAATCACTTAGACAACTTTTGGTGCAACTTACAAAAGGCTTCCGAAGCCAAGTGTGGAACTTCCGAAGGAAAGTAGAGTTCTTCCGAAGACAAAGCAAAAGATCAACTTTCGAAGATAAACTCTACTTTCGAAGTCAAAATACTTACTTCTGAAGATCAAGTCTAAGAAGAAGAGATCAGAAGACAACTTCCAAAGTATAATGAAAAGAAGAAGTCCTCAAGCCTCGGAAGAAGTAGCCTCTTTTGAAGTATAAGTGGCTTCGGAAGTACTTGTTCTTCCAAAGCCATTTAACCTTCGGAAGACACTACTATATGAACCAGTGGACATAAGTATGGTCTCTGACACTTTACTGCAGACCTCTAATACTGTATGGGGTTTTCTTAAAGGGCCATGTAGTTGACCATACTTTGTTCCATTGTTCACCTTTTTATGTTAGTACAAGTTACCAACTTTAGTTGGTGACAAAATGTAAGTCAGGGACATGTCCTGACTACCATATCTTAGATAAGACTTTATCTAAGATACATTAAACTATAGCTTTGTAGTATTGCTTTAGTTAGAGGATTCCAGCTGGTATCAAATTATATCTGGCTGTAGGTAGTATTATATATAGTTTCTCATTGTAACTCATAAGATCATGCTTGTAAGAGTCTTGTAATATTTAAGTTGAGAAGCAATATATGCAAGTACCTTGAAAATTACTTCTTGTGTTTGAGTACTACTTATTATATTGTTATCAACTCTTAAAGACTTTGCTTTCATCTGAGTGTAGTTCAAGTGAGTTTGAGAAAGAAACCAAGTGTTTAGTGATGAAACCCGATCCTGCAATTGGTATGAGAACATTTTAGGCTCTTGATTATGAGATCTAACCATCCCAATCAACCTGTTTTTCACTCCTCTTTACAACTCTCTCAAATTGGCCCTTAAAAAATCCTAAGTAGAGATGGGAACTATGACTAAAGCTCCCATCATTACTCCTGAAAACTTTAGGTCTTGGAGCAGACGAATGGAAGGCTTCATCAGATACCAAGACAACAAAATGTGGTATTCCATTGTCAATGGACCGTATAAACCCGAGGTGGTAGCACGCGGTGGAAATAGTGCCATGATAGAAAAGGCTGTTGAAGATTATTTTGATGAGGACCGAAAGAAGATGGATAGTGACAGCAATGCAATGACTATTCTTATGACTGCAATACCCTACTCCATTATGGTGGGGTTTGAGCATTGCAAGTCTGCCAAAGAATTGTTTGATGCACCTGCTCAAATGTACTCAAGTTCTAACAACTCCTAGGAGGACTCACTGAAGCAACAGTTCAAGAACTTCACCTATATTGTTAGAGAGTCTCTCAGTGAGTAGTATTTCAGGTACATGGATCTTATTTCTTCTCTTAGTCTGTGAAGATCACTCTTGAACTTGGAGATCTCACAAAAAAGTTCATGAGTGCTTTTCCAAATGAGTGGACATTCTACTGTGTCTCTAACAAGAGGACAAAGAATTTGAACACTCTTACTATGACTGAACTTTATGGCATCCTTGATGGATACCGTTTAGAGATGGAGAGTAAGAAGGGCCACCAGACAAGCAGACCTCTGAATCTTCCTTCTAGCAACGCCATAATGGTTGCTGAAGGCTTAGTACCCCCACAACCTCAACAATACCTGACATACAACCAGTAACCATCCTGCTCATCTGGACCTTACATCACTTTCCCTGAGACTCCAAGGTCTCAACAGGCTCAGCATAGTTCCTTTTAGGATAGTTGCGCCTTTGTCTCAGGAACTGGACACTTTAGAAACTTTCAATATTGCTTTGATGATCTAGAGTGCTTTAGTCCATATGATGCAGAGTATGTGGACATTGTCCAACGGATGGCTGTTTTACCCTACAGAGCGAAGAAGTTCTTCAAGAGAATTGGAAGGCAATTCCCTCAGAACCCAACTACCAGCAAGTTTGGGTTTGATAAAACCAAGGAAAATGTTACAACTGTAACCAACTTGGTCACTTTGCAATGGAATGCAAGGCTCCTAAATCAAATTCGTGAACCCCATAGGCCTCCACACATCCCTCTACATCAAAGCCCACTGGAAAGTCGACTGAGACAACTGCAATGGCTCAAGAAGTTGACTGCAGCTTTATGGTACAGGATGTGACTCCTGCTCAAGCACTCATGGCTGGAACAGATGATAACAAGGTATATGAACATCTCTGTACTCCTACCTGTATTTCTAAGGTTAAATTATATCAGGACTACAATATAGAAATTAAATTTGATATTGAGTCTTTAAATGTTTTGAAATTTGATTTTAAAAGGGCTGATCTGACTACCAAAAGAAAATTGAAGAGTTAGAGAAAACTGTTTCCCTATTAAACCATGAGCACACCAATTACAAGACTCAAATAAAGGATTTAATATCCAAATTGTTTGAGGCTCAAGCCCAGCTTGTCACTGCTGAGGCTCAAGCCAGGAAGTATGCTATTTCTGAGAAGAATTTCCAAGCTATTATTGCATCGTCCTCCCACTCCAAAATCTGTTATCAAAGCAAAGGAGGGTTGGGGACCAATGAAATTCCACCACCACATTCTTATGAGTCCATAAGTCAACTAGATGTGGTACTGAAGAGCACGAGGTCCCATCTGCTGGCCCATCTTCACTGAGTTGAAGAATGATGCAATAACAGAGGCCAGCACAGGAAAGGAACTAGTAAATCAACCCACTCCTCCTAGTGAAGATGAAATCCTAACCACCAAAGCCAGAAGAAGCAGAGCTAAAGCTGCCAGAAGAAGCAGAGCTAAAGCTTCCAGAAGAAATGCTAAGAAAGTGACTGAGTCTAAGTTGATGATTGACCCAAAACAATAGGGTGTATTATCTCAGCTGCATTCCAAGTGGTAGGTACTTCTGATTCAGGATAGGAGTGTAGTACCAGCACTCCTTTCCTACCAAAGGATCAGAAGTTGAAAGCAAAGGTTGCTGATAAAGAGAAAAAGAATAAGAAACAGCAACCCACAAGCTCCCAAAAGACTAACATTACATGCATAATGTGTGGTCTGCAAAACCGCATGGCTAAAGATTGTTACTACAATCCTGCAAGCACACATTATTCAAATAATGTTAGAAAGGAAGAAGTCAGGGAAGGTTTCTCATTTGGACCTTATCAGATGGTCAAAGTGATGAAAAAGGAAAGCTAGTTTCCGAAGCTAGGTTGTCTTCGGAAGAAAATCCTTCTTCCGAAAGAAAAATGGCCTCGGAAACAAAAGCTGTTAAAAATCTAAAGAACAAGAAAGTTCCCTTGAAACCATCCCAGAAGAAGACTGCTTCGGAAGAAAAGGTGGTGATGGATTTTTCCAAAAAGAAAGAAGCTTCGGAAGAATGCCATGCTGCAAAAGCTTCTACAAGCACATCTTCCGTGATCAACCAAAGGATGGATTGGAAGATCAAGAAAGATGCTGCAGCCCAAGCCTCTTCTTCAAAGACATCCATTGAACCCCCACACTTAAAGTTTGGTTCAATTATGTCACTATCCTTGAAAGAACCCAAGACCAACAAGGCTCGGGTCTCCAGTCAAAACTAATTATCTAATCTTGTGTGCAGGGACATCCAAATGACAAAAATAAGAATTTCTGGATTGTGGGTAATGGATGCTCTAGGCACATGAAAGGGAACAGATCTCTCCTTCAGTAGTTTCAGCATTATGATGGAGGTCCTGTCCAATTTGGAGGTGAGGCCGGAGGGTATATTTCCGGTAGAGGGAGTATATCGAATGGAAAGTTAAAAGTTGAAAAAGTTAACTTTGTCAAACAACTTGAACACAATATATTTAGTGTTTCTTAGTTTTGTGATCAAAAGCATCAAATGTTTTTCACAGAACATGAGTGCATTATCCTCAAACCAGGGATGACAATTCCTCCCGAATTGGTGCTTCTTAGATCTCTCAGGAAAGGGGATGTGTACAAGTTGGATATGAACAATGCTTCCCCATTGGGTGAAGTATCATGCTTTCTTTTGAAAGCTGATAGTGCTGAGTCAACACTTTGGCATAAATGTATGTGTCATGTAAATTTTAAGACAATGAACAAATTGGCTAAAAATAATTTGGTACATGGTTGCCTGAAAACAAATTTTCTGCAAAGATAACTGTGTTGCATGCCTGAAAGGGAAGCAACACAGTGCATCTCATAAATCCAAAAGTGTTAACTCCATCACTACTCCATTACACTTATTGCACATGGATCTTTTTGGTCTCACAAGTATAATGAGCATTGGAAGGAAATCATACTGCCTTGTGATAGTTGATGATTTTACAAGATTTACATGGGTATTCTTTTTAAGAACTAAAAATGAAACTGTTAAAACATTAAAATCTTTTATTCTTAAAATAGAAAATCAAATTGATCACAAGGTTTAGATTATTAGAAGTGATCAAGGGACTGATTTTAAGAACTTCATTCTTGACTCATTCTGTAACTCAAATGGGATTGCCAGGCAATACAGTGCTCCCAGAACTCCTCAATAAAATGGTGTTGCTGAGAGCCAGAACATGACACTTATTGAGGCTGCTCGAGCTATGCTAGCTGATTCAAAACTACCTCTAACATTCTGGGTAGAGGCAGTTAGCACTACATGCTATGTGTAGAGCAGCTTTCTTGTAGCTAAGCTGTTAGGATCGTATACGGATGGAGTACTAACTGATTTACGTGTATACCAACTCAAATAGTGCGGAATCCTATTTGATTGGTGACCCAATCAGTGAGAACGCACGTAGAATTGATCTTAGAATGAATCTAAACGTTAAGAACGATTGCAATATGATTTTGTGCGATCTATGAACTTGGAACCGGGTCTCTAAGGTCTCTAGATGGCTAGGGTACGAATAGGAGTCGAAATATTGAAAGTGTCATGTTTTTCCACGAATTAAGTGGTATTTATAGGTTAGGGTTAGCCAATCGTACGGTTCAGTCTTGCGACTAAAGCATGCGACTAAGTCAATCACACGACTGAAGGTTCAGTGGTGCGACCGAGTCATCCATATGTCTCAGTCATGCGACTGATCCAGTCTCCCAGTTTAGTCATGCGACTGGTCCATTAGCATGAAGTATTCATGCGTAGAACCATTAGCATGGTCCATTCGCATGAAAACTTCATACGACTAAGTTTGAATATGTTTCTCAATCATTACTTGACTAAGATCTATTCAAACAACCACATACCTATATAGTTAGTTCAATATGCATTAATAAATAATAAACATTGAAACATACACTGAAACATTTAATGTTAAGATCATCAATCACATATTCTGTTTCATTCAACTCATACATTTCATTTACATTAGGACAAGACAGACATATTACATTAAGATCATAAACTAGGCACATATGTATCAACAAACTCCCCCTTGGACCTAGTTTCCTTCATCATCTGGCATCCTTCATTAGCTCGTCAAACTTCTTATACCTCTCCTCGACTGTGACTCCATCATATATCTCGAATGCAAAATAGAGTCTTATCACATTCTGAAACTGGAGGGCCTGTACCATATCCTGCGTATCATAGAATAATGGCCACCTGTATAAAGTATAAACATCACTAGCTGATAGATTGGTTAGCCACATTGGGTCAAATACCCGGATGGTCTCCATTTGGCGCTCTTTCTGCAATACTATGATCTCTTCTCCTTTTCTCCAATCATAATACCACCACTTGAAGTGGGGAGTGAAGTCCTATGGCATTTCCCTTATGGGAATCTTTGACATAGTGCACGGAGGACTCCACTTCAACACCACTTTAGGTTTCCTAGTCCTTGGGTCCACCTCTGACCTTCAAATATACCTTGTAGGTTGTTGAGGCTTGAAGTTAACCCATCTAGTGTGGTATTCTTTCTTCAACGCAGCTTCAAACCAGCCTGACATCTTCCTGGGGTTAGCATATAGCAGGTTCATGCGTGCCAGCTGGTTGAGCTCAAAACCAAGGAGAGTCTTCAGATCATGTGGGAATCTGAAGTACTTGATTCCCTTCTCCCTCTTCACTGCATATACGTTAAGATCCTCAAAATAAGCCCATGCTATAATCTTTCCAGTCACCTTTAGATGCTTCTTTACTTTGTAGAGCTTGGCATAGGCACTCAGCTTTGGCGCTGTGCGTTGGACACGAATCTCTGCAAAACAAGTCGCCCATTCAGCCTTTTTGATCTCAACATTGGTGTCCAAGGCTTGGGCTTGGCAATCTGATTTCTCTGCCTCCCTCTCCGTCATATCCAGTTTAGCATACATATCACTGTCGAGAGTATCCCCAAAATCAGGAACCACATTTCCCTCTCGATCAGTATATTCTGGATAATGCTGTGTTGTGACGTCTTCAATCTCTATCTCATCCACATCGTTGAGCTCGTCATCACTAGCAACATCGATGGTAGGTGCATCTTTAACCAGTTCATCTGGATATAACCGGAACATCTCTGCGAGTTACTCATTAGCAAGGTCCTAAATGATTTCTCCTTCTTTGGGAGTATAGCTTACTGGCCTCCTGACAATCCCTTGCAGATCAAGTATCATAGTGAACTGAGACTTGATCTGCTTCAGGGGAGCAACATCATATTCATCCTGCTGAGATGGTTGATCTGCTTGATTTAAAACAAGTAACACATCATTCAATAGTAAATAATCAAGATAGTTAAATAATCAAATATATACATAACATTCAGTACATGAGTTTTAATACATGATTCAATTACACAAAAGTTCAAAATACATAAACATCTAATCATTACTTTGATCTTCAATCATGGGTTCTTCAGCTGGCGGGGCCGAGGACGAGGCACCCTGATCCTGAGCTTTCTTAGATTGTCTCTCTCTTGCTTGAGTGGCAGCAGATGCAACAGCATCATCACCCTCCTTATCATCTCTACCCTCATCCTCTCCGCATCATCATCTCCTCCATCATCATTAGTATCATCCTCATCATCCTCATCATCCTCATCATCATCACCATCGTCATCCCTTTCTCTAATCTTTAGAGGCTCATCCTTGGATCCCTTGAGCCTTAGCATGAGCTTCTTGTTCTTTGCCTCCTAATCCTGTATCCTCTGTACAGACGAAGCCTGCATCTCATGCAACTTCACGATCTCTTGGCTCTAAGCCTTAATCCTCTGGGCTTGGGAGACATTGAGCTCCATCAGCTGATTAAGCTGAGTGGCTCTCTGCTCATCCGTCGGCAGCAGCTTCAGTACTAACCGGTTCAGGTTAGCCACCTGCTCCTCCAACCTAACAGATGGGAAAGAGGATCCAAACGTAGGTGGGACCTGTGATGAGGTTCCGACTCCGTGAGTGGTGGTGGTGGTAGTGGAAGTAGAGTAGATGGGTGGTGGGATATGTATGGATGGTGAAAGGGTGGTTGTAGTGGTGACAGGTGGAAGTGTGGTAGTCATGGTGGGTGGAGTGGTAGTAGTGGTGGTGGCTGGAATGGTGGTAGTGGTGGCTGTGGTAGAGGTAGTGGTGAGTGTAATCCTCCTCCTCTTAGTCTTCATCCAATGGGGTGAGCCATCCTTTTTCTCCTCATGCCTTTTGAGGAGGATGCTCCCCCTGGGATGCTGCTGGGCTGATCAGGGGCATAAGTGGGATCTGTAGTAGTCTCCCCAGACTCGCTAGGGCGTCCTCCAACCTCCCGAATACCTCGTTCGCTGGCAACCACCCTGCTGTCCACAGTACGAGTCAAAGGCTCCTCGTCTATTTCTCCTCCTCATCAGGACGAAAGTCCTAATGGAAACTAGCTGACTCTGCTCCACGTTGGGTGGATGATGGCGATGCTATATCGCTAGTGCGGGCCCTAGATTGGGTGGGCCCTGCATCTCCACCATCACCACTATCATCATCATTGGAGTCATCATCCGGGAGCACAATCTGCTCGACATCCGAATAACTATCCTCGTGGCGCCACTTCCTCCTAGCTGGCGCCACATAATCCTCTCGGGCCATATGCCCGAACAATCTCCTGACAGGGGGCTTCACCTGCTTCCCCCTGTACACCCTCATGCGGCCCAAGGTGGTATCGTCCATCACCTCAAGCACTACTGCATCCTCCTTCTCTTTAGGCAGCGGCGGTACCTTCTGATCAATGATCATCTGAATAAATGAGGGTACATACAAAACCCCTCCTTCCCCTTCCCCTCAATGTTCTTCACCAGATAGGTGAAGATCATCCTAGAGAAGCTGAACGGGTGGTTCAGCACCAACGCCACGTAAGCGTTTTGGATCTGATAGGATAGCTCGTCGAACCCTCCCTTACGCGAAGCTATGCACTTGAGCAACACATGGGGGAGGTACTTAAACTGGGGGCACAGGTTGCTCTTATTGAGCACACCTGCATTGATGTCCCCAGAGTACTTAGCCCTTAGAAAGCAGCCTCGGACCGTAAGTGGATGTAATTGTGTGGGGCAATCAGCATCATCTCCAAACTCTAAAATAGTCCTGAGATCATCCTCTGTGATCTTAATAGCATGGCTGAATATCTAGCTCCTGATGCAATGGGGCTCAGAGGACCTATCCACAACAGCGCTTTCCCAGAAAGCCTGTTAGACTGAGTGATAAGGAGTACATGGTGTCGAGATGGCTCGAAATATCCTAGATCTCCGTAGGAATGTGATGATGCCCGAAACTCTGCAGCATTCCTCGAAGTCAAATCTAGGTGAGCACATAGTGAATCGTCATCTCTTACACAATATAGATAAACATTAGAGTGTGTAAATGAATAACCATTTGAATTTCTTAACTTGAATCTTTCTGTTATGTCGTGCGAATGAACTGTGTGACTGAGATTTAGTCATACGATTGAGCTCATACGCGTGACTAAGCATGCGACTGGGCTTAGTCGTATACTCTACCAAGCGGTTGAACTAGTCGTGCGACTGAACTCGTTCACATGCTTCAGTCATGAGATTGTGCCATTCGCTCATCTTAGTCGTGCGACTGAGCCATTCGCACGGCTCAGTCGTGCGATTGAAGTTCATCAGGGCGCCCATTTGCATGACAGACTGTTGGTTCATTTAAATTCAAATTTTGAGCAAATCGTAGTGTTAGACGTCGTGGTATGGCTCATTAGTCTTGCAAACACCAAAATAGCTCCTAATAACCTTTACTTTAACATTTAACTTAGTATTATCAGTTTATTGGTCAAACTAGTCTCGGTTAGTTTTAGGGCATAAATTCGAGTGTCGTGGGCACAAATTGATGAATCTTTGGAATGTAGAACATTGCACATTACCTGGACAATACTGGAAATCATTAGACACAACAAATAGTAGTTTAAAGCAATTAGACGAAAATCGGGCAGAGTTTCGTTAAGTCGTGCGATAAACAAGAGCGATTGGGGGTGAATAGGGTTTGTGACCGACTCCCCTCTATTTATGCTAGGGTTTTCTCCAGTCGTGCGATTGGACTTAATCGCACAGCTAGTTCGTGTGATTGAGTCTCAGTCGTGCGACTGACTCAATCGGTCACCTTCAGTCCTGCGACTGGTTTCAGTCGTGTGACAACCCTATTTGGTTGCTTCCATTCGTGCGATTGGTTCATTCTGATGATCCAATTGCATGATTTTACCCATGATGATGGTCCAATCGCACGTCTGGGCCATACATGTGGCTTAGTCGTGCGATTGGGCTCATTCGTATGGCCCAATCGTACGGCTGGTCCATACTTATGGTCCAGTCGTACGAATGGCTCATTCTTATAACTTTGAAAACACTTGGTAAAACATTACGAGCATTCAATCATCTCAGACATGATCGTTTTTACCTTTGAAAACATTTGATCACCTCAGACATGATCCTTTTAACAGTAAAACATTTTGTCACCTTAGACGTGACCCATTTGACATTTAAAAACATGTGTGGTCACCTTGGACGTGACCCTTTTAAGTGATTAAATCCCAGATAATATTCCACTATATAGTCCGACGATTAAAACTAAATTCGACAAAAAATTGAAACAAAATAAAAAAACTATAACTAAAAGATAAAACTGAACGTATTTTTGTGATTTTGTGTGAGGTGGGAATTTTAAGATAGATTTCTAGCAGATTTCTTTCTACAACTGTACAGCTTCAAGTTATTGTGACCATAACTGGAATGATTCATTATGGAATCATACAGGTAATCAAATCATTCAGGACGTGTTACCGAAATCTTTTGATGCTATATTCTTGTTTTCATCGAGAGTCATTAGCAAGTTTAGGAAATAATACTGGTACTATAAGATGCACACATTGATTTGGACTTTCAAGAATTACCGCCACGATGATTGTCAGTATACTTGTCCACTTAAATCCATACACAGACTTTTGACACACATTGGTGATACATTAGGTTTAGTTATTTCAACCAGCATTTGTGGATCCCACGCTTAGATGGTAATCAACGTTCCTCAGGAGGTTTTTGATCGGTCTATGGCTATTTTGACAAGAAGAAACTATTCTTAGAGCTTTCAAAGAGAAGCCAAGCCTCAGGTCAGTGCCACCGCACAGCAGAGAGGCAGCAAACAACAATGAGTTCAAGAATATCTAGGTTATGGTTATCCTCAGGTCAGTGCCATCGCACAGCAGAGAGGCACACAACCTATATTTTTGTTAGAGCATACATTTTTTTCTCTTTGCACATAACGCACCAACAACATTTGTTATTAGCTTGATTGCGTTTATGTTTCAATTTTTTCGTGCTTTGCTCTTTTTGTGGTCATCCGCACACATTTGTGGCACCCCTTATTGGAAATAATTGATTATGTTAACCAGTGATAAGATGGGAACCCACAACTAGTTGAACAACTTAGTTTGAATTAAAGTCACCAATGAGGTCTAATCACCTATTGTGTTGAATCTACCGACACATCATGTAGTGGTCTAACAACCTCTAGATCTACTTTCTTTGTGTTACCTTAGTAATAGCCAATTTTACTATCATTTTTCCTGTTATATTGCTCTAGACTTCTCACACTTATACTTTGAATTTCGCATCTAATTCAATTTAAATCTTTTAAATTCCCAAATTCTTTGTTCCTGTGTACTATCATTTTCCATAGTCATTGAATCGGTATCACAGAGACGATCTCATTTCTATCAGCTAGCCTGTCCTCCTCCCTCGGTTTTTATGTACTGAAATTAGAACAACTAAAATTAACTCTAACTTCTTAACCTATTCTCCCCCTAAAATTCTAAAACCGAAAATCTTTTTGATGTTTTTGAAGTTTATAAGACAGGAAATTAAAAAATTAAAAATAAAAATAAAAATAAAAATAAACACAGTGTCGGACTACACGTTTTCACCTTCTGAGATTACATCCCTTTTCTTTTTCACGGCATTAACCTCTAAGAGATATATAAATCTCGGTTTATCAAAAGCTTTTGTATGGATGTTGGCGCATTGAAAATCCATATTAATTTTAACCACATTGATTAAATGTTTTTCAAAACAATCATGTATAAAATGATATTTTATCCCAATGTGTTTGGTTTTAGGATGTTGGACCGGATTTTTGGTTACAACTATTGCAGCAGAGTTATCAACTTATATAGGATTATTAGAGAATTGCAAACCGTAATCCTGCATTTGCTATTGAATCCAGATTATTTGTGACAACAACTTGCAGCAACAACATATTCGGCTTCACAGGTTGACAGAGCAACTGAGGTCTGCTTCTTACACTACCAGGTCACTAATTTCCTCCCAAAGAATTGACATACTGCTGATGTTGACTTGTAGTTCATTTTGCAACCGCCGTAATCCGAGTCACTATACGCCGTAAGCTCAAAGTCATCATCATGAGGATACCACAACCCTAGTGTTGGTGTAGTCTTCAGATAACGAAATATCCTTTTAACCCCAATAAGATGGTTGACTTTCGGTTTCGCCTGATATCGGGAGCATAGACACGTCACATACATGATATCAGGTCGTGAGGCTGTGAGATACATGAGGGACCTGATCATTCCTCGGTACATTGTGGCATCAACCAGAACGCCATTTTTGTCAGGTGCTACATCGTGGTTTGTAGCAAGAGGAGTGCCAGCTACCGAAGCATTCTCCATACTTGGTTTGAGTAGGAAAATTCCCTTAGGTGTCTGATCCACCTGTAATTCGAGGAAGAACTTCATTTCTCCCATTGTACTCATTTCAAACTCTGCTTTCATTACTGCTTCAAATTCTTTACATAACTCTTCGTTTTTGGATCCGAAGATTATGTCATCAACATAAATCTATACAAGCAGCAAGTCACCATCTTTTTCTTTGATAAACATTGTACAATCAATCACTCCTCTTCGAAACCCGTGTTTCACAAGATGAGTTGAGAGTTTTTCGTACCATGCTCTGGGGGCTTGATGAAGCCCGTATAGAGCCTTGTCTAGCTTGTAAACTCTGTCCCGATGATATGGATCCTAAAATCCCTCGGGTTGACTGACACACACTGTCTCTTGGATTTCACCATGAAGGAATGCACTCTTCACATCAAGTTGATATACTTTAATATTCATATACGATGCATAGGCTAGGAAGATACGGATGGCTTCCATTCTTGCCACGGGTGCAAACACTTCGTTGTAATCAATACCCTCGACTTGTCGAAATCCTTGAACTACAAGTCGAGCCTTGTTTCTGATAATGAGCCCTTGGTCATCCTTCTTGCATTTTAAGACCCATTTCGTGCCAATGACCTTAGCACCGTTAGGTCTATCCACTAGAGTCCATAGACCCAACTTCTTGAATTGAAGAAGTTCTTCTTGCATGGCACTCACCCGAGCCTCATCGTTCAAGGCGTCACTTACATATTTTGGCTCAAATTGAGACATAAACATTGATAAGCTCCGTCATGAAGGTATCATTTTCCATGATTGAGGCATAATCAGCTGAGTATAGCTGATTTTGTGTCTAGACTCCCGATTGTACATCCCCTATGACATTGTTCAGAGGATGATAAACATTAAGTCGTGATCCGAGAGTGGTGGGAACAACTACATCCTGACCTAGATTATGATTTCTAGAGCCGGAATCTGTAGTTGTTGGAATTGTAGCCGGAACCTGTTCCTCGTGTTCCACCTGAACATTATCCACATCTTCATCGTCAGATGAGGAGTCACTAACTTCTATTACTCCCCCTGAGCTACTAGAAGATTGGCCTTGTGAACCAGATGATTTCGAGTCTAGGGGCGGTGTGTTTAAGACATCATACATCATCTTTGTGGATAGCTCATCATCAGAAGGCGTGAGAGGAATGTTAAAGGACTTGAAGAATCCATCATAATCAAAAAAGAAGGTCGGTCCTTTTCCTGCCAGAGGGGTGGTGTATCCCTGAACATCAACGTTGCACCACACTTCCACTTGACCTGTTGAGTTATTGTAAACCCTCTTGTT
Source organism: Flaveria trinervia (assembly GCA_025506515.1). Lineage (NCBI taxonomy): Eukaryota > Viridiplantae > Streptophyta > Magnoliopsida > Asterales > Asteraceae > Flaveria > Flaveria trinervia. The sequence goes on from CM046457.1 coordinate 20,348,724, forward strand.
CGGTATATTGTATCCTAGAAAAATCCCTTCTTCAGCCTTTTCACTGAACTTTCCTGACTGATGTTTCTTCAGCAACGTACATGGTGCCCCAAACAGTTCGAGGTACTCCAGATTAGGTTTACGTCGTTGTAGCAACTCGTAACATGTTTTTCCATGTCGTTTAACCACCAAGACTCGATTCAAAGTGTAACATGTATTGGCCACTGCCTTGTTCCAGAATTGGATAGGCAGTTTCGAGTCTACTAGCATCATCCTGGTAGTCTCTATCAAGCTTATGTTCTTCCTTTTAGAAACTCCATTCATCTATGGAGTGTAGGCAGATGTGAACTGATGTATAATTCCCTTTTCTTTGCAGAATGCCTCCATCCACTGATTCCTGAACTCTATCCCCTTGTCTGAGCGGATCTGACGTACCTTTAACTTGTATAGAGATTCTAAGGGGTAACAAGTTGTTTGAACGAATCAAATGTTTCTGATTTGGATTTCAAAAACATCACCCAAGAGAATCTAGAGTAGTCATCGATGACTACATAACAATACAGATCCCTAGTAATACTCTTGGTGCTCACTGGACCGAACAGATCCATATGTAGAAGTTCAAGAGGCAGTTCAATAGAGTTGACATTCTTTGCCTTGTGAGACTTCTTGGTCTGTTTTCCCTTCTTACACGTAACACAAAAATCCGGAAGTTGAAAGTTTTTGACATTAACTCCGTTGACCAAATCATTCTGAATGAGATGATTCATCTTCCTTGGATTTTTGTCTCCCATCTTCCTATACCAAGAGATGGAATCTTTCTCAGTTGCCTTTGACAAGAAGCATTGGACTTGTTTATCGGTTGTTGAGACCATTGTTAGATCCAAGACATATAAATCATTGTATCTTGAAGCTGACATTAAGACCTAGTCTTCAGGAATGGTGTAATCCTTCTTCAACATGTAGCACTTCTTGTTGTCAAAGACCACCTTGAAACCTTTGTCATAAATCTGGGATATAGAGAGTAAGTTGTTTTGTAGTTGTTGAACGTAGTTGACCTTGTCAAACTTAACTTTCTGATTTCCCACTTCTCCCTATGCAGTGATGTATCCTCCTTTATTTCCCGCAAAAGAAACATGTCCTCCTTTAATTTGTTTGACATTTGAGAGGAGAGACATGTTTCAAGTCATGTGCCTAGATGCTCCACTATCTATAATCCACGTGTTTATGATAACACTATAACGAACACCCTGCATAGTCAAAGGAAATGATTAGTTAAGGTTTGGGACCCAAGCCTTAACTGGCTTGGGTATCCCAGAGGAATCAAACATCAAACAGTCAACCCACTGTCCATTTGAGGGCGAGGGCATATCATGCTTCTTACTGCTCTTAGTATCAGATATTTGACTTGATTTTTCTTTCCACAAGCCGGCTTTGTGCAATGCCTATTTGTGATAAATAGACGACATGTTTATGGTTTGAAGCTTAGTTTCGTTATTTCTTTTAGGTGGAGATAAATCCTTTTAGAATAAATCAATTTTGAATCTTGAAGCTCAACTTTCTTTCTCGGTGTCTGATGCTGAGGACAATTTGAAGCTATATGTCCTCTCTTTCCATAATGGTAGCATGATCGAACTTCTACATGTTGGGAAAGATGTCTCTGTGGAGAAGAGTGTGAGACCGGTGTGACTTTGGTCTTGTTGGTTTCAACTCTTCTTGTTTGGATGTTTTAACTTCTTTAATAAACTTTACCTTTTGAGCAGTTGAAATATCTTTTGCCTTTTGTTTGTTTGGACTATTACATGGAGCACATGGTTGGTTAGTTTGTTTAGTCACTTTCTGTTTAGAAGTAGACGTGGTAGATCCTGACTGTATATTAACCTCTTTAAACTTTTTGTCCAAATTAAAAATAGGCAGTTTACCCTTAGATTTCAAAGCGTCCTCCTTCTCTTTAGTGGTAGATTCCATCTTTTGACACATGGAATCTGGATCACTAACTAGAGGAGTGGTCACCACATGATCCTTAATAGGATTGTTGTTTACTGGTCAACATTTCGTATTTAACAAAATCTCATGTGGTGGTGGAACCACTTTGTAACCTAATCCCTCCCCGTTGTTTCGTTCTTTGACCAAGTTTTTAACTATATGTGAAGAACTAGTCCAACTATGCAGTTTTTGTTTTAAAAAAATTACTTCGACTGCCAAAACTGCTTTCTCTTTTTTTGTTTCTTTAAGGGAGTTTAAATAGAACTTAATGTCATTTTCTGGTTAAAAGCCACAACTTCGGTTTCCCTTAGTTGTTTATTTAATAGTTCTATTTTTTTCTTTGTAACTGTGCACGTTTTGTTTTAAAACGCGATTTGCTTCTGTGCACAATTGTATGTCCTTTACTAAGCTATCGTTAGGATCTAATAACCTAGCAAATTTCAAATCAATGCTTTCCCTAAATTTATTACATTCAAAACAAGCATGATTATCAAATAATTGGTCTTTAGAACTTACCTGAGAAGATTCAGTTGAATCCACCATTAGTGCAGAGATTGTCTCTTCAGCTGCTGGAGATTCTGAACATGTAGTTTTGTCATCTTCTTCAATCACAGGTTTGACCACTTTTGCAAGTTCTTTAGTTCTCACATGGCTATTTCGACTGCGATATCGTCTTCACTTTCAGTATTGTCATCCAACACCTCGACATTTGCAATGTTGGATTCTCCCGAAGGCATAAATTTGAAGGTCCAGTCTTGCCCTTCACCACCTTGAGCAGTCAAGGCCTTTGTCTCGATGCTACACGATGTAGCTCCCCCAGTTTGTTTATCCTGACGGTTGAATGTTGAGAACGGGTTCCCGTTGCCAGTCTTCTTGGGCTTTACACATTCACGTTTAAAGTGCCCCTTTTCTCCACAGTTGAAACAAGTCACTTTGGACTTGTCAAACCCAAACATAGTGTCTTTGGTAGCTATCAAGTTATGTCCCGTCTTTTTAACAAACTTCTTAGCCCTCCCGATAGCACTTGCTAACGCCCACATTATGTCCATATGTTCAAGCTCGTTCTCGTCTACCTGTTCGTAGTCTTCATATGCTAGATGGCAGTCACCAATCTTTCCTGCAACCAATCCATCATATGAGTGTACCACAGCCGCCAATAAATCCATGTGTTCTTTAGCCACCTCCATAGTGGTGTTCCCTAGGTTCTCAGTCTTCAACTTCGTAGCATTAGCCTCTGCTGCAATAAAATGGGTACTTGATGACCCAGATATGTCAGACCTAGAAGTTATGGTTTGTGAAGGAGCCGTTGAACCGAAACAAAAGCCGTCTGAAGGGGAGCTCCTGAACAGGTTGTTGTAGAAGAGGCGTTGTAAAGCGAAGGATTTTGATCATACGTTCCTTTCTGTGACCTGTATTTCATCATAAGTCCTCCTCTCTTAATTTCAGGATGAAATCATTTATATCTAACTTTTCCAAAATACTGTTCTGTCTTAGGTTAGATACAAATGAATCCCACTTCTCTTATAACCCATTAGCCAAACTGGAAACCTTATCTTCCATCGACCTTTTAACTCCATGAATATGTAGCTCACTCATGAGATGATAGAACCTATCGATTATATCATCTAGACTTTCCTTACCCATTGAAGAGAAGTTGTCAAACTCCTTCTTCAATGCTTTTGCCTTTAGAGCTTTTAACGAAGCATCCCGTCATAGCGTTCTTTCAAGGCTATCCAAAGTTTCTTAGCCTGTTTACTCTCAAAGAATTGATGGAATATATCCTTCAGTATAGACCGAGTTAACAGGGTGTACACTTTCTTTTTTGCATTATATTTTACCCTCTGCGTGTCATTCATCCCTCCCAAAGTCAGTTTCACTCCATCAGCACCTCTGGCATGTCATACACTGTCTCGATTGACTCCCAAAGGTTGGGATCAACTGCATTTAAGTAAATCTCAAAATGCTGCTTCCATTGAGGGTAATCGTCTAATGTTATTAGCTTAGGGGGTTTATTGTGATTCCCTGTCTCATTTTCCAGAAGTAAGAGGTTCTGGATTCGTGTTCTCTCCCTGTAGTAAAAGCTGCGTATTGCTCTTCCATTTAGTTAACTTTAAAATTTTTTAAGTCAAATACTTTTCTTATGCGAATGGACCACTCGTTCGATTGAACTTATGCGATTGGGTCAATTGTGCGAATGGAGTATGCAGATGAATTCAATCATGCGATTAGATTAGTATGCGAATGAAGCTGGTCAGTCGTGCGAATGAACGAGACGACTAAGTTCAATTGTGCGTGTATGCCACTTGTTCGGACCGTGTACGGACGGAGTACTAACTGATTTACGTGTATACCAACTCACATAATGCGGAATCCTATTTGATTGGTGATCCAATCAGTGATAACACACGTAGAATCGATCTTAGAATGAATCTAAATGTTAAGAATGATTGCAATACGATTTTGTGCAATCTATGAACTTGGAATAGGGTCTTTAAGGTCTCTGGACGACTAGGGTACGAATAGGAGTCGAAATATTAAAAGTGTCACGTTTTTCCATGAATTAAGTGGTATTTATAGGTTAGGGTTAATCAATTGTACGAATGGACCATTTGCATGGTTCAGTTGTGCGACTAAAGCATGCGACTAAGTCAATCACACGATTGAAGGTTCAGTCATTCGATTGAGTCATCCGTATATCTTAGTCGTGCGACTAGTCCATTAGCATGAAGTATTCATGCGTATGAACCATTAGCATGGTCCATTCGCATGAAAACTTCATACGACTAAGTTTGAATATGTTTCTCAATCATTACTTGACTAAGATCTATTCAAACAACCACAAACCTATATAGTTAGTTCAATATACGTTAATAAATAATAAACATTGAAACATACAATGAAACGTTTAACATTAAGATCATCAATCACATATTATGTTTCATTCAACTCATACATTTCATTTACATTTAGGACATGACAGACATATTACATTAAGATCGTAAACTAGGTACATATGTATCAACATAAGCCACATGGAAAAACCCCTTATGAGTTATGGAACAAGAGGCCACCGTTCATTGGCTTTCTAAGGTCCTTTGACAGCAGGTGTACCATACTTAACACAAAGGACAATTTGGCAAAATTTGCTGAAAAGTCGGATGATGCTATCTTTGTTGAATACTCTTCTAGCTCTAAATTTTATAGAGTATACAACATCAAGAATCAATAATTTGAGGAGTCATCTAATATAGTTGTTAATGAGCACACTCCATGTGTTAGGAGAATGGCCCTGATCATATTTTTGATTTAGAATTGTTTCCAAACTATTCTAAACCATCTTGTGAGAATGTTTCGGTTGGAACAGGCGCTCAAAATGATGCTGATGCTCATGCTGATCAACTGTTTGAGCTACCCAGACCTCTTCCAAGTTCTCCAAGAGCTGCCACAAATCAAGCTTCCACTATTTACAGATCTGATAGTATAACTATATCAAGGAATAGTGAAGCTTCAACCAGTGAAACACCTGCTGATCCTCAAAACTCATCAGGTGATCCAACATAATACCAACCTGAGGAAAGTAGCATTTTGAAGGAACAGGCAACTGTTAATGCTACTTCACAGCCAACAATTGATAATGTTTCTCATTCATTCAATCAGTCCTCATTGAATGAGTTTGAAACAACAGCTGGACAAAGTGTTCCTATTCCTGAGCAAAATATGCCTAATTTGGATTTATCTTTGCAACTAGAAGTGATTCCTCATTTAAGGATTCATAACACTCATCTAGCTGAGAACATCATTGGGGATGTCTCTAAAGGTGTGAGAACAAGAGGGCGGACTCATCATGGGAATGTCTGCTTGTACTCATGCTTCTTATCCTAGATGGAACCCAAGAAGGTGGAAGATGCCTTGAAAGATAGTAGCTGGGTTGAATCGATGCAAGAGGAGCTGCTTCAATTCAAGAGACAAATGGTTTGGAACCTATGTCCGCTACCATCTAGTCAAGTATCTATATGCACTAAATGGGTTTTCAGGAACAAGAGAGATGATAAAAGCTTGATTATCAAGAATAAGGCAAGACTAGTAGTTCAAGGATACACTCAAGAGGAAGGAATTGATTATACTGATGTTTTTGCACCTGTTGGAAGATTTGAGGCAGTTAGGATCTTCCTTGCTTATGTTGCATCCAAGAATGTTACTGTCTACTAGCTAGATGTCAAGTGTGCCAGCCTCCAGGATTTGAAGACCCACAACATCCCAACTATGTGTGCAAATTGGATAAAGCTCTATGTGGGCTGCACCAAGCACCTAGGCTGTGGTATGAGACTTTGTCTTAGTTTCTTCTGAAGAATGGTTACACTAAAGGAATCATTGAGCAGACTCTCTTCATAAAGAAGTCTGGTAAGGATATTATTCTTGTTCAAGTCTATGTCGATGACATAATTTTTGGTTCTTCAAACGACCAAATGTGCAAAGACTTTGAAAGCATTATGAAGAAAAAGTTTGAGATGAGTTCTATGGGAAAAATGGATTTTTTCCTTGGAATTCAGGTGAAACAACTGAACGAAGGGTTTTTTTCATCAATCAATCTAAGTATGTCAATGACATATTAGAAAGATTTGAAATGAAAGATTGTAAGCCAGCCAAGACACCCATACCCAGAAACCATAATGTTTGTCCTGACCTTGAGGGGAAGGATACTGATCAACATAGTATAGGGTGATTATTGGTTCTCTGATGTATCTCACAGCTAGTAGATCTGATATCATGTTTGCAACTTGCATTTGTGCAAGATATCAGGTTGCTCCAAAGGTGTCTCACCTAGCTGCTGCCAAGAGAATCCTCAGATACCTCAAAGGAGCACCTAAACTAGGTCTTTGGTATCCTCGGAACAATGATTTTAATCTCTATGGATACTCTGACAATGACTATGGTGGCTGCAATATTGACAAGAAATCAACATCAGGAGGATGACAATTTCTTGGTGGAAGGATCATCTCATGGCAATGTAAGAAACAATCTTGTGTGTCTACATCAACTGCTAAAGTTGAATACATTGCTGTGCTTAGTTGCTATGGATTCAGAATCAGATGTTAGACTATGGATTTAACTTTATGAGTACTCCTATCCATATTGACAACAACAGTGTTATCTCCATCACTGAAAATCCGATGAAGCACTCCAAGACAAAGCATATTGATATCAGGTATCATTTCATTAGAGATATTCATGAAAAGAATCTGATTAAGCTAATCAAAGTTGATTCAAATGAACAATATGCTGACTTGTTCACCAAAGCTTTTGATGAAAAGAGATTTAAGTATCTCATAACAGCTATTGGGATGATAAACATTGATTAGCTTGCCTTTTTTGAAAACCTTTTTAATGTGTAGTGTCTTATGTCAATACAATCTAAGCCTATTACAAAATGTCTCTCTGAAATTTTCTCTAAGTATAATTTCTTCCGAAGAGAAATTAACCCTTGGAAGATATTTTACATATCTTTCGAAGCAAAATTTCTCCAAGGATAATTTTTCTTCTAGGAAGAGGTTTTATTCTCGGAAGAAGCGATTGATTACATATCAGATCTACTTCCGAAGCTTACAAAACTGCTCCATTTGGAAAGCAATCTTTACTCTCGGAAGTAACTTTCTACCTTCGGAAGTAGCAATTGCCTTCGAAAGACAATTACCTTCAGAAACGTTTTATATTCGGAAGAGAGATTTTACTGTGTAACGGAAATCTCCTGGGCCCCACACTGTAAAAGGTAATGATTTTGTTAATGATGTCAGATTATTTAACTGAACTAAACCTTGCCGCTCATGTCACTTCATCCACTAAAACATCACATCACCTTATCCTAACCCCATTACCACCATTTCACCATCTTTTAAATAATCCTGACTATTCACTTACATCTTACCATAATTTTATTGCCCTAAAAGTTTCCTTTCTCCCTAATTCACCCAAGCTCAAACTATTCTACCTTCAACTTTTCCCAATGGCCCTAAATCCTCAACACAATCAAGTCGCACTTCTTGACTCTTCAAGAGATGCGGACTTCTCTGAAATCATCTCCTTCCTCACTCAATCATCCTATTACACTGCCCTGACTGTTAATCCCACTATTTACACCAATCACATGGTTGAATTTTGGGGTAATGGTCAGGTTGAAACCTTAAATGGGGTTGGTGTAATGTCCAACATTTGTGGCCAAGAGTTGGTCATTACTGAACAACTTATCAGGGAGGATCTCGAGCTTCATGATGAGTGTTGGTCCATGTGATCGATGAACAGTACAATTGATAGGATAATTTGATCAATATCAAACACACAATTAAAATAACAACAATTGAGAAGTGAATATGATGAATCAAGACATAATTGGTACTCAAATGAACAAACTCACTCAATAACAAAGCACAATTGTATTTCAAGAAGTATGCTTAGAAATGGTAGCTTGCAACAGAATTCCACGATTAGGGTTTTGCAAGCTTACCGTACAAAGTGAAATGACAATAGTATATATAACAGTCATAGATTCGCTGACAGTTTCGCTACCAACGAAACTGTCATGCCGAAACTATAGTTTCGCCCGGCAGAACACAAGTTCGCCGGGTAAACCAAAACAGCAAACTGTGAGCGAATGTATAGATTCGCTCACAGTTTCACTGGACTGCCAAAACTGCTAATTACAAATAAAATACAAAATGAAACTAACAAAAGTCCTATTACAATGTAAAGTAAACATCTATACTAAAGTGAGTCCAACCTAACATGATCTTCAATACTCCCCCTAGGTTGGACCTCAATATCTTCACTTCTCTTGATTTAACTCGTCGGCTCCGGTTTCCTCTGCTGCTATTGGTCTATCTTCATCACCTCCCGCAGCAACATCTTTAGAAGCTTCAGCCACTGATCCTCCAAGGTTAGTTCCTGCATCACTAGTTTCCTCAGAATGACCACTAGCTCTAGCAAACTGCCTGGTCATATCTTGAACATCCATGGCAAAGTCATCTTGTGCTCTCACCTTTTCAGCCAAACTCTTTACCTCTGCCCGTACTCCTCTTATTTTGTTTGCCACATTCATAAAAAAGCTTGCCTCTTTTCATGTTTCCTCTCCTGCCCCAGCCTAAATATGATTTTCACAAAGAGTCAAGAGATCTTCATCACTGAAGCTGAATAATTCCATCGGGTCAAACACCCTAAACTCTTTTCCGTGTTTGGCTCTAATCACCGCCTCGCCAGTGTTATTATCATAAAACCACTTTTCAAAGTCCTGTAAACGTTGGGGAAGAGGATCAGCCAATCTTACCCTGTTTACAGTCTTTGGTGGTTTGACTCTCAAAACAATCCTCCCTTTGCCAGTCTCCCGGTCTTTATCTTTCTTTGATCTTTTTCGTTCAGCCTTCATGTATCCAAATGACTCAAAATTATCATTAAGTCCATTTTTAATTTCCTTCTCAAGAATACTGCCTTTTCACTTAAATGAGCATTAATCAAAGGCAAAGTGGCCAACCATCTCGGATCCCATTTGGGCAAGGTCTTAAAAGCCTTCCTCTTGAGCATGTAGCTGATATTACCTCCTCTTCTTTTAATCATAAACATCTTTAAACTAGGATTATAACACCAACTTATTATCTTCTTGTCTGCCTCTTTCCTGCTTAAACCTTCCATATTTGAAACAAAGGAGTAAGTTCTTCAGCCTCCTCTCCTTCACCAACCAGTCACTCTTATCCATCTCAAACACATCAGCTTCATCATCTCCCTTCTTAGCAACATACACCAGTGGTCTCTCATCTACTTCATAAAACTCTGGTTCAGAATCATAATCAACCAATTGCTCATCCTCCTCTTCTTCATCAATCAAACCTTTTCCTTTATCAGACATTCCCTCAGTGGTAGCAGTAACAACCACTTCTTCACCCACACTATCCTTATCAAAATCAAACTGTAGGTTAACAAACCCTGCTTCAATAATATCATCATCCTCATTTCTTCCAATATTCTCTTGGGATCTCTTGTTCCCCTGCTTCAGTATTAGCTGCTCCAGAAGTGCCCTCTCCTACCTTGGATGAAGTACCCACATTCAAGAATGAGTACTTAGATATATCAGTCATATCATCTAACTCAGATTGAGTTAGTTGACTAGGTAGGCCAACAGCAGCTTTCATCTGAGAAATTTCTTCAAACAATCTCTTAATCAAATTATTATGGTCAACCAACATCTTTTTCATTCCTTCAATTACCTCATCATTCTATTTTTCCCTAATCTCCTGATTCGTCAGTTTAGTCTTCATCATACTCAACTCATTGGCCAATGAAGTATTTAGACTACGAATAACATCCTCATCAAGACCAGCACTAGCCTCTTTCCCTGCTGTGAAACCCTCGTGTTGATGTTTTGATCTCCGTTCAGGCTCAACAAAGTCAGTTTTCTTTTTAGATCTCCGTTCTTTCTCCACCCTTATCTCCTCTGCTTGTGCATCTATATCTTCTTCAAAATCATAATCTTTCTCTTTTGCATATCTCTTCTCTTCTTAGCTGCATCAGCTTGTTGCACCCTTGTTTCCTCAGTCTTTTTGTTTTCAGACTCATCGACCCGTCTGATATAATTCCAGCGTTCTGGAGGGTACATATTTTCCCAGAGATGGGTGATTTTACCACTGAAATCATGGCGGATAGCACAGCAATCAGCAAATATCCGAGGGTTCATCTGCACTAATCTTTGACTTCACCATGTTTAGGAACATCAGGAATAAGATCATCAATAATCATCTGAATAAAGCGAGGATATAACAACCATTTATCCTTCTTCACAGCCATCACATTCTCTGCCATACACGCAAAGATCAGTCTAGCAATGTTTGCTTTCTCCCCTTTACAACATATCACCATAGCTTTGGCCCAGTCAAGATTAAGTCCATCGGATCCACCTTACGGTGATCTAAGCACATAATAAAAACATGAGCTATATATCTCCATTCCTTAGATAAAAAGACTTTTAATCTCCTTCCTCGAACCAAAAGCTGGTCCCTCATACCCCATTTGTCTGAAAGCTTGGAATACTTCAGACTCCGTCATATCCACTTCATCACCAGTATCATCTTCTAGTCTAAGAATCCTCGACACGCTCTCAGCAGTAATAGTTATATCATGATCAATCACTCTAGCTGTGATTCTCTGTACATCTCCTCCAGTGTTGTATTCTGCTGATCTCCAAAAATCTCTAATATTAAGATCATAGATAGTGGGTGAGTGAGAGATAGCATATGCAATGGGTGATCTCTGAAGCCATCTAATGCAGTCACGAAATCCGGCCGCCTTTGGAAGAGTATCGTCTAATATGGCAGTGATGTTATTCCTCTCATCAAACTTGAGATTCGCCATGATAACCTAAGAAGAACAACAAATAAATTGAATAAGAAATACTGAAAATAAGAAAATAAAACAAAACAAAAGAAACAATCATTTCGGCAAGCGAAACAATAGTTTCGCTCACTAAGACATGATAGTTTCGCTGAATCAAAGACAATTTCGACAAGGAAAACAAACAGTTTCGACAAGCGAAACTATAATTTCGCTCATTGAAACTTGTTATTTTCGCAGAACAAAAATTAGTTTCGACAAGATTAGAATGAATTAAAGTAGTTTCGCAATTAGTTTCACCAAATATTAATTTAGTTTCGCTATTACAAATTAGTTTCGCTGACATAAGAAAATACAAGCGAAACTGTGTAAATTAAAGATCAGTCATTGCGAAATTAGAGAAGATATGGCGAAAGTGTTAAGTTTGCTCGGACAGCATAACTTTACAGTTTCGCAGAAAAGATGTGAACTTTCGTTCAATTTCGTAGAGAAATTAGTAGTTTCGCTGATCGAACAGCGAAACCACCGAAGAGACACAATCTAGATAACTTAAGAATAGACTATTTAATCCAGATTAGAAAGTAAATCAGTGTTCGAAACTACATACGAAGTGAATCTCATGAAAAATCAGTCCAAATCACAAACACAAGTCAAAATCGCCTTAAAAGTTACGGATAAACCCTAAAAGTGAAACTGAGCGATTGTGCGAATTTGAGAGAAAATTCGCAAACATGACTTATATAGCAAATAGTTTCGCAGACAACGAAACTATAAATTCGTCTGGCGAATTTACAGTTTCGCCCAGTGAAACTGTAATTTCGCTAGGATGTAACTGATTAACAACTATTAGCCAACCTAGCGAAATTGCAGTTTCGCTTTGCGAAATTATTAGCGAAAGAATACTTTCGCACCTTTTATTTTATTATTTATTATATTATTTTTTATTATTTTTTTATTATTATTTTTTAAATTATAATACTTAAGGAAGAACATCTAATAATGAGATCTAAAATAATCAGAGATCACATTCTCTAAATATTTTAGAACATAAAGATGATGAAAAAATCATCTACCAGTCATGAGATCATACTGAATACAAGATCTGATCACAATCTACACAGAAAAACTGAAATTAGAACAATCAATAACGATTGCTGATATAGTTGTCCACTTAAACTCATGCCTTATCCTTTTTCGAACAACAGCTTATGTTCATTTAAGGTTCGATTAGATGCTTTAAAATGCAAGACCCCACAATCATTTGGTAAAAAACCCTCACCCAACCTCAGGATTTCTTGAATTATGAATCAATCTTCAAAGAACAGGTTGTGAATTAGTGTGCAAATGATTATCAACAGAATATTTCATTCTGAGAGAAATTCATCGATAAGATGATTTGACATAATTATATCAAAATGGTGAGAGCTCCAGATCTATACTCACGTATAACAGGAGATAACCATTTGAACATGTGCTGATGAGAGCTCCAGGTCAGTACTATCGTACAGCAGAGGAGATCATCACTCCAGGTCAGTACTCACGTACAACAGAGGAGATAAGCACAGACACAAGACATCTTGACACTAAATATACCAGCAGAGGATGATGACAAAACAAAGCAAAATGAATGAAAGATTCATTCTCAATCCAATTTTTGTCAGGACTCAGTTTTTGTGCAATCAAAACGATTGAGTAAATCCAGACATTCTTAAGCATAAAGTTTAATTTAATCAAAAAGCTGCTGTCTACTTCATTCGTCTCAGGCAGAGTCTATCAAGCATATCGTTAAAGAATCTGATCCATTTCCTTTTTTTTAATGTGAAACAGAATCCAGTAACAGTTACTATCATTTCTCATAGAAGTACTGGTCATGTAAATAAAATTTTTAGAGAATATACAATCATTTCTCATCATGTTAAATTCCAATCTCAGAATAATGATATTACTCCCCCAAATTTTTATTTTCATATTTCTATTATTATCAATGAATTTTCATTTTTAATAAATTTTTTTATATGTTTGTTATAAATTTTTTTTAATAAAGAAATAGAAAATGAAAATTTTTAAAAGATATTAACCCAAGCATAGAAATCAATCATAAAAACGAGGTTTATCAAATGTTTTTATGAAAAGATCAGCTTTTTGATTTTTTGTATCGATGGGTATAATATTAATGAAACCCTTCTCTTGAGCATCACGAATAGCATGGATTCGTGTTCAATATGCTTTGTGCGGGAATGATGAATGGGGTTTTTAGCAATTCCAATGGCAGCCTCATTGTCATAGAATAAAGGGTATGAGGAAATTAATGCCATAATCCATCATTTGATGTTGGATCTAGAGAACTTGAGAGCAGCAGCTGGAGGCAGCAATATATTCAGCTTCCCCTGTAGAAAGAGAAATAGTAGTTGTTTCTTGCTCGCCAGGATACCAGACAAATTCCCAAATATTGACAACCTCCGGACACAGTTTTCTGTTTAACCTGCAACCATTGGAATCACTCAGAGTAAGCATGTAAATCAAATTTCCACCATACGGATACCACACCGAGACGAGACGATCCTTTGAGATAACGAAATATTCGTTTGACAGCTTTCTCATGAGATTCCTTTGGAGCCGACTGATATCTAGCATAGTAACCAACAGCGAAAGTGATATCAGGACGACTTGCAGTAAGATACATGAGAGAGCCAATCATAGACCGAAAAAGATGAGGATCAACTGGTTTTCCATTTTCATCCGGAGTTAGACATGTCTGAGCATAAAAGGAGTCATCTCAGTAACGCATCATCCATCTTAAATTCTTCAGAATATCTTTAATGTACTTTTCTTGATGAATGAATTCCTTCTTTCTGTTGTGCAACTTGCAATCCAAGAAGAAACACATTTCACCCCACAACTCATTTCAAACCTTTGGCTCATCACTTCTTCGAACTCTCTACACAATGAGAGTTTGTAGATCCAAAAATAATATCATCGACATACACTTGAACAAGATCATTTCACCATTCACCTCTCTTTAAATAAGGTCATATCAATGGTACCATGAGAGTAACCATTGCTTAGAAGATATTGCGTAGAGTCTCATACCAGATTCTGGGTGCTTGATGAAGACCATACAAAGATTATCAGTTTATACACTTTATCAGGAAAATCAGGATCTTCAAAGCCTGGTGGTTGACACACTATATCTCATCATCAATGTCTCCGTAAGAAAAGCACATTTCACATCCATCTGGTAAACTTTGAATTGTTTATGACAGCATGAGCAAGAATATTCTGATTGCTTCAAGACGAGCAACTGGAGCAAAGACTTCTGTATAATCAATTCCTTCTTCTTGAGCAAAGCCTTGCCACTACAAGTCTAGATTTGTTGCGCACCCACCACACCCCGATCATCTGGTTTGTTCTTAAATACCCATTTTTACCAATTGGATATTTGTTGGGAGGTAAATCAACTAAGGTCAAAATCTGAAGCTTTCTATACTGTTGAAGTTCCAATTGCATAGATTCTACCCAACAAGGATCTTGTAGAGCAGCATGAACATTTTTTGGAACAATTTGAGAAATAAAGCATGAGAAAAGACAAACATTAATCAGACCAGATTGACTTCGCGTGCGAACACCATCAGAAACAGATCCAATCACATTATCGAGCGGATGATCTTTCAAAGTTTTGTAATCACTTGAAGAAGGAAAGATAGTTGAAGAAGTATCAGCCATGTCCGGAGAAAGATTAGAGGAAGGTGTATCAATGACAGGTGTGGAATCAGGTAAGTTAGGAGATGTAGGAGATAAAGAATCAGATAATGGAGCTTGATCAGGCATTGGAGACGATGAGCTGACATCAGTTGAAACAGCATCATTTACTAGCGGGATGGATGGAACAGACGATGGAGATGATGGAATAATATTCGTTTGAGTACTTGGAATTGATGTATCATCATCGAAATGGCAAATTAAATGAATTGAACACAGTATTGGAGTCAAAGAACCATGCAGGTTCGATTTCACTTCAGAAGGATGGATTCTTGCCAATCAACATAGAATGACTCTTGAACAATACGTGTTCTCTTGTTATAAACTCGGTACGCCTTTTGTGAAGAAGAGTATCCAACAAAATAACACTCGTCAGAAGAGCACCAAATTTTGTCTTTTGAGATTGAGTATTCAGAAGAGTACAAGAACATCCAAATGGTCGAAAGAAATCAATTAGTGGCTTCCTCTTATGAAAAAGTTCATAAGGAGTCTTCACTTATCTTTCACAATTAGCACCCTGTTTAGAACATAAGATGCACAATTAACAGCTTCAGCCCAGAAAATAATGGGTAATGAGGATTCTATCAACATTGTACAAGCAGCTTCCACAAGAGTGCGATTCTTTCTTTCTGCAATACCGTTCTGCTGGGGTGTTCTTGCAGCACTAAATTGTCTCACAATCCCTTTTTGAGCACAAAATGAATCAAGAATCTGATTTTTAAATTCAGTGCCGTTGTCACTTCTTAATCCCATAACTCTTCTCTTACTGACACATTCAATAGAAATGATTAATTTATGCAATTCCTCTGCAACTTCACTTTTGTGTGCAAGAACCTCACCCATGAATAACGTGAGAAATCATCTGTAACAATAAGACAAAAAGATTTTTTAGCAATTGATTTAACACTAATTGGGCCAAATAAATCAGTATGTAACAACTCAAGAGGACTTGATATGCTATTTAAAAGTTTGGGCTTATGAGGTTTCTTATGTTGTTTCCCTTTGACACATGCCATGCATTTTTCAGTAACAGAAAATCTTTTAAAGGAAGTCCTCTAACAAGATTGTTCTTGACTAATTATTAATTATCTTAAAATTGACATGGCCTAAGCGACAATGCCACAAGAGTGACTCAGAGGTTGATGCTTTTGAGAGAAGACAAGTTGCAGTAGCCTTTGACTCATTTGAATTCATATCAAGAAGATATGTATCATGTTTCCTTGGAGCTCGCATGAGAATTAAATCCTCCGAATAGCTATCGCTGATTTTAAAAATAAACATTTGTCAGATTTAAATAGAACAGGAATGTCTTTATCACAGATTTGAGAGACACTCAGAAGATTAAAAGCCAATTCAGGAACATGGTTGACTTTTTCTAGAGTAAGAGAACCATTGGTAACTTCTCCTTGTCCAATCATTTTTCCACCCTTCTTATTTCCAGCAAATGCCACATATCCTCCATCTATAATCCGATAATTGGTCAACAAATCCTTTAATCCCATCATATGCTTGGAACATCCGCTATCAACATGCCACAGACTGTGTACAATCTTTGAAGAGGATCCCTGAAATGAATTAACAAATCATTTAGCCAGGAGCAATAGGGACCCAAGATTGAACAACTTTTGTTTTTAAAGAAGCAATTTTTTACAAAAGAAATTATTAACCAATTTTGTCAATTTATTCCCAAAACAATTCCTATTAGAGGATCTTTGAATCAAAGGGCAATTTTTGATAGATGATCCTCTTCACCACACCTGAAACAATGATGTTTGAATCTAGGTCGATGATGTGATGAGGTAAAAATAGGATCAATAATGATCTCCTCATCACATTCAGACAAACTAGAATCAACATCACTGAATGTCTCATACATCTCATGATGTTTTTGTTTATTTGAATCAGAGTTCTTCTTGTCAAAATCAAAACGTGATTCTTCTGACAAATCGGTAAAACTCGTACCACTGGTACCAGTGTCAGATAGACGAACTACATTTTTCTGATGATGTCATATTTAATGGTATGAAAGAGAATAGGTTGAGAAAAGAACTTTTCGAAAGAATTAATTTTAAGTTGCTCAGTTGTTTTAGGAGAAACATCAGATTCATTGCATTCATTACCAGAACAAAAATCATCACTATCATGATTTGAAGTACAAGATGAAATAGAACTATCAGAGAACATGAGACATTCAAGTCTGTTACATTTGAACTAGAAACAAACACTGAATTTAAACTAGACTTATTATTAAAACAGACTGCTGATTGTCAGGTGTACTAGAACTAGTGCATCCAAGCCCACTAGTTGGTCCATAGTCGTAGTCTTCACGAATGTACTTAGAGTTATTCCCGACTAAACCTGCAGACATACTGTCAGTATCTGATTTGATTAAATCATTAGAAGGATGAGGAACAGGCATAGGAGAATAATATGTACTAGGAGGAGGATAAACCTATACATTTTCATAACCCAAACCTGTTTTAATTCTTGCTCCCCGTTGAGATTTACAAATCATCATGTTTCATTCCAGAAATAGTCCATTTATCTAACTTTGACTGAAGTTTGCTTGCTTCAAATTCAGCAAGAGCAACCCGTTCAGTCAAAGTATTAACCTCTACATTTCTTTCCAAAACAATTCTTTTTAAATGATCAGTTTCTTTTAAAGCCTCATTTAATTTCAACAAATTTTTGATTCATTCATTTTAAGTTCATCATTATTTCGTTTTAAATCCTTTTCGTTATCAATTAAAACGATTAGCCTTATAAATCCCAAAAAGTCTAATTTTGCAAGCAGATGAGCACATATCCTGTATTACCTCATAAGGAAGTCCCATTACCATCCTTTCGGCAGCTAAAGCTTTATCGCACATGCATGTTGGAGTACTTGATTTCCTTTCCTCAACAGTAGCGGCCGCATCATCCTTCTCTTTTCCTTTCGCAGCTTTTGAATTCCTTTCTTCATCTGAACCTGTAATTTCCTCTTTCTCCTCTCCATCTGCCTTCTCTTCTTTGTCCTTTACTGAAGATTCATTTGCTCCTTTGATTTCCTTGAACACTCAAATCCATCTTTATCAACTTCCATCTCATCACTTTCCACAACCTCAGCAACTAACGCGTGATTTATTTCAGATCTTGTTTCTTCCACCTCCACACTCCAGTCAATGTTGAGATCAAAGCTGACTCCTTTTTTGAATTTCCTTCTTCCTTTTCTTTCTCTGCTGTCAATCTTGGTACTCCAGTGTTACTAGGATCTGTGACAATTGGTAATGGACATTCACGTTTAAAATGTCCCAATTGTTTACAGTTAAAGCACCTCAATTTTGACTTATCAAATCCTAGTTTTGAGGTAGATGATGACCACCAAGTTCTTTCTTCCTGTTCTTTCCATGAATCTCCTGGCTCTTAAAGTAACATCGCCATTTGCCATTGAATGTCAGTTTCTTCTAAATCATCAGGATCAACCTGATACATATCCTCCATAGTCATTCCTTTACCTTTCAATTCACCAGCAACAAGAGCTTCATAGCTCTGAACAAACATTCCAAAAAGAGCCATTGTTTCAGATGAAATTGAAGTTTCAGCATTCACCTTAGAATTTCCCAATTCTTTTCCAACATGATTACTACCACTCGAGAATTACTTGTATTGCTCCCTCCTTGAATTGGATTTTGAATGTGAGAGTTTGCAGCGGATGACAACAAAGCAGCATTTTAAGAAAAACCAGATGTGGGCATCATAGTCTGGTTAAATTCTCTTCTTTTCATATCCAACTCAAAAGATTTCAACTTTTTAATGATATCCATCAGCTTATAATCTGTAAAACCTCTTTCTTGTTTGAGCATCCTCACTTGAAGACTCCACTGTGGTGGAAGAGAATCGAGAAGCCTGTTAACTTGTTCACTGTTGGAGAGTCTTTCATCATACTTCTTCAGAGTGCTTGAGACGGTTAAGAAACGATTTGTCAGATCTGTCAAACTTTCATTCTTGTATCCTACAAACGAATTGAACTCCTTTTCAGCTTGAATACTCTTATCTTTCACCAGATCTGCATTCCCATCATAGAATTCACAGAGAGCATCATAAAGGGATTTAGCATTTTTATGCTCTGCAAAACGATTATAGATATCTGGAGCCAAGCAGAGAGTTAGAGCACCAAAAGCTTTTGATCACGATCAATCAGTTTCAGATCTCTTTCAGTATAAGAAGATGGGTCTTTGTTCTGAGAAACGACATCACCAACCGTAACCGTAGGTATATGAGGACCTGAAATAATCGATTCCCATTGATTATGATCTGTGTAGAAAAAGAAAGCTTGGAGACATCTCTTCCAATCTTCAAAATTATCTCCATTAATGAGTCTGGAGGTCTATTAGGAGCAACACTTTCAAGTTCCGCAAGTGTAAGAGTAGTTAATTTCGACATAATAGTTTCGGCAGAAAAATGATAATTTCGCTGACAGATTCGCTAACAAATTCGCTGAAAGAGGGACTTGGCTAACAGTTTCGCTGAAACAATACTATCGCAGATACTTTCGCAAAAACAAACACTTTCGCTTGCAATTTCAGCAACACTTTCACTTGAACAGAGACAACAATTGCTTAATTTTGCTGCTAATTCGCAGGAAACAAGCTTGAACTTTCGTTCAAAAATAGATTCAGCAGCAATTTCGCCTGATGATGGTCAAAAACACTAATGAACTTTCGTTCAAGGGAATACTTTTGCTGAAACTCTAGAAAACAACTTCTGATCCAAAATAACTCATAATTTCGCTGAATGAAGATGACAGTTTTGCTGTAAGAACAGTAATTTCGCTGGTCGATCTCAAAACCCTTTTTGACCTCAAAATCAATCTGAAATCATCCAAATCTCAATGAATTTGAGATCTGATGATTGTAGAATCTTCCTCAATCAAGAACAAGCATAATTCAATCAATTTCCATGCCAAAAATAGCTGATAATCCAATGAAAATTGATTGAAACTAGATATTGACCAAAACCTCAAAACTCAACAAATCAAGAGCACTAAGGCTCTGATACCATATGTTGGTCCATGTGATCGATGAACAGTACAATTGATAGGATAATTTAATCAATATCAAACACACAATCCAAATAACAACAATGAGAAGTGAATATGATGAATCAAGACATAATTGGTACTCAAATGAACAAACTCACTCAATAACAACAAGCACAATTGTATTTCAATGAAGTAACTGCTTAGAAATGGTAGCTTGCAACAGAATTCCATGATTAGGGTTTTGCAAGCTTACCGTACAAGTGAAAGACAATAGTATATATAGCAGTCATATAGATTCGCTGACAGTTTCGCTACCAGCGAAACTGTCATGCCGAAACTATAGTTTCACCCGGCAGAACACAAGTTCGCCGGGTAAACCAAAACAGCAAACTGTGAGCGAATGTATAGATTCGCTCACAGTTTCGCTGGACTGCCAAAATGCTAATTACAAACAAAATACAAAATGAAACTAACAAAAGTCCTATTACAATGTAAAGTAAACATCTATACTAAAGTGAGTCCAACCTAACATGATCTTCAATGAGGGTGCACCCACAGAGTTCCCCAAAGCAGATTTAGACAGCACCTACATTCTCATGGGATATGGTGGAGACGTCAGCAGGTCAACTGTCTATAAATTTAACTTCTCATACAACTGGAAGTTTTGAATGCTATCCTTCATTGTCTGTCCAATAGATCTAGGGGATGAGACCAAATTCCATACGAACTAGGGTGTTTAGTTCATGGAATAGTGAGAGGCCTCCGCTTCAATTACTCAAGATTTATGCTGACCAATCTCATTGGAAATCTCCAGAGGGAAACATTCTTTATGTATGCTAGATTTTTTTAGCACATTATCAATTGTGAGCTGGACTAGAGTCAGCTTGTTTGTCCAGCCACTCTGCTTGTCCCTGAAATGAGGCCTACCATCTTTAAAACTCTGAAGAAGGTGTGCACCAACTTCATTGGAAGGTACACTTCTCTACTTTTAGGTATGAATGAGGAAATAGCTCCTGGTGACATCCCTGTTAACCCCACAGGTGATGAACCCACACCATCAACTGCCCCCACAATGCAAATTTTACCTTCTCTTCCCATCACCATCACTTAACAAACTACTGAAATGTTCACAACTACTGAGAATATATCAGAGAGTGCTAAGAACAAAATATAAAACTACTGATGCTAAACTACTGAAACTAAACTACTGAAACTAAACTACTGATTACAAAACTACTGAAAAGGGAAAATATAAAACTACTGAAAGAAAACCGTCACAACTACTGAAGAAGACCTCTTCAGCTGTTGTGACAACGTCTGATACTTGGTCTTCAGTACTTGTCTTCAGCACTTGTCTTCAGACTGTCTTCAGTACTTGTCTTCAGACTTTGTCTTCAGCACTTGAGTTCAGACTGTCTTCAGTACTTGTCTTCAGACTTTTTCTTCTTAGCACTTGTGTCTTCAGACTTTGTCTTCAACACTTGTGTCTTCAGAGTTCACAGGATCAGCGACCACAAGTTTGATGTATTAGAGTTCAAAGCAGCGGAATACGAATAGGATTAGACAAATTGTAGCAAGCAATCGATACTTGTATGCATTAAGAGCACATACGGTTATAGGGAGAGAATATATATTTCTGATTTCAAGAATGTTTATAGATATAAATATTTCTAATCAATCATTCAAAACATTCATTCATTCACATTATTACAATAGGTTGTCACTCCTTATATAGAGTGCAACAATCACTGCTGTTATCACGGAAAGTGAAACTGGCAGATCTAATACAAAAATAACTAACTCTTAACAAACTACTAAATGTTCACAACTACTGAGAACATAACAGAGTGTTAAGTACAGAATATAAAACTACTGATTAGAAACTACTGAAACTACAACGACTGAAGAACAAGCTCTTCAGTCGTTTTACAAAACTACTGAAACATAAAACTACTGAAACTACAACGACTGAAGAACAAGCTCTTCAGTCGTTTTACAAAACTACTGAAACATAAAACTACTGAAACTAGAAATATAAAACTAGAAATATAAAACTACTGATATCACAACTACTGAAGAAGTACTCTTCAGCAGTTGTGACAAACTACCGAGGCTTCAGTACTTGATCTTCAGACTTTGACCTTCAGGTGTTTCATCAGCTGATGACTTCAGTAGATATCATCAGCTGATGTCTTCAGTCTTTGTCTTCAGACTTTGTACATCAGTTGTTGATCTTCAGCACTTTGGTCTTTCAGCTTCAGCACTTGTGTTCTTTAGCTGTTGTACTTCAGTACTTTAGTTCTTCAGCTGTTGAAGTCTTCAGCACTTGATCTTCAGCTGTTGAAGTCTTCAGCACTTGTCAAACTGCTGATGAGGCTTTCAGCAGTTGTTGTGATACCATGTGGGACTTAGAGGTTTTCTGATCTTGGCTCATTGGTTCTTTTGGTCCAACAAACTCCCCCTGAACCAATGCAGCCAAAACCTCTAAATTATTCATAATCCCACTTATTGTTGGCAAAGTGTTGGTCTTTTTCCTTCTTGATCAGTAGAGAAGATGACCCATGTAAGCTCCGGCCTGGAAGAAATCTCAGATATTTGTTTGGCAGAGTATGAATGGAACTCTGTTTTGGGGAACTGGACACATAGTTGTTATCCCATTCATGAGATTTACTTCCCCATAATGAGTCTGTACAACTCTCTTGTGTAGGCCTCAAGGAAGGTGATTTGTTCCTCCATGGTTAGCTCTTCAGCACCTCCTTCAAACATGATTCAGGCCCATAATACTCAGACAGGTATTTGGCCTGTTTTCCATTCTTTAGCTCCACAGTTGTTATTATTCTGTAAGCAAACCTCATCCGGGTGATTACCCTCTAGGAACAACTGGAGCTCATTTTTCATGACTTCCTCAAGCCTCTTGTAAACTAACCCCTTTTCACTATTTTGTTTTCCAGCATCTTCTGAGGGTTAGATTAGCTTTGTAGGCTTTCTTGAAGTCTTCTAGGATTTCCAGGGGTGAAACTACAAAGACCAGAGAGATCACTTCATCTACGATCTTTTTCACCTGGCCAATGTATCTCTGAGTATGTTTTTCTTATGATTCTGTGAGAGACCCTGGGATATCAGGCCAAATCCTCACTCTTTCCTTTTGATATTGAAAGGTATGCCTGAGAGTGTAAAGTCTGAGGGCTTGGCTTCTTCATATTGATGATAGAAGATGTGGCTGCATAAGCTTTGTCAACTCTCTTCCAGCAATTCCTCATCATGCTGTTTATGAAGCTCTTCTCTTCTATCTTCAGCTTCACTTTAACATTTGTCTTTGGACTTCAGGAGTAATTGCTGAGGAGTGACTTGTGGCCTTAGGCAACTGAATCACAGCTGAGAGTGGCAGCCTATCTCATCATCTTCTTCATCATCTTCTAGCCTCAATATCCTTCTCTTCTTTCTTCAGGGTATATCATCGGCTATGGGTTTTGAGGGTAAGGGAGTTGGTTTGGTGGGTTGTGTTTTGGGTGGTTTTGGTGCGGGAATGTTGACAGGCTGTTCTAGCATCCTTGAGGTGAGTGTGGCTTTTGATTGCTTGGCTAGCTCAGTCCTGCTCCCAGCACCCGCTTCATTCAAAGCTTCAATAACAAGCCCCTAGTATATGCTTCAGACGAACATTCTGGTGGTGATTGCCAAGATACTGTCCCTGGACCAAGCTTTGATTTCGATCATTGATCTTCCAGATATTTTGCAATAAATCTAATCATGATCTCAAGCCTTTCTCTTTCTAACACTTCATAACTTGCCCATCTATTCTGGATTTCTTCAATCTCTAGTCGTCGAATCTCAGAGTCAAGTTTATTGGTGTCATGGCCTTGCCTAAACAGCTGATCAATGATGTTGTCCATTGATCTGCTGTGTTCGGCATCAGCCTCTTTTATCAGTAGCTCCAAGGCTTTATCTTCAGCATATGATCATCAGCACCTTTCTTTCGCTTGTAGGTGAGCAGTGGTTGCTGTTCTTTCTCCTCCTCTGGGCTTGCTTCGCTTCCTTCTTTTCCTCGGATCTTTTCCTCTTCTTTTCTTTCACTGCAGTACTCTCCCCCTTTTTGGATGCATTGGAGGAAGGGGTTTGTACCGCAGAAAGTGTCTTTTGCACAGCAGCATCAATCAAGGGTTGTAAAGTTGAGGAAAGCCTCTCATCAATGGCTTTAGTCACAATATCAGTGATTATGGGTGTGATGAGAGGGAGGGAATTTTCAAGTACAGCACCTATTTGCTCAGGAGGGTTCTGTTCCTGAGAAATAGGGCCTGAAGCAGAGGCAGGTGGTTGAGTTTGGAGTGGCTCAGTGTTTGGGGAACCTTCAAGTGAAGGTGCCATCTGTTGGTGGGTAGAGGCAGATGGTCTTTCTCCTTGTGAGAGTTGATCAAGAAGGTTTTGCAGCCTACTGACTTTCTCTTCAAGGATTGTGTTCTGGGCAAGAACATCGTAGAAAAGCCCAGGTCATCATCAGCCGAAGCTGAATCATCTGACCTCCTGCTTAGAGTAGGATTTACATGCACTGGGTGTAGACCAGTTGATGGATGTGCCCCTTGTGCTTGGTACTGGGGACTTCCAGCCTCAGGATAGTGTCCATCATCAGCTGTTGCCTCTAGTGAGGTCTTAGCAATATTACCAGCCTCATTCTGATCATGTGCTGAGTCAGAGGAGGTGGCAGCCTCACTAGATATTCTAAGCTCCTTGTCTACACCAGGAGATAGAAGTGGTAAACCCCTGTGCTGTGGGTTCTCAAGTGCACTGTGTTCCTCCCCTCAATTGTAGAGGTATTCCCAGTAGTAGGTGGTTTCTGGGGAGGGGGTGAGGAGTGCAGTTGAGTCAGCACTTGTGCAACTATTAAAGTTGGGCTGTGAGGGGCGGTTGGTTGGGGTGAAGGGATAGAAGCAGGGTGCACCTGGGGAGGTTGGTGCTCTTCAATGGCAATCCCCTAAAGTGAGGAAGATCCCAGATATGTAAGTACCCCTTGTGTGGTTGCTGCAGGCTCCTGTTGAGAGGAAGCCTGAGCGGCTATGGCTGGAAGAGTCATTGTATCCACTAGGGGGTTTAGACTAGTGGATATATCCTGCGGTTGTGTTGCAGGGGCATCCTCAGGGGACTCAATTCCCTGAGTAGCCGTTTTGGGTTTCTTGTTGGTGGGTTTGGTGGGGACTTTTGATTTGGAGGTGGTGGCTGTGGGTTCCAGCTGCGTGGGTTTTCGCAGCTTGGCAGCCATTTTTAGTGTCTGGTCAGAGTTGTGCCGGGAGTATACTTCCGGCAGAACAGCCGTAGCAGGGACTCCCAAGCCAACAAGTCCCTCAGCATTAAGCTGGTTTGTAATGATGGCCATTATGAACCGTGGATATAGTATCCAACGGTTGGCAGTTAGTTTTTGAGCCATATCCTTGAGCTCTGAAAATATTATTTCTGAAAAGTTTAGCGGTTGTTGCTCAAGAATAGAATACATTACCTGCTGCCATTTCGTCGACATTTGATCCCAAGATGACGTCTTAGGGGCCAAACATACATTCACCATGTGAAAGATTAGGCGCTCAGCGTCATTAAAGTGTTTCTTCAAGATAGTGGAGGCACTGAGATCGCCTTGATATCCATGTTGGGCAAAGGATAGATCTGTGGTGCCCTTCGGATATCCAGCAGGAGAACTAGCATCATTCAGATAAAGAATTTTGCGGATTATTGCAGGAGTGATGACTACTTCTTTGTTGTTTACGACCGACTGGAGAGATGTTGTGGTGTTCTCCCTAGTGGTAATAGTAACGTTCATCCAAAATTGTTGAAGGGATTCGGCATGTAGTATGGGATTCAGAAGAAATGCCGTATTGTATTGGGACTGAACCATAAGATCGATAGCAGTATCGAACTTAGTCCAGATGGGCGATTTAGTGAGGTAGGCAACACAGTTGTGTCGCGGTTTAATTTGCATGGACGCCATTGAGAAGAGGGAAGTTTTTTGGAGAGGAACGTTAGGTTTGAAGAAGATGAAGCATTGAGAGCTTAGGTCAGGGATATTTATAGGTACGGGTAAGAAAACGATTGAAAGATGTGGTGTTAGTCATCAGTAGTTTTAAACGACCGTTGACATGGTATTATCCTTCCAGACGTTGAAACAGCTGAAGTCGTGGTGTTAGGCGTCGGTAGTTAGAAAACTACTGAAGACCGTGGTTTTGACTTCAGATGATTGAAACAACTGAGGACTTGGTGTTTGTCATCAGTAGTTACGAAACTACTGAGGACAGTGGTTTTGTCATCAGCTGTTGTAAACAACTGAAGACTTGGTATTAGTCATCAGTAGTTATAAAACTACTGAAGACATGGTTTTGCTTCAGTTGTTTAGAATGAAACAGCAGTTGTACAAACGACTGAAAAGAAATTTCTCATCAGCTGTTTTCGTCAATTCTTAGCTTTTCAGCTGTTTCATACTGTCCTCAACACATTCATCAGCCTCTTTGGCTGATTTCAGTTGTTTCATAGGACATTAGTACTTATCTGTTTTTACTGATTGCAGTAGTTGTAGCTGCATCAGTAGTTGTAACTACATCACTAGTTTAGAACAGATGAAGTACTTTAGTACTTGTGAGACATTTAGCCTTCAGTAGTTATAAAAGCTGCTGAGGGTAAAAGAGCTCATCAGTACTTATATGTGACATAGTTACTAATGATCATCAGTACTTATTACTAAGATGATCAGTAGTTGTCACTTATTCTAGCTG
This sequence comes from Flaveria trinervia, assembly GCA_025506515.1. Taxonomy (NCBI): domain Eukaryota; kingdom Viridiplantae; phylum Streptophyta; class Magnoliopsida; order Asterales; family Asteraceae; genus Flaveria; species Flaveria trinervia. Next base: position 20,375,580 of record CM046457.1, read on the forward strand.
CAGCATACCAAGCCTTAACACCAGTTTTGGAAAGTTGAACTATCCAAAGGCTTAGTAAAAATGTCTGCAAGCTCATCAGCACTAGGCACAAACTTAGGATCAATCAGACCTTTTTCAAAACAATCTCTTATAAAATGATGTCTGATCTCTATATGTTTGGTCCTAGAGTGCTGGACTGGATTTTTGACAATGCAAAGAGCTGAAGCACTATCCATTAGCAATGGAGTCTTAGTCTCTGTAATGCCATAATCCAGAAGTTGGTTTTGAAGCCAGAGTACCTGAGATGTACAACTTGCAGCAGCAATGTACTCTGCTTCAGCAGTTGATGTAGCAACTGAGGTCTGTTTCTTGCTCTGCCAAGAATCAAGCAGTTGCCTAGGAATTGACATCCACCAGAAGTTGATTTCCTGGTCAACTTACACCCTGCATAGTCACTGTCAGAAAAAGCAACTAATTTACCAGAATGTCCAGTGGAATACCATAAACCTAGAGATGGAGTGCCTTGCAGATATCTAAAGATCCTCTTGACTGCAATCAGATGAGACTCTTTAGGTGCAGCCTGAATCTAGCACAAACACATGTAGCAAACATAATATCTGGTCTAGAAGCTGTTAAATACATCAAGGACCCAATCATACATTTGTAAAGTGTTTCATCAACCACTTTACCTTTCTGATCTGTATCCAGTTGTGTGGTGCTGCACATGGGGGTAGAACAGGGCTTACAGTTTTGTAAATCAAACTTTTGCAAAAGATCTTTTGTATATTTGGACTGATGAATGAAAATTCCATCAGCCTTTTGTTTGATTTGCAACCCCAGAAAGAACTGTAATTCTCCCATGGCACTCATTTCAATCTTCTGTTGCATCAACTTTGTAAAGGCATCACACAACTTTGGATCAGAGGATGCAAAAATGATATCATCTACATAAATTTGAACAAGTAGATTATGCTGCCCAGCTTTCTTAATGAATAAAGTCTTATCTATGTAGCCTCTAGTGAAATTGTTTTCCAGAAGAAAGTTTGATAATGTCTCATACCATGCTCTAGGAGCTTGTTTTAACCCATAAGAGCCTTATCAAGCTTATACACCCAATTAGGATGTTTATTGTCCTCAAAGCCTGGAGGTTGACATACATAAACCTCTTCTTTAATTTTTCCATACAAAAATGCACTTTTGACATCCATTTGAAAAACTTTAAGGTTTTGATAGCAGCATAAGCTAAAAACAATCAAATTGCTTCCAGTCTGGCTACAGGGGCAAAGGTTTCATCATAATCAATACCTTCTTCTTGTGCAAACCCCTGAACAACTAGTCTGGCCTTGTTCTTAACAATAAGCCCATTTTCATCAGTTTTGTTCCTAAACCCCCTTTAGTGCCTATGGCACACTTACCTGGAGGTAGAGGAACCAGTTCCCACACTTGCTGTTTCTTGAACTGAAGAAGCTCAAGCTGCATGGCATCAACCCATCCATGTCCTTTAAAGCAATGTGATAATTCTTTGGCTCTTGCTGACTGATGAAGAGAGCACAGAAGCAGAAATTTGACAATTGACTTCTTGTTGATACTCCCAGTGATATCACCAATGATTTGAGACATAGGGTGATTCTTCAGATCTTGATACACAATGAGATCTGTGCAAGTGTTTGTAGCAGGCTCAGCAGTAACAGATGGTGATGGTGAATGATTTCCTTGAAACCAATCAGTGGATGGTAATTCAAAGGAAGTTGAATTCGAAGAGATCTCATCAGCATTTGTTGTGGATGGTGCTACTGGAGCTACAGGAACATCAGGTCTAGCTGAATCAGGCAGCTGATCACTAAACCTGAAGAGGTGAGTACTGCAATCATCATCATCATCAGCAGTACCACCAGGTGGTGAACTGTTGACAGGAGCAACGGCAGGAGTTTGATAAGGAACATATTGCAGTATGTCCAAATCAAATAACTCCACAGGGCTTTGTGGAATCTTGTCCTTTGGAGATTCATTGAACTTAACATGTAGAGTTTCTTCAACCATCTTTGTTCTGCAGTTGAAGACTCTGTATGCCTTGCAAGTAGATGAATAACCAACAAAATACCTTGCATCCACCTTAGGATCAATTTATGGAGTTGATCCTTTGTGTTGAGAATAAAACAGGGACACCCAAATGCTTTGAAAAATGAAATCAGAGGTGCCAAATGATGGAGAACTTCATATGGAGTCTTCATCAACCTCTGATTTACTAAAACTCTATTTTGCACATAGCAAGCTGTGTTGACAGCTTCAGCCCAAAAGGTCAGTGGCAAACAGAGTCAGCCAGCATGGACCTTGCAGCTTCAATGAGGGTCCTGTTCTTTCTCTCCACTACTCCATTTTGTTCTGGAGTCCTTGGAATGCTAAACTGCCTTTTGATTCCCTTTGAAAGATAGAAGTCATCAAGTGTATGATTTCTGAATTCAGTTCCATTGTCACTCCTAATACCTTGACTGGAAGGGAATACTGCTTCTCAATATACAACACAAAGTGAATAATCTTCTGAGCAGCCTCATCCTTTGAATGTAGAAAGAAAGTCCATAAAATCTGGAGTAATCATCCACAATTACCAGACATTATTTCTTCTTTGCCATGCTCATTACTCTCACAGGACTAAATAGATCCATATGCAGTAATTGCAAGCAGGCATGGACTTAGGCTCTTCAATAGGAGGGAATGAGACTTTGTGCTGTTTTCCTTTTAAACAAGTAGTGCAGGTTTCATCACAGTGGAACTCCTTTATTGGTAAGCCTCTGACTAAACTATTGTGGGTAAGCTTATTCATGTTTTTGAGATTAACATGACCAAGCCTTCTGTGCCACAGTTAGATTCTTGAGAAGAGGCTTTGGAAAATAGGCAAGGATTGCCTTTGAGATCTATTTTCTTAGAGATATCTAAGGCATACACTCTTCCTGTCCTGTTGGCTCTCAGGAGAGTGTGATCATCCAACACCTTGTCAATCAAGTGCAAAACTTTGATGACAGAATCCTACAGTTTGACTGGTGAAAAGAGCAACATGGCCTTTATCACACATTTGACTGACACTCAAGAGATTGTACTTGAGATTTTCCACATGATTAACATCATCAAATTTGATTTCTCCATTGGAGACAAAGCCCTTACCAATGATGTAACCCCTAGCATCATTGCCAAAAGAAACAAATCCCTTCTTTCCTTGAGAGTAGTCATGAAGAAGAGAGCTATTCCCAGTCATGTGCATAGAGATCCCCCACTGTCTACATACCAGATGCTACTTTGGCATGTTGAAGAACCCTGCAAATAAACAATCAGTTAGTTTTAGAGACCCAAACCTTTTTGATTTTGGGCCTGGTTTCATCAATAGATGGCAAACTAACAGGTTTATTTGAAACAACAGCCTGAGAGGAAGAAGAAGAGGAGTCCTTTGGCTTGGATCTCCTTTTCTGTGGTTTCAACATAGGAGCATTTAGTTGGTTAACTCTACCCAACAGATATTGAACCATCATAACCAGCTATGTCTGATTTTGTGATAACGCTTTCAGCTCATCAGACACATTGCCAGTGGAGTTTGATAAGTCCCTATGTTGCCCCTTCTTCTTCTGAGCATTCTCAGCTGTCACCTGTTTAACCCCTTCCTTTTTGGATTTCTTTGAGGACTTAAGGGTTACAGGATTTGATGTTGCTGATACAAATGTGGTCTCAAACTCAGTTTTCATTTTTACCATTTTCTCTTTAATTTCTTCTTTTTGTTTGAGTTTGGAACCTCTTTTGTACCAACAATCATCTGTATGATGATTGAACAAACCACATACTTCACATGGTTTCTTCTTCATCTTAGGTTGATCATCAACTAAAGAGGGTGAAGCAACTGAAGACTTGTTCTTCAATGCTTTGGAAGCATTGTTTGCTTTCTTGACTGCCTCTTTAGTAGTCTTCAAACTCTTTCTACTGTCAGTTTCTTCTCTTCAGTACTGACAGCAGTTGAAGTTTGAACTTCAGGTGTTAGATCCTGCTCTCTAGTCCTTTCAGGACCTTCAGAATTAACTCCTGAGTTGATCAACTCATTATCATGTGAATGTCAGCATTTGAACCATCAACATCAGCTGATAAGTTCAAAGAGGGCTTGATGCTGACTGCTACTTCTGATTGTGCTGTATCAGAAGGTAGATCACATGATGTGATGGATTGGTTATCACTCTCACCATCAGATTCTACCTCTGCTCTTGGGGTAAAATCTGTAGGTGGAGCAGTGTGATTGTAACCAATTCCAAACTTCACATTTGAAGCAGATTGCTTACTAAGAAGCATTTCAAAACCTTGCATGATTATACCTATCTATCACACTCTACCTGGGTAACTGCAAGGGTTTCTTTGAGATCTTTGTACTTCTCTAGAAGTACCTCTTCTCTAGCCTTATCATCAATTATTTGGCAATTCAGTTTATAAATCTCATCATTTTTATCTTTAAGCACAGACTCAAACTCAGCTTTGTTTTTTGGAAATTATATGTTCTAGCTCAATGTTCTTATTAATTAGAGCTACATTTGCTTCTCTAATTGAAGCAAATGCTGCTATGCATGGTTCAGAACATAATTTGGCTTTTGCCTCAGAGGATACCTGTGATACCTGAGGTGTAGAGGAATTAGAAAATGAAGTATCAGCAGACTCCAAAGCAAAGCCATAAGAGCTAGATTCCCAAAAGGACTGTCACCACCATGTTGACCAACACCTGAGAACAGTTGGTCATGACCAGACATGTCATCTGGTAAATGCTCCAGTCAACAACTCCTGGGGTGAAGAAGCTGGTGTTGAGGTTGAGGTTGTTGATGAGATTGGGATGGCTGAGGTTCTGGTAGTGCATGAGGTTGTGGTGCCATAGGAACTTGAACTTGATTTGACTGTGGCATGTAATAACAAGGGTACGGATATGGCATTTGACCCTGAGGAACAAAATATGCGGAGATTGTTGTTGAGGATGATGACTAGAAGTGACAGGATGTTGCCCTCTGTGTTGTTGACTATTGCCAGGAAAAGTCACAAAGGGTGCAGTGGAGTTAGATCCAGTTGATCTACACTCTCTTGCAAAGTGTCCAAGCTTTGGCATTTGTGACACCTCAACTTGCTCTTGTCAAAGCCAACTTTGGTTTTGCCAGAGAGTCCTGGGAATTTTTTCCAGTTCTTTTATAGAACTTCTGAGATCTGATATTTATCAGGGCCATTTGACTCAAATATCCATCTCCTCTAAGTCATCATCAGCAATCCCCTTGAGATCATCCATAATGAAGCATAGATTGTCATTATTACACCCAGTAAACTGACCATCAACACTCACAAATGCAGAATCAGAAGTGCTTGAAGAGAAATTAATATGCTCATCATACTGGCATTCAGATGAAGCATATTTTGACTCATGACCCACCAAGGCAGTGTTGTCTTGTACAAAGTCTTCAGTGAGCTTTCTAGATGAAGACAGCTTTCTCTTCTGTTCTATCTCTCTCTCAAACGTGAGCAGTTTCCCATGGAGTTGGGTGAGAGATAGTTTGTCCAAACTTGCCTGGAGCGTAGGACAATAGTATATGTGTCCCATCTCTCAGGCAGTGATCTGAGAAATCTGTTATTCATCTGAATATTTGTGTACTCAAGTTTGTCCATTTTTAGTTCAGAGATCAAACAAGAGAACCGCTCATATTGTTGAGTCAGTGTCTCACCCTTTCTATGAGAGAATGTCTCATATTGTTGGGCAAGAATTTCTCTATTATTTGCCAAGACCTCATCTGTTCCTCCAAATTGTTCTTTCAAGGCATTCCAGAGGTCATGGGCAGTTTCATGATGCATTAGCCCAGAATAGATTTCATTTGGCAGTGCCATGGCCAGAATTCCATGGGCTTTTGCATCAATTACAAGCAACTTCTTATCCTCATCTGAGTATTGCTCCCTCCTCTTCGGAACCATTTGATTGGTTTCCGGGTTATTCACCATAGGCTTGTGTGGACCATGTACCACTGATGTCCAACAACCTGCGCTGTTAACAGACAGGTGATGGAGCATTCGTCTTTGCCATATGTTATACTCATTCCTAACCAGCATTGGTGGCTTGGTTGAGGAACCAGTAGTGGTTATTTTCAGTTCAAAAACAATTTAATTCGAGCTTTTAAAAAGTTTTACACAGACCACAACAAACTCAATGAAAACCAAGAAAAGATCTCAAGATGAATGACAAGAAATACAGAAAATTCAATCTCTATAACCGTTTCTTGCAAAAACAAAAACTAATTCAATCAAACTTAGATCTTGAATAGCAGTTTCAATGATCAATTATTAGATCGATCAATGATTAACTTGCTCTGATACCATTTGACAGGATCACGATCACAAGTTTGATGTATTAGAGTTCAAAGCAGCAGAATACGAACAGGAATTAGACAAATTGTAGCAAGCAATCGATACTTGTATGCATTAAGAGCACATACGGTTATATGGAGAGAATATATATTTCTGATTTCAAGGAATGTTTATAGAGATAGAATATTTCTAATCAAATCATCAAAACATTCATTCATTCATTCACATTATTACAATAGGTTGTCACTCCTTATATAGAGTGCAACAATCACTGCTGTTATCACGGAAAGTGACAACTGGCAGATCTAATACAAAATAACTAACTCTTAACAAACTACTAAAATGTTCACAACTACTGAGAACATAACAGAGTGTTAAGTACAGATATAAAACTACTAATTAGAAACTACTGAAACTACAAGACTGAAGAACAAGCTCTTCAGTCGTTTTACAAAACTACTGAAACATAAAACTACTGAAACTACAACGACTGAAGACAAGCTCTTCGGTCGTTTTAACAACTATTGAAACATAAAACTACTAAAACTAGAAATATAAAACTAGAAATATAAATACTGATATCACAACTACTGAAGAAGTACTCTTCAGCAGTTGTGACAAACTACTGAGGCTTCAGTACTTGATCTTCAGACTTTGACCTTCAGGTGTTTCATCAGCTGATGACTTCAGTAGATATCATCAGCTGATGTCTTCAGTCTTTGTCTTCAGACTTTGTACATCAGTTGTTGATCTTCAGCACTTGTAAACTCTTCAGCTGTTGTACTTCAGTACTTTACTCTTTCAGCTTCAGCACTTGTGTTCTTCAGCTGTTTACTTCAGTACTTTAGTTTCAGCACTTGATCTTCAGCTGTTGAAGTCTTCAGCACTTGTCAAACTACTGATGAGGCTTTCAGCAGTTGTTGTGATACCATGTGGGACTTAGAGGTTTTCTGATCTTAGCTCATTGGTTCTTTTGGTCCAACAAGACTGTCTTCTTCACTTGTGTCTTCAGACTTTGTCTTCAGCACTTGTGTCTTCAGACTGTCTTCAGCACTTGTGTCTTCAGACTTTGTCTTCAACACTTGTGTCTTCAGACTGTCTTTAGCACTTGTGTCTTCAGACTTTGTCTTCAGCACTTGTGTCTTCAGAATGTCTTCAGCACTTGTTTCTTCAGACTTTGTCTTCAGCACTTGTGTCTTCAGACTGTCTTCAGCACTTGTGTCTTCAGACTTTGTCTTCAGCACTTGTGTCTTCAGCAGTTGTTGTGACGTCTGTGGGACTTAAAGGTTTTTCTGATCCGGGTCATTGGTTCTTTTGGTCCAACAGTATTTACACTCCTCTAAGTAACCAACAAGGGACAGCCTCACCAGAGGCTCAATGCCTATAGACATTGACCAAGGTCCCGGGTCAGTAGGTTTAAGCTCCTAATCTTTCACTGACCTTCTCTTCAAAACTGATGAAGACATTACCTCCCTCCATGGCAATGAAGTTGATCTACAACACCCACTCCATGATCAATAGAGCCTAGAGAGACCTCTTATCTATAGCCCCCATTAGCAAACCTTTACTGAGGTGAGTCCCACTGATATGGAGGGGACTCATGTAGATTCAGCTGGCACTATAGAAGGTGACTCAATGGACCTTATGGACAGTGGTAACATTTTTGAGACTGAATCTGCGGCAACCATGGCTTTTGATAACTCTGAAAGAGACATCATTAAGAAAGGGAAACAAGGGTGCCAAGAAACCACATCTGGTGGTGAGGCTAAACATACTAGGTATGTTACCTCATTTCCCCCTGATTCTTCAAAATAAGATGAGGGAAGTATGCAACTCCTCATTCAAGACCTAATATCTAAAGTCTTACACGTTGAATCCAAGTCTCAACTAGCCGAGAAATAGACTGAGAGATCTGTTAGGCACATACCCGTTCAGGTCTCCATGACCTCTTCCTCTAGCTTATCTAGCTCTCAAGATGATGCTACCAAAAAGGGGGAGAATGTTCAGAGACAAACAAAAGAGGAACCACTAAGCCAAACTTCAACTTCTAAATATTAGGCTCCCATTACAACTTTTTCTATGCCATCCCAAGTTATACTACAAATTGACTCAAGGATGCTTAGAGATCTCTATAGACTCTTCTCCAAGTTTCTGTTGAGATCCCCTCTTGATCAGCCTAGCCCTAATGCAGCAATGATATATTTTGGAGCTAAAGAGCTTAAGAGGCTAAGTGCACCTTCTACCCTTGTGAAAGAAGTTGGTCAACCTATGGTCCACATGGAACCTGAGATTCAATTTGAAGGGGAAATGAGGACTGATGGCCCAGCAACTGAAACAGTTGGGACATAAACTACACTCCCTCAAACTTCCAAAGCTGAAGTTAAAGCCTCGAAAGAACAAGCCGAATCTTCCGAAGCTGAAATGGAAGCTGTGGAAAGAGGTGCGAAAGTAATAATAAAAAAAAATAAAAAATAAAAAAATAAAATAAAATAAAAATTAAAAATAAAATAATAATAAATAATAAAATTAAAGGTGCCAAAGTATTCTTTCGCTAATAATTTCGCAAAGCGAAACTGCAATTTCGCTAGGTTGGATAATAAGTTGTTAATCAGTTACCTCCTAGCGAAATTACAGTTTCACTGGGCGAAACTGTAAATTAGCGAAATTATAGTTTCACTAGGCGAATCTGTAAATTAGCGAAATTACAGTTTCACTGGGCAAAACTGTAAATTCGCCAGACGAATTTATAGTTTCGCTGTCTGCGAAACTATTTGCTATATAAGTCATGTTTGCGGATTTTTTCTCATAATTTCGCACAACCGCTCAGTTTCTCTTTTAGGGTTTTTCCGTAACTTTTAAGGCGATTTTGATTTGTGTTTGTGATTTGGTCTGATTTTTCGTGAGATTCACTTCGTATGAGAGTTTCGAACACTGATTCACCTTCTAATCTGGATTAAATAGTCTATTCTCAAGTTATCTAGATTGTGTCTCTTCGGTGGTTTCGCTGTTTGTTCAGCGAAACTACTAATTTCTCTACGAAATTGAACAAAAGTTCACATCTTTTCTGCGAAACTGTAAAGTTATGTTGTCCGAGCAAACTTAACAGTTTCGCCGTATCTTTTCTAATTTCGCAATGACTGATCTTTAATTTACACAGTTTCGCTTGTATTTTCTTATGTCAGCGAAACTAATTTGTAATAGCGAAACTAAGTTAATATTTGGTGAAACTAATTGCGAAACTACTTTAATTCATTCTAATCTTGTCGAAATTGTCTTTGAGTCAGCGAAACTATCATCTCTTAGTGAGCGAAACTATTGTTTCGCTTGCCGAAATTGATTGTTTCTTTTGTTTTTGTTTTATTTTCTTCTTTTCAATATTTCTTATTCAAATTTATTTGTTGTTCTTCTCAGGTTATCATGGCGAATCTCAAGTTTGATGAGAGGAATAACATCACTGCCATATTAGACGATTCTATTCCAAAGGCGGTCGGATTTCGCGACTGCATTAGATGGCTTCAGAGATCACCCATTGCATATGCTATCTCTCACTCACCCACTATCTATGATCTTCATATTAGAGTTTTTGGAGATCAGCAGAATACAACACTGGAGGAGATGTACAGAGAATCTCAGCTAGAGTGTTTGATCATGATATAACTATTACTGCTGAGAGCGTGTCGAGGATTCTTAGACTAGAAGATGATACTGGTGATGAAGTGGATATGACGGAGTCTGAAGTATTCCAAGCTTTCAGACAAATAGGGTATGAGGGACCAGCTTTTGGTTCGAGGAAGGAGATTAAAAAGTCTTTTTTATCTAAGGAATGGAGATATATAGCTCATGTTTTTATTATGTGCTTAGATCACCGTAAGGGTGAATCCGATGGACTTAATCTTGACTGGGCCAAAGCTATGGTGATATGATGTAAAGGGAAGAAAGCAAACATTGCTAGACTGATCTTTGTGTGTATGGCAGAGAATGTGATGGCTGTGAAGAAGGATAAATGGTTGTTATATCCTCGCTTTATTCAAATGATTATTGATAATCTTATTCCTGATGTTTCTAAACATGGTGAAGTCAAGAGATTAGTGCAGGTGAACCCTCGGATATTTGCTGATTGCTATGCTATCCGCCATGATTTCAGTGGTAAAATCACCCATCTTTGGGAAAATATGTACCCTCCAGAACGCTCGAATTATATCAGACGGGTCGTTGAGTCTGAAAACAAAAGGACTGAGGAAACAAGGGTGCAACAAGCTGATGCAGCTAAAAAGAGAAAGAGATATGCAAAAGAGAAAGATTATGATTTTGAAGAAGATATAGATGCACAAGAAGAGGAGATAAGGGTGGAGAAAGAACGGAGATCTAAAAAGAAAACTGACTTTGTTGAGCCTGAACGGAGATCAAAACATCGACACGAGGGTTTCACAGCAAGGAAAGCGGCTAGTGCTGGTCTTGATGAGGATGTTATTCGTAGTCTAAATACTTCATTGGCCAATGAGTTGAGTATGATAAAGACTAAACTAACGAATCAGGAGATTAGGGAAAAACAGAAGGATGAGGTAATTGAAGGAATGAAAAAGATGTTGGTTGACCAGAATATCTAAGTACTCATTCTTGAATCTAAGTACTCATTCTTGAATGAGGTAATTGAAGGAATAATTTGATTAAGAGATTGTTTGAAGAAATCTCTCAGATGAAAGCTGCTGCTGGCCTACCTAGTCAACTAACTCAATCTGAGTTAGATGATATGACTGATATATCTAAGTACTCATTCTTGAATGTGGGTACTTCATCCAAGGTAGGAGAGGGCACTTCTGGAGCAGCTAATACTGAAGCAGGGGAAATGGAGATCCCAAGAGAAGATGCTGGAAGAAATGAGGATGATGATATTATTAATGCAGGGTTTGTTAATCTACAGTTTTATTTTGATAAGGATAGTGTGGGTGAAGAAGTGGTTGTTACTGCTACCACTGAGGGAATGTCTGATAAAGGAAAAGGTTTGATTGATGAAGAAGAGGAGGATGAGCAAATGGTTGATTATGATTCTGAACCAGAGTTTTATGAAGTAGATGAGAGACCACTGGTGTATGTTGCTAAGAAGGGAGATGATGAAGCTGATGTGTTTGAGATGGATAAAAATGACCGGTTGGTGAAGGAGAAGGAGGCTGAAGAACTTACTCCTTTGTTTCAAAATATGGAAGGTTTAAGCAGGAAAGAGGCAAAAAAGAGGATAATAAGTTGGTGTTATAATTCTAGTTTAAAGATGTTTATGATTAAAAGAAGAGGAGGTCATATCAGCTACATGCACAAGAGGAAGGCTTTTAAGACCTTGCCCAAATGGGATCTGAGACGGTTGGCCACTTTGCCTTTGATTAATGCTCATTTAAGTGAAAAGGCAGTATTTCTTGAGAAGGTAATTAAAAATGGACTTAATGATAATTTTGAATCATTTGGATACATGAAGGCTGAACGAAAAAGATCAAACCACCAAAGACTGTAAACAGGGTAAGATTGGCTGATCCTCTTCCCCAACGTTTACAGGACTTTGAAAAGTGGTTTTATGATAATAACACTGGCGAGGCGGTGATTAGAGCCAAACGGGGAAAAGAGTTTAGGGTGTTTGACCCGATGGAATTATTCAGCTTCAGTGATGAAGATCTCTTGACTCTTTGTGAAAATCATATTAAGGCTGGGGCAGGAGAGGAAACACGAAAAGGGGCAAGCTTGTTTATGAATGTGGCAAACAAAATACGAGGAGTACGGGCGGAGGTAAAGAGTTTGGCTGAAAAGGTGAGAGCACAAGATGACTTTGCAATGGATGTTCAGGACATGACCAGGCAGTTTGCTAGAGCTAGTGGTCATTCTGAGGAAGCTGGTGATGCAGGAACTAACCTTGGAGGATCAGTGGCTGAAGCTTCTAAAGATGTTGCTGCAGGAGGTGATGAAGATAGCACAACAGCAGCAGAGGAAACCAGAGCCGACGAGTCAAATCAAGAGAAGTGAAGATAGTGAAGTCCAACCTAGGGGGAGTATTGAAGATCAAGTTAGGTTGGACTCACTTTAGTATAGATGTTTACTTCATATTGTAATAGGACTTTTGTTAGTTTCATTTTGTATTTTGTTTGTAATTAGTAGTTTTGGCAGTCCAGCGAAACTGTGAGCGAATCTATACATTCGCTCATAGTTTGCTATTTTGGTTTACCCGGCGAACTTGTGTTCTGCCGGGCGAAACTATAGTTTTGGCATGAGAGTTTCGCAACTGTCAGCGAATCTATGACTGCTATATATACTATTGTCATTTCACTTGTTCGGTAAGCTTGCAAAACCCTAATCGTGGAATTCTGTTGCAAGCTACCATTTCTAAGCAGTTACTTCATTGAAATACAATTGCACTTATTGTTATGAGTGAGTTTGTTCATTTGAGTACCAATTATGTCTTGATTCATCATATTCACTTCTCATTGTTGTTATTTGGATTGTGTGTTTGATATTGATCAAATTATCCTATCAATTGTACTGTTCATCGATCACATGGACAAACAACTGTACTCACTGTCCGAGGATCTAATCATCATAGATGCAATTCTAGAGCTGGCATCTAAGGTGAATAGTGAGGAATTTCTCAACAAAGTACCTCTATTGCAATCTGAGTCCTCCCTCCAAGAACCACCAAAGTCAGCATATCAAAAGATGATAAAGGAAAGAAGAAAATGACAGTGGAAGAGCTTCAGAAGGAGGAAAGGATTGAGAAACTCAAAAGAAAATGGAAACTTCCAACTGGGAAGCTGTTTGCTGACAGTTCAAAAGCAGCTGCAGCCAACCACAAGGCAGTTAGCAACAAGAAGAGAGTTGAGGTCATTGACCGGCTCATCAAGCTTGGAGTCATCAACGAAGACATACTCCTGCTACCACTAAAGGAGTTAATAGAGCTGGAAAAGGCAACCATACTACAAAATGAACAACAAATGGAAGAAACAAGGTTGACCTGAGAGGAAGAAAGAGAAAGAGAATAGGGGGAAGCTAACATACAGATTAGGAAGGAAAGGATAGCTTTCCTAACCTCCAGAGATTTCTCTCTTCAAGAGCTATCTCCACAAAATGATGAAACGATCCTATGGCTCTTCAACAAAGAACAAGATCAACTGGAGAAAGAGAGAAAAAGAGCTGCAAGAGAAATGTTGAAAGAGAAGAAGAACAAAGAAGAAGAAGACAGGGTCACTGCAACCAAGAAGATAGGTGACAAAGCCTGGATAAGGACTTCTCCAGGCTCACGGCTTCTCTGGAAGGCAGGTGGGACCAATGTCTGAAAGGACACTGCAACGAATTGTCAGTGAAATCAAGGCTGACATTCGTTTGGGTAAAATGAGAGAGATGTATAAAAGGGTATAGGGGATGACCTTCACACCAACCCCTCAACCCAAACCTGAACCAATTCCCTCACCATTCACCATTAAAACTAAACCTTTCACACTTGAACCCACACCACTATCCTTACCCACCTCCTCACCTCAACCACCCAAACTACCCATCCTTCAACCAAAAACATTTTCCAGAACCACTACACCACAAGCTACCCAACAACCATCCAAACCATCCCCTCAGCCTTCTAAACATCTTTCTCTAGAGGAGTTTAAGGCAATCAAGACAAAGCTTACCAACTGCACAACCTTGAGAGACATCTCTTGTGAGGAAGACTCTATCAAACTGACCTATGTTGATGGATCTTCACGTTACCTCACAAAAGATCAATTTCTTGATCTGCCCAGAGGAACATTGGACCATCCTGCTAAACTTCTAGGCCTCAACTCAGATTCATTAAATAATGAAGAGAAGAGACTAAGAAGGAAGCTGGTGACTCTACTAGATACAAAGAAAGAGGACAAGATATCTAGTCAGCCTCTTGTGCCTAGAAAGAAAATATTCCAGGGGAGGTTCAATGAAGCATCTCATCACTTTATTGTGGAAAGAGAGAATGTAGAAATTAACAGGCTGAATGCCTCCTCTCTGCTACACTCTAGCAGGTTTGCCATTGCTGAGTTAGCAGAGAAATCATTCTCTAATCCCTCCAACTCTAAAACTGCTGCTCACATCAGAAATCATCTTAGCAGTCTTCATCTTGCTGAGTTAACAGCAAAACCTAAGATTGAAGAAGAGTTGAAGCTGAGAAGAAAGGAAAACAAGGATAGACCTGCCACCAAAGGCACAACCTTTCTATAGATGGTAGAGGGTCCTGAATTGGATCCTATAGTTATGTGGGAAAATGATTATAGCTCCGATCAACTAACTCTTTTCAATGGGACACAACAGAGGGTACATATCATTCAGGGTCACAGACTGGAGTTCCTGTCAACTAATGATCTGTATAAGCTTCTCAGCACCACTTCAGGGAAGAACAAAGAAACTAACAAATATTTACTTTCCTTGGTGCTGAAGGTTTTAAGAAGCAGAAACAAGTGAGGTTTTGGTAACATCAGCCTAGGGGGACTTTGTTGGATCAAGAAGAAGGCTGGTGCAACCAAAACCAAATCACTTAGACAAATTTTGGTGCTACTTACAAAGGATTCCAAAGCCAAGTGTGGAACTTCCAAAGGAAAGTAGAGTTCTTTCGATGGCAAAGTAAAAGATCAACTTCGAAGACAAACTCTACTTCCGAAGTCAAAGTACTTACTTCCGAAGATCAAGTCTAAGAAGAAGAGATCAGAAGACAAGTTCCAAGTATAATGAAAAGGAGAATTCCTCAAGCCTCGGAAGAAGTAGCCTCTTCCGGAGTATAAGTGGCTTCGGAACTACTTGTTCTTCCGAAGCCATTTAACCTTCGAAAGACACTACTATGAACTAGTGGACATAAGTATGGTCTTTGACACTCCACTGCAGACCTCTGATACTGCATGGCGTTTTCTCAAAGTGCCATGTAGTTGACCATACTTTATTCCAGTGTTAACCTTTTTATGTTAGTACAAGTTACCAACTTTAGTTGATGAGAAAAGATATGTTAGGGACATGTCCTAACTACCATATCTTAGATAAGCCTTTATCTAAGATACCATAAACTATAGCTTTGTAGTATTTGCTTCAGTTAGAGGATTCCAGCTGGTATCAAAATATATCCGGCTGTAGGTAGTATTATATATAGTCTGTCATTGTAACTCATAAGAGTATGCTTGTAAGAGTCTTGTAATATTTGAGTTGAGAAGCAATATATGCAAGTACCTTGAAAATTACTTCTTGTGTTTATTAGTACTTAATATATTGTTATAAACTCTTAGAGACTTTGCTTTCATCCAAGTGTAGTTCAAGTGAGTTTGAGAGAAAAACCAAGTGTTTAGTGACTAAACCCAATCCTGCAATCTCTTAGTCCAGAGGATCAAATTATTGGATCGTCCAAGGTTAATATTGGTATGCGTGAGTTTAAGGAGTGCTTGAACTACGTAGAAGTGTTTAATGTGAACAGTACATGCATGCATTATACTTGGAATCAAAAACTACAAATGGGTATTGGGATTCTTAAAAAGTTGGATAGGGTTCTTGCAAATTCAGCATTCATTGATTTGTTTCCTTTCGCATATTCTAAGTTCAGACCGTATCAGTTATCGGATCATTGTCCATGCATTCTTTCTTTCTCGAGTGGCAATAAAAGTAAACCGAAGCCATTTAAATTACCAAATTTTCTTGTGCATAAATCTGATATTCTTGATTTTGTACAAACTGGATGGAACGTTAAGGTGCAAGGGGTTGCTCAAGTTAGAGTTGTAAAAAAGATGAGCGGGCTAAAATGGAATTTCCGGTTGATGATGTTTAACCAAGGGAATCTTCATGACAAGGTGGTGGGGTTAAGGGCTGAATTGAATGCTATTCAGGAACTAATTGATCATAGTCCATTCGATATTTAGCTTAGAGAGAAGGAGATGCAATGCCTTAAGCATTATCAGGAAGCAAGTCTAGATGAGGAGAGGTATTTGAAGCAGAAATCGAAAGTTTTTTGGTTGGCAGAGGGTGACGCGAATACGAGGTTCTTTCACAATTCTTTAAAATGCAGAAACCATAGAACTCGAATTAATTCTGTCTTTGATGCTTCTGGACGTGGTATGAAGGCAACCAAATGCCGACAGCGTTTGTCTCGTATTATGAGTAGTTTTTGGGTGGTAATCATAATGTATTAGGGTCTTTTCTAGAGGATTTGGTTACAAACAATGGATACCCTTGTTGCTGCTAAGATGGTGGTACCAGTCATGTTGGAGGAGATTCAAAAGGTGATTTTTTCAATGAATTATGAGAAAGCTCCGAGGCCGGATGGGTATACGTTGGCTTTTTTTAAGAAAGTATGTGATATTGTGGGAAGTGAAGTAGTGTGTGTTGTGAAGGATTTCTTTACTACAGGCCGCCTATTAAAGGAATTGAATCACACAATTATACGCTTGATTGGAAATTTTTGGAACGAGCTCTTCTGGGTTTTGGTTTTCATACTACTATGGTGCATTGGATTATGATTTGCATCACCACCCCATCTTATTCGGTTGCTATTAATGGTGATATTCATGGTTATTTTAAATGTTGAAGAGGTTTGAGGCAGGGAGACCCACTTTCACTATATTTATTTACTATTTTCATTGAGGTTTTAACTTTGATGTTTAACAGCATGGCAATGGAAGGGTTTCAATTTCACCACAATTGCGACCGGTTATGTATTATTAATCTATGCTTTGCGGATGACCTATTTATTTTCTCTAGAGGTGATGCTAGATTAGTGGGGAATATTTTTCAAGTGCTAAAAAAGTTTTCTGAGATGTCGGGACTGAGTCCTAGTAATCTGACAGGATCAGGGATCACAAGTTTCATGTGTTAGAGTTCAAAGCAGCGGAATACGAACAGGAATTAGACAAATTGTAGCAAGCAATCGATACTTGTATGCATTAAGAGCACATACGGTTATAGGGAGAGAATATATATTTCTGATTTCAAGGAATGTTTATAGATATAGAATATTTCTAATCAAATCATTCAAAACATTTATTCATTCATTTTAATTACAATAGGTTGTCACTCCTTATATAGAGTGCAACAATCACTGCTGTTATCACGGAAAGTGACAACTGGTAGATCTAATACAAAAATAACTAACTCTTAACAAACTACTGAAATGTTCACAACTACTGAGAACATAACAGAGTGTTAAGTACAGAATATAAAACTACTGATTAGAAACTACTGAAACTACAACGACTAAAGAACAAGCTCTTCAGTCGTTTTACAAAACTACTGAAACATAAAACTACTGAAACTAGAAATATAAAACTACTGATATCACAACTACTGAAGAAGTACTCTTCAGCAGTTGTGACAAACTACTGAGGCTTCAGTACTTGATCTTCAGACTTTGACCTTCAGGTGTTTCATCAGCTGATGACCTCAGTAGATATCATCAGCTGATGTCTTCAGTCTTTGTCTTCAGATTTTGTACATCAGTTGTTGATCTTCAGCACTTGTAAACTCTTCAGCTGTTGTACTTCAGTACTTTGCTCTTTCAGCTTCAGCACTTGTGTTCTTCAGCTGTTGTACTTCAGTACTTTAGTTCTTCAGCTGTTGAAGTCTTCAGCACTTGATCTTCAGCTGTTGAAGTCTCAGCACTTGTCAAACTGCTGATGAGGCTTTCAGCAGTTGTTGTGATACCATGTGGGACTTAGAGGTTTTCTGATCTTGGCTCATTGGTTCTTTTGGTCCAACAAACTCCCCCTGAACCAATGCAGCCAAAACCTCTAAATTATTCATAATCCCACTTATTGTTGGCAACGTGTTGGTCTTTTTCCTTCTTGATCAGTAGAGAAGATGACCCATGTAAGCTCCGGCCTGGGAAGAAATCTCAGATATTTGTTTGGCAGAGTATGAATGGGAACTCTGTTTTGGGGAACTGGACACATAGTTGTTATCCCATTCATGAGATTTACTTCCCCATAATGAGTCTGTATGACTCTCGAACATAGGCCTCAAGGAGAACAACTTGTTCCTCCTGAGAGAGTTCTTCTACTCCCCCTTCGAAGAAGAACTCTGGATCATAGTACTCTGATAAGTACTTCATGGTCCTGCCATTTTTCAGCTCCACCGTAGTTACCTCCCTATATACAAATTCATCAGGATGGTTGCCTTCAAGGAGTAACTGGAGCTCATTCTTCTGGATGTCTTCAAGCTTTTTATATAACAACCCCTTCTTAATCATCTTGTTTTCTAGTAAAGCTTGAGGGGTCTTCTTTGCTTGGTGAGCTTTCTTGAATTCATCAATGATTTCCCAAGGTGAGACTACAATGGCCAACATGATGGTAGAATCTATTGTTTTTCGTACCTGGCAATTGTATCTGTGTGGAATAGTTCTTTTATGGATTCTAGAACTCACCCTGGGGTCTAGCCATACTCTCACTCTCTCCTTCTGATACTGAAAAGTATGCCTGAGAGTGTACAGCCTTTGAGCATGCCCTTTCATGGCTTGAATGGATGATGACTGAGGAAATTCCTTGTCAACCATCTTCAAAAGTTGCTCATCGTGCTGTTTCTGCTGTTCTTCTTCTTCTATCTTGACTCTGACTATTTCCCTTTGAGAGTCAGGTGTGATCATGGGTGGACTCCGGGGTTTTGGTAGCTTTAGAACAGCAGAGAGTGGCAGACTATCATCTTCATCTTCCTCTTCTTCTTTTCCATCCTCAGCACCCTTCTCCTCCTTCTGGGTGCATCACTGGATGATGGTTGGGTTGGTGAAGGAGTTGGTTTTGGAGAATGAAGATGTTTGGATGTTGGCTTATAGATTGGTTGGGAGATTTGAGGGATAGGCTCTGTTTGAGTGGGTGGAAGGGAAGGTTGATCCGAAATCTTTGTAGTTAATTTTGCCTTTGTGAGTTTAGCCATCTCTAACCTTTTACCAGCCCCAGCCTCATCAAGGGCTTCCACAATAATCCCTTTGTTGAATTGCTCAGACAGACAGATTCTGGTGGCTATAGCCAAAATGCTGTCCCTGGTCCACGCGCGAATCTCCATTAACGATCTTCCTAAGTATTTTGCAATAAAGCGGATCATTATTTCCAATCTCTCTTTTTCCAGAGCATCATACCCTGCCCATCGGGTTTGTATCTCTTGCACTTCCAACCTTCTGATCTCACTATCCAGTGTGGCTGTGTCAAACCCCTGCCTGAAGAGTTGTTCAATTATTTTATCCATGGATCGGCTGTGTGTAGTGTCAGCTTCTTTTACCAGCTCCTCCAAGGATTTGTCTTCAGCAGTATGATCATCAGCACTTTCTTTCGCTTGTAAGTGAGCAGAGGTTGCTTTTCTTTCTCCTCCTCTTGGGCTTGCTTCTCTTCCTTCTTTCCTCTGTTCTTTTCCTCTTCTTTTCTTTCACTGCAGTACTCTCCCCCTTTTTGGATGCATTGGAGGAAGGGGTTTGTACCGCAGAAAGAGTCTTTTGTACAGCAGCATCAATCAAGGGCTGTAAAGTTGGGAAAGCCTCTCATCAATGGCTTTAGTCACAATATCAGTGATTATGGGTGTGATGAGAGGAGGGAATTTTGAAGTACAGCACCTATTTGCTCAGGAGGGTTCTGTTCCTGAGAAAAGGGCCTGAAGCAGAGGCAGGTGGTTGAGTTGGAGTGGCTCAGTGTTTGGGGAACCTTCAAGTGAAGGTGCCATCTGTGGGTGGGTAGAGGCAGATGGTCTTTCTCCTTGTGAGAGTTGATCAAGTAGGTTTTGCAGCCTACTGACTTTCTCTTCAAGGATTGTGTTCTGGGCAAGAACATCATAGAAAAAGCCCAGGTCATCATCAGCCGAAGCTGAATCATCTGACCTCCTGCTTAGAGCAGGATTTACATGCACTGGGTGTAGACCAGTTGATGCATGTGCCCCTTGTGCTTGGTACTGGGGACTTCCAGCCTCAGGACAGTGTCCATCATCAGCTGTTGCCTCTAGTGAGGTCTTAGCAATGTTACCAGCCTCATTCTGATCATGTGCTGAGTCAGAGGAGGTGGCAGCCTCACTAGATATTCTAAGCTCCTGTCTACACCAGGAGATAGAAGTGGTAAACCCCTGTGCTGTGGGTTCTCAAGTGCACTGTGTTCCTCCCCCTCAATTGTAGAGGTATTCCCAGTAGTAAGTGGTTTCTGGGGAGGGGGTGAGGAGTGCAGTTGAGTCAGCACTTGTGCAACTATTAAAGTTGGGCTGTGAGGGGCGGTTGTTGGGGTGAAGGGATAGAAGCAGTGTGCACCTGGGGAGGTTGGTGCTCTTCAATGGCAATCCCCTCAAGTGAGGAAGATCCCAGATATGTAGGTACCCTTGTGTGGTTGCTGCAGGCTCCTGTTGAGAGGAAGCCTGAGCGGCTATGGCTGGAAGAGTCATTGTATCCACTAGGGGTTTGGACTAGTGGATATATCCTGCGTTTGTGTTGCAGGGGCATCCTCAGGGGACTCAATTCCCTGAGTAGCCGTTTTGGGTTTCTTTTGGGTGTTTGGTGGGGACTTTGATTTGGAGGTGGTGGCTGTGGGTTCAGCTGCGTGGGTTTTCGCAGCTTGGCAGCCATTTTTAGTGTGTGGTCAGAGTTGTGCCGGAGTATACTTCCGGCAGAACAGCCGTAGCAGGGACTCCCAAGCCAACAAGTCCCTCAGCATTAAGCTGGTTTGTAATGATGGCCATTATGAACCGTGATATAGTATCCAACGGTTGGCAGTTAGTTTTTGAGCCATATCCTTGAGCTCTGAAAATATTATTTCTGAAAAGTTTAGCGGTTGTTGCTCAAGAATAGAATACATTACCTGCTGCCATTTTGTCGACATTTGATCCCAAGACGACGTCTTAGGGGCCAAACATACATTCACCATGTGAAAGATTAGGCGCTCAGCGTCATTAAAGTGTTTCTTCAGATAGTGGAGGCACTGAGATCGCCTTGATATCCATGTTGGGCAAAGGATAGATCTGTGGTGCCCTTCGGATATCCAGCAGGAGAACTAGCATCATTCAGATGAAGAATTTTGCGGAGTATTGCAGGAGTGATGACTACTTCTTTGTTGTTTACGACCGACTGGAGAGATGGTGTGTTGTTCTCCCCAGTGGTAATAGTAACGTTCATCCAAAATTGTTGAAGGGATTCGGCATGTAGTATGGGATTCAGAAGAAATGCCGTATTGTATTGGGACTGAACCATAAGATCGATAGCAGTATCGAACTTAGTCCAGATGGGCGATTTAGTGAGGTAGGCAACACAGTTGTGTCGCGGTTTAATTTGCATGGACGCCATTGAGAAGAGGAAAGTTTTGGAGAGGAACGTTAGGTTTGGAGAAGATGAAGCATTGAGAGCGTAGGTCAGGGATATTTATAGGGTACGGGTAAGAAAACGACTGAAGGATGTGGTGTTAGTCATCAGTAGTTTTAAACGACCGTTGACATGGTATTATCCTTTCAGACGTTGAAACAGCTGAAGTCGTGGTGTTAGGCATCAGAAGTTAGAAACTACTGAAGACCGTGGTTTTGACTTCAGATGATTGAAACAACTGAGGACTTGTGTTTAGTATTATGAAACTACTGAGGACAGTGGTTTTGTCATCAGCTGTTGTAAACAGAAGACTTGGTATTAGTCATCAGTAGTTATGAAACTACTGAGGACAGTGGTTTTGTCATCAGCTGTTGTAAACAACTGAAGACTTGGTATTAGTCATCAGTAGTTATAAAACTACTGAGGACAGTGGTTTTGTCATCAGCTGTTGTAACAACTGAAGACTGGTATTAGTCATCAGTAGTTATGAAACTACTGAGGACTGTTTTGCATCTGTTGTAAACAACTGAAGACTTGGTATAGTCATCTAGTTCTAAACTCTGAGACATGGTTTTGCTTCAGTTGTTTAGAATGAAACAGCAGTTGTACAATCGACTGAAGAAATTTCTCATCACTGTTTTTGTCAATCTTAGCTTTCAGCTGTTTCATACTGTCCTCAACACATCATCAGCCTTTTTGGCTGATTTCAGTTGTTTCATAGGACATCAGTACTTATCTGTTTTTACTGATTGCAGTAGTTGTAGCTGCATCAGTAGTTGTAACTACATCAGTAGTTTAACAGATGAAGTACTTCAGTACTTGTGAGACATTTAGCCTTCAGTAGTTATAAAAACTGCTGAGGGTAAAAGAGCTCATCAGTACTTATATGTGACATAGTTACTAATGATCATCAGTACTTATTACTAAGATCATCAGTAGTTGTCACTTATTCTAGCTGCAGCATACCAAGCCTTAACACCAGGTTTTGGAAAGTTGAACTATCCAAAGGCTTAGTAAAAATGTCTGCAAGCTCATCAGCACTAGGCACAAACTTAGGATCAATCAGACCTTTTTCAAAACAATCCCTTATAAAATGATGTCTGATCTCTATATGTTTGGTCCTAGAGTGCTGGACTGGATTTTTGACAATGCAAAGAGCTGAAGCACTATCCATTAACAATGGAGTCTTAGTCTCTGTAATGCCATAATCCAGAAGTTGGTTTTGAAGCCAGAGTACCTGAGATGTACAACTTGCAGCAGCAATGTACTCTGCTTCAGCAGTTGATGTAGCAACTGAGGTCTGTTTCTTGCTCTGCCAAGAAATCAAGCAGTTGCCTAGGAATTGACATCCACCAGAAGTTGATTTCCTGGTCAACTTACACCCTGCATAGTCACTGTCAGAAAAAGCAACTAATTTACCAGAATGTCCAGTAGAATACCATAAACCTAGAGATGGAGTGCCTTGCAGATATCTAAAGATCCTCTTGACTGCAATCAGATGAGACTCTTTAGGTGCAGCCTGAAATCTAGCACAAACACATGTAGCAAACATAATATCTGGTCTAGAAGCTGTTAAATACATCAAGGACCCAATCATACATCTGTAAAGTGTTTCATCAACCACTTTACCTTTCTGATCTGTATCCAGTTGTGTGGTGCTGCACATGGGGGTAGAACAGGCTTACAGTTTTGTAAATCAAACTTTTGCAAAAGATCTTTGTGTATTTGGACTGATGAATGAAAATTCCATCAGCCTTTTGTTTGATTTGCAACCCAGAAAGAACTGTAATTCTCCCATGGCACTCATTTCAAACTTCTGTTGCATCAACTTTGTAAAGGCATCACACAACTTTGGATCAGAGGATGCAAAAATGATATCATCTACATAAATTTGAACAAGTAGATTATGCTGCCCAGCTTTCTTAATGAATAAAGTCTATCTATGGAGCCTCTAGTGAAATTGTTTTCAAGAAGAAAGTTTGATAATGTCTCATACCAGGCTCTAGGAGCTTGTTTTAACCCATAAAGAGCCTTATCAAGCTTATACACCCAATTAGGATGTTTATTGTCCTCAAAGCCTGGAGGTTGACATACATAAACCTCTTCTTTAATTTTTCCATACAAAATGCACTTTTGACATCCATTTGAAAACTTTAAGGTTTTGATAAGCAGCATAAGCTAAAAACAATCGAATTGCTTCCAGTCTGGCTACAGGGGCAAAGGTTTCATCATAATCAATACCTTCTTCTTGTGCAAACCCCTGAACAACCAGTCTGGCCTTGTTCTTAACAATAAGCCCATTTTCATCAGTTTTGTTCCTAAACACCCATTTAGTGCCTATTGCACACTTACCTGGAGGTAGAGGAACCAGTTCCCACACTGCTGTTTCTTGAACTGAAGAAGCTCAAGCTGCATGGCATCAACCCATCCATTGTCCTTTAAAGCAATGTGATAATTCTTTGGCTCTTGCTGACTGATGAAGAGAGCATAGAAGCAGAAATTTGACAATTGACTTCTTGTTGATACTCCAGCAGTGATATCACCAATGATTTGAGACATAGGGTGATTCTTCAGATCTTGATACACAATGAGATCTGTGCAAGTGTTTGTAGCAGGCTCAGCAGTAACAGATGGTGATGGTGAATCATTTCCTTGAAACCAATCAGTGGATGGTAATTCAAAGGAAGTTGAATTCGAAGAGATCTCATCAGCATTTGTTGTGGATGGTGCTACTGGAGCTACAGGAACATCAGGTCTAGCTGAATCAGGCAGCTGATCACTAAACCTGAAGAGGTGAGTACTGCAATCATCATCATCATCAGCAGTACCACCAGGTGGTGAACTGTTGACAGGAGCAACAGCAGGAGTTTGATAAGGAACATATTGCAGTATGTCCAAATCAAATAACTCCACAGGGCTTTGTGGAATCTTGTCCTTTGGAGATTCATTGAACTTAACATGTAGAGTTTCTTCAACCATCTTTGTTCTGCAGTTGAAGACTCTGTATGCCTTGCAAGTAGATGAATAACCAACAAAATACCCTGCATCCACCTTAGGATCAAATTTATGGAGTTGATCCTTTGTGTTGAGAATAAAACAGGGACACCCAAATGCTTTGAAAAATGAAATCAGAGGAGCCAAATGATGGAGAACTTCATATGGAGTCTTCATCAACCTCTGATTTACTAAAACTCTATTTTGCACATAGCAAGCTGTGTTGACAGCTTCAGCCCAAAAGGTCAGTGGCAAACCAGAGTCAGCCAGCATGGACCTTGCAGCTTCAATGAGGGTCCTGTTCTTTCTCTCCACTACTCCATTTTGTTCTGGAGTCCTTGGAATGCTAAACTGCCTTTTGATTCCCTTTGAAAGATAGAAGTCATCAAGTGTATGATTTCTGAATTCAGTTCCATTGTCACTCCTAATACACTTGACTGGAAGGGAATACTGCTTCTCAATATACAACACAAAGTGAATAATCTTCTGAGCAGCCTCATCCTTTGAATGTAGAAAGAAAGTCCATACAAATCTGGAGTAATCATCCACAATTACCAGACAGTATTTCTTCTTTGCCATGCTCATTACTCTCACAGGACCAAATAGATCCATATGCAGTAATTGCAAGCAGGCAGTGGACTTAGGCACTTCAATAGGAGGGAATGAGACTTTGTGCTGTTTTCCTTTTAAACAAGCAGTGCAGGTTTCATCACAGTGGAACTCCTTTATTGGTAAGCCTCTGACTAAACTATTGTGGGTAAGCTGATTCATGTTTTTGAGATTAACATGACCAAGCCTTCTGTGCCACAGTTTAGATTCTTGAGAAGAGGCTTTGGAAAATAGGCAAGGATTGCCTTTGAGATCTATTTTCTTAGAAAGATCTAAGGCATACACTCTTCCTGTCCTGTTGGCTCTCAGGAGAGTGTGATCATCCAACACCTTGTCAATCAAGTGCAAAACTTTGGATGACAGAATCCTACAGTTTTGACTGGTGAAAAGAGCAACATGGCCTTTATCACACATTTGACTGACACTCAAGAGATTGTACTTGAGATTTTCCACATGATTAACATCATCAAATTTGATTTCTCCATTGGAGACAAAGCCCTTACCATGATGTAACCCTTAGCATCATTGCCAAAAGAAACAAATCCCTTCTTTCCTTGAGAGTAGTCATGAAGAAGAGAGCTGTTCCCAGTCATGTGCATAGATCCCCCACTGTCTACATACCAGATGCTACTTTGGCATGTTGAAGAACCCTGCAATAATAAACAATCAGTTAGTTTTAGAGACCCAAACCTTTTTGGTTTTGGGCCTGGTCTCATCAATAGATGGTAAACTAACAGGTTTATCTGAAACAACAGCCTGAGAGGAAGAAGATGGTGTAGAAGAGGAGTCCTTTGGCTTGGACCTCCTTTTCTGTGGTTTCAACATAGGAGCATCTAGTTGGTTAACTCTACCCAACAGATGTTGAACCATCATAACCAGCTGTGTCTGATTTTGTGATAAAGCTTTCAGCTCATCAGACACATTGCCAGTGGAGTTTGATAAGTTCCTATGTTGCACCTTCTTCTTCTGAGCATTCTCAGCTGTCACCTGTTTAACCCTTCCTTTTTGGATTTCTTTGAGGACTTAAGGGTTACAGGATTTGATGTTGCTGATACAAATGTGGTCTCAAACTCAGTTTTCATTTTTACCATTTTCTTTAATTTCTTCTTTTTGTTTGAGTTTGGAACCTCTTTTGTACCAACAATCATCTGTAAGATGATTGAACAAACCACATACTTCACATGGTTTCTTCTTCATCTTAGGTTGATCATCAACTAAAGAGGGTGAAGCAACTGAAGACTTGTTCTTCAATGCTTTGGAAGCATTGTTTGCTTTCTTGACAGCCTCTTTAGTAGTCTTCAAACTCTTTCTACTGGCAGTTTTCTTCTCTTCAGTACTGACAGCAGTTGAAGTTTGAACTTCAGGTGTTAAATCCTGCTCTCTAGTCCTTTCAGGACCTTCAGAATTAACTCCTGAGTTGATCAACTCATAATCATGTGAGTGTCAGCATTTGAACCATCAACATCAGCTGATAGGTTCAAAGAGGGCTTGATGCTGACTGCTACTTCTGATTGTGCTGTATCAAGGTAGATCACATGATGTGATGGATTGGTTATCACTCTCACCATCAGATTCTACCTCTGCTCTTGGGTAAAATCTGTAGGTGGAGCAGTGTGATTGTAACCAATTCCAAACTTCACATTGGAAGCAGATTGCTTACTAAGAAGCATTTCAAAACCTTTGCATGATTGTACCCATCTATCACACTCTACCTGGGTAACTGCAAGGGTTTCTTTGAGATCTTTGTACTTCTCTAGAAGTACCTCTTCTCTAGCCTTATCATCAATTATTTGGCAATTCAGTTTATAAATCTCATCATTTTTATCTTTAAGCACAGACTCAAACTCAGCTTTGTTTTTGGAAATTATTGTTCTAGCTCAATGTTCTTATTATTAGAGCTACATTTGCTTCTCTAATGGAAGCAAATGCTGCTATGCATGGTTCAGAACATAATTTGGCTTTTGCCTCAGAGGATACCTGTGATACCTGAGGTGTAGAGGCATTAGAAATGAAGTATCAGCAGACTCCAAAGCCATAAGAGCTAGATTCCCAAAAGGACTGTCACCACCATGTTGACCAGCACCTGAAACAGTTGATCATGACCAGACATGTCATCTGGTAAACTGCTCCAGTCAACAACTCCTGGGGTGAAGAAGCTGTGTTGTTGAGGTTGAGTTTGTTGATGAGATTGGGATGGCTGAGGTTCTGGTAGTGCATGAGGTTGTGGTGCCATAGGAACTTGAACTTGATTTGACTGTGGCATGTAATAACAAGGGTACGGATATGGCATTTGACCCTGAGGAACAAAATATGCCGGAGATTGTTGTTGAGGATGATGACTAGAAGTGACAGGATGTTGCCCTCTGTGTTGTTGACTATTGCCAGGAAAAGTCACAAAGGGTGCAGTGGAGTTAGATCCAGTTGATCTACACTCTCTTGCAAAGTGTCCAAGCCTTTGGCATTTGTGACACCTCAACTTGCTCTTGTCAAAACCAACTTTGGTTTTGGCCAGAGAGTCCTGGAATTTTCTTCCAGTTCTTTTATAGAACTTCTGAGATCTGATATTTATCAGGGCCATTTGGCTCAAAATATCCATCTCTTCTAAGTCGTCATCAGCAATCCCCTTGAGATCATCCATAATGAAGCATAAATTGTCATTATTACACCCAGTAAACTGACCATCAACACTCACAAATGCAGAATCAGAAGTGCTTGAAGAGAATTAATATGCTCATCATACTGGCATTCAGATGAAGCATATTCTGACTCATGACCCACCAAGGCAGTGTTGCCTGGTACAAAGTCTTCAGTGAGCTTTCCAGATGAAGACAGCTTTCTCTTCTGTTCTATCTCTCTCTCAAACGTGAGCAGTTTCCCATGGAGTTGGGTGAGAGATAGTTTGTCCAAACTTGCACTGGAGCGTAGGAAATAGTATATGTGTCCCATCTCTCAGGCAGTGATCTGAGAAATCTGTTATTCATCTGAATATTTGTGTACTCAAGTTTGACCATTTTTAGTTCAGAGATCAAACAAGAGACCGCTCATATGTTGAGTCAGTGTCTCACCCTTTCTATGAGAGAATGTCTCATATTGTTGGGCAAGAATTTCTCTATTATTTGCCAAGACCTCATCTGTTCCTCCAAATTGTTCTTTCAAGGCATTCCAGAGGTCATGGGCAGTTTCATGATGCATTAGCCCAGAATAGATTTCATTGGCAGTGCCATGGCCAGAATTCCATGGGCTTTTGCATCAATTTCAAGCAACTTCTTATCCTCATCTGAGTATTGCTCCCTCCTCTTCGGAACCATTTGATTGGTTTCCGGTTTATTCACCATAGGCTTGTGTGGACCATGTACCACTGATGTCCAACACCTGCGCTGTTACAGACAGGTGATGGAGCATTCGTCTTGCCATATGTTATACTCATTCCTAACCAGCATTGGTGGCTTGGTTGAGGAACCAGTATTGTGAGGATCATTGGAGGGAGGTCATTTTCAGTTCAGAAACAATTTAATTCAAGCTTTAAAAGTTTTACACAGACCACAACAAACTCAATGAAACCAAGAAAAGATCTCAGGATGAATGACCAGAAATACAGAAAATTCAATCTCTATAACCGTTTCTTGCAAAAACAAAAGCTAATTCAATCAAACTTAGATCTTGAATAGCAGTTTCAATGATCAATTATTAGATCGATCAATGATTAACCGCTCTGATACCATTTGACAGGATCAGCGATCACAAGTTTGATGTATTAGAGTTCAAAGCAGCGGAATACGAACAGGAATTAGACAAATTGTAGCAAGCATCGATACTTGTATGCATTAAGAGCACATACGGTTATAGGGAGAGAATATATATTTCTGATTTCAAGGAATGTTTATAGATATAGAATTTCTAATCAAATCATTCAAACATTTTCATTCATTTTATTACAATAGGTTGTCACTCCTTATATAGAGTGCAACAATCCTACTGTTATCACGGAAAGTGACAACTGGCAGATCTAATACAAAAATAACTAACTCTTAACAAACTACTGAAATGTTCACACTACTGAGAACATATCAGAGTGTTAAGTACAGAATATAAAACTGATTAGAACTACTGAAACTACAACGACTGAAGAACAAG
The DNA here is from genome assembly GCA_025506515.1 of Flaveria trinervia. Taxonomy (NCBI): domain Eukaryota; kingdom Viridiplantae; phylum Streptophyta; class Magnoliopsida; order Asterales; family Asteraceae; genus Flaveria; species Flaveria trinervia. Next base: position 20,404,936 of record CM046457.1, read on the forward strand.
CTTCAGTCGTTTTACAAAACTACTGAAACATAAAACTACTAAACTAGAAATATAAAACTACTGATATCACAACTACTGAAGAAGTACTCTTCAGCAGTTGTGACAAACTACTGAGGCTTCAGTACTTGATCTTCAGACTTTGACCTTCAGGTGTTCATCAGCTGATGACTCAGTAGATATCATCAGCTGATGTCTTCAGTCTTTGTCTTCAGACTTTGTACCAGTTGTTGATCTTTAGCACTTGTAAACTCTTCAGCTGTTGTACTTCAGTACTTTGGTCTTTCAGCTTCAGCACTTGTGTTCTTCAGCTGTTGTACTTCAGCACTTTAGTTCTTCAGCTGTTGAGTCTTCAGCACTTGATCTTCAGCTGTTGAAGTCTTCAGCACTTGTCAAACTGCTGATGAGGCTTCAGCAGTTGTGTGATACCATGTGGGACTTAGAGGTTTTCTGATCTTGCTCATTGGTTCTTTTGGTCCACATAATCCTAAAAGCACAGTTAGTTCGATCATGCTTCGCCTTTGGTTAAGCTAGTATGCTAATGATTATGCCATTTTGACGAAGGTAATTTTCCGTGCGGTCTTGGGGGTTCCCTTAATTTCCACGAGATTGAGATATCAAGAGGTGTCAAGTCTTGGTAGATCGAATGGATAAGCGGGGGTCATTATGAATGAATACATATGTTGGACCAAAAGAACCAATAGCCAAGATCAGAAAACCTCTAAGTCCCACATGGTATCACAACAACTGCTGAAAGCCTCATCAGTAGTTTGACAAGTGCTGAAGACTTCAACAGCTGAAGATCAAGTGCTGAAGACCTCAACAGCTGAAGAACCAAATGCTGAAGTACAACAGCTAAGACACAATGCTGAAGCTGAAAGACCAAAGTACTGAAGTACAACAGCTGAAGAGTTTACAAGTGCTGAAGATCAACAACTGATGTAAAAGGTCTGAAGACAAAGACTGAAGGCATCAGCTGATGATATCTACTGAAGTCATCAGCTGATGAAACACCTGAAGGTCAAAGTCTGAAGATCAAGTACTGAAGCCTTAGTAGTTTGTCACAACAGCTGAAGAGTACTTCTTCAGTAGTTGTGATATCAGTAGTTTTATATTTTATGTTTCAGTAGTTTTGTAAACGACTGAAGAGCTTGTTCTTCAGTCGTTGTAGTTTCAGTATTTTAATTTTTGTACTTAACATGCTGATATGTTCTCAGTAGTTGTGAACATTTCAGTAGTTTGTTAAGAATTAGTTATTTTGTATTAGATCTGCCAGTTGTCACTTTCCGTGATAACAGCAGTGATTGTTGCACTCTATATAAGGAGTGACAACTCATTGTAACGATGATGAATGAGATGATGAATTCAATAAACGAATGATTTGATTAGAAATATTCTTCATCCATAAACATTCCTTGAAATCAGAAATATATATTCTCTCCCTATAACCGTATGCGCTTTTATGCTTACAAGTATCAATTGCTTGCTACAATCTGTCTAATTCTTGTTTGTATTCCGCTGCTTTGTATCCTAATACATCAAACTTGTGATCGCTGATCCTGTCAAATGGTATCAGAGCTGGTTCATCATTGATCGATCTAATATTGATCATTGAAACTGCTATTCAAGATCTAAGTTTGATTGAATTAGCTTTTGTTTTTGCAAGAAACGGTTATAGAGATTGAATTTTCTGTATTTCTGCTCATTCATCCTGAGATCTTTTCTTGGTTCTCATTGAGTTTGTTGTGGTCTGTCTAAAACTTTTAAAAGCTTGAACTAAATTGTTTTTGAACTGAAAATGACTACTCCTCCAATGATCCTCACAATACTGGTTCCTCAACCAAGCCACCTATGCTGGTTAGGAATGAGTATAACATATGGCAAAGACGTATGCTCCATCACCTGTCTGTTAACAGCGCAGGTGTTGGACATCAGTGGTACATGGTCCACACAAGCCTATGGTGAATAACCCGGAAACCAATCAATTGTTTCCGAAGAGGAGGGAGCAATACTCAGATGAGGATAAGAAGTTGCTTGAAATTGATGCAAAAGCCCATGGAATTCTGGCCATGGCACTGCCTAATGAAATCTATTCTGGGCTAATGCATCATGAAACTGCCCATGACCTCTGGAATGCCTTGAAAGAACAATTTGGAGGAACAGATGAGGTCTTGGCAAATAATAGAGAAATTCTTGCCCAACATATGAGACATTCTCTCATAGAAAGGGTGAGACACTGACTCAACAATATGAGCGGTTCTCTTGTTTGATCTCTGAACTAAAATGGTCAAACTTGAATACACCAATATTCAGATGAATAACAGATTTCTCAGATCACTGCCTGAGAGATGGGACACATATACTATTGTCCTACGCTCCAGTGCAAGTTTGGACAAACTATCTCTCACCCAACTCCATGGGAAACTGCTCACTTTTGAGAGAGAGATAGAACAGAAGAGAAAGCTGTCTTCATCTGGAAAGCTCACTGAAGACTTTGTACAAGGCAACACTGCCTTGGTGGGTCATGAGTCAGAATATGCTTCATCTGAATGCCAGTATGATGAGCATATTAATTTCTCTTCAAGCACTTCTGATTCTGCATTTGTGAGTATTGATGGTCAGTTTACTGGGTGTAATAATGACAATCTATGTTTCATTATGGATGATCTCAAGGGGATTGCTGATGATGACTTAGAGAGATGGATATTTTGAGCCAAATGGCCTTGATAAATATCAGATCTCAGAAGTTCTACAAAAGAACTGGAAGAAAATTCCCAGGACTCTCTGGCAAAACCAAAGTTGGTTTTGACAAGAGCAAGTTGAGGTGTCACAAATGCCAAAGGCTTGGACACTTTGCAAGAGAGTGTAGATCAACTGGATCTAACTCCACTGCACCCTTTGTGACTTTTCCTGGCAATAGTCAACAACACAGAGGGCAACATCCTGTCACCTCTAGTCATCATCCTCAACAACAATCTCCGGCATATTTTGTTCCTCAGGGTCAAATGCCATATCCGTACCCTTGTTATTACATGCCACAGTCAAATCAAGTTCAAGTTCCTATGACACCACAACCTCATGCACTACCAGAACCTCAGCCTTCCCAATCTCATCAACAACCTCAATCTCAACAACACAGCTTCTTCACCCCAGGAGTTGTTGACTGGAGCAGTTTACCAGATGACTTGTCTGGTCATGATCAACTGTTCTCAGGTGCTGGTCAACATGGTGGTGACAGTCCCTTTGGGAATCTAGCTCTTATGGCTTTGGAGTCTGCTGATACTTCATTTTCCAATGCCTCTACACCTCAGGTATCACAGGTATCCTCTGAGGCAAAAGCCAAATTATGTTCTGAACCATGCATAGCAGCATTTGCTTCCATTAGAGAAGCAAATGTAGCTCTAATTAATAAGAACATTGAGCTAGAACAAATAATTTCCAAAAACAAAGCTGAGTTTGAGTTTGTGCTCAAATAAAAATGATAAGATTTATAAACTGAATTGCCAAATAATTGATGATAAGGCTAGAGAAGAGTACTTCTAGAGAGTACAAAGATCTCAAAGAAACCCTTGCAGTTACCCAGGTCGAGTGTGATAGATGGGTACAATCATGCAAAGGTTTTGAAATGCTTCTTAGTAAGCAATCTGCTTCAAATGTGAAGTTTGGAATTGGTTACAATCACACTGCTCCACCTACAGATTTTACACCAAGAGCAGAGGTAGAATCTGATGGTGAGAGTGATAACCAATCCATCACATCATGTGATCTACCTTCTGATACAGCACAATCAGAAGTAGCAGTCAGCATCAAGCCCTCTTTGAACCTATCAGCTGATGTTGATGGTTCAAATGCTGACATTCACATGATTAATGAGTTGATCAACTCAGGAGTTAATCCTGAAGGTCCTGAAAGGACTAGAGAGCAGGATTTAACACCTGAAGTTCAAACTTCAACTGCTGTCAGTACTGAAGAGAAGAAAACTGGCAGTAGAAAGAGTTTGAAGACTACTAAAGAGGTAGTCAAGAAAGCAACCATGCTTCCAAAGCATTGAAGAACAAGTCTTCTGTTGCTTCACACCTCTTTAGTTGATGATCAACCTAAGATGAAGAAGAAACCATGTGAAGTATGTGGTTTGTTCAATCATCTTACAGATGATTGTTGGTACAAAAGAGGTTCCAAACTCAAACAAAAGAAAAATTAATGAGAAAATGGAAAAATGAAAACTGAGTTTGAGACCACATTTGTATCAGCAACATCAAATCCTGTAACCCTTAAGTCCTTAAAGAAATCCAAAAAGGAAGGGTTAAACAGGTGACAGCTGAGGGTGCTCAGAAGAAGAAGGTGCAACATAGGAACTTATCAAACTCCACTAGCAATGTGTCTGATGAGCTGAAAGCTTTATCACAAAATCAGACACAGCTGGTGATGATGGTACAACATCTGTTGGGTAGAGTTAACCAACTAGATTCTCCTATGTTGAAACCACAGAAAAGGAGGTCCAAGCCAAAGGACTCCTCTTCTACACCATCTTCTTCCTCTCAGGCTGTTGTTTCAAATAAACCTGTTAGTTTACCATCTATTGATGAGACCAGGCCCAAAACCAAAAAGGTTTGGGTCTCTAGAACTAACTGATTGTTTATTATTGCAGGGTTCTTCAACATGCCAAAGTAGCATCTGGTATGTAGACAGTGGGGGATCTATGCACATGACTGGGAACAGCTCTCTTCTTCATGACTACTCTCAAGGAAAGAGGGGATTTGTTTCTTTTGGCAATGATGCTAGGGGTTACATCATCGGTATGGGCTTTGTCTCCAATGGAGAAATCAAATTTGATGATGTTAATCATGTGGAAAATCTCAAGTACAATCTCTTGAGTGTCAGTCAAATGTGTGATAAAGGCCATGTTGCCCTTTTCACCGGTCAAAACTGTAGGATTCTGTCATCCAAAGTTTTGCACTTGATTGACAAGGTGTTGGATGATCACACTCTCCTGAAAGCCAACAGGACAGGAAGAGTGTATGCCTTAGATCTCTCTAAGAAGATAGATCTCAAAGGCAATCCTTGCCTATTTTCCAAAGCCTCTTCTCAAGAATCTAAACTGTGGCACAGGAGGCTTGGTCATGTTAATCTCAAAACATGAATCAGCTTAGCCACAATAGTTTAGTCAGAGGCTTACCAATAAAGGAGTTCCACTGTGATGAAACCTGCACTGCTTGTTTAAAAGGAAAAAGCACAAAGTCTCATTCCCTCCTATTGAAGTGTCCAAGTCCACTGCCTGCTTGCAATTACTGCATATGGATCTATTTGGTCCTGTGAGAGTAATGAGCATGGCAAAGAAGAAATACTGTCTGGTAATTGTGGATGATTACTCCAGATTTGTATGGACTTTCTTTCTACATTCAAAGGATGAGGCTGCTCAGAAGATTATTCACTTTGTGCTGTACATTGAGAAGCAGTATTCCCTTCCAGTCAAGTGTATTAGGAGTGATAATGGAACTGAGTTCAGAAATCATACACTTGATGACTTCTATCTTTCAAAGGGAATCAAAAGGCAGTTCAGCATTCCAAGGACTCCAGAACAAATGGAGTAGTGGAGAGAAAGAACAGGACCCTCATTGAAGCTGCAAGGTCCATGCTGGCTGACTCAGGTTTGCCACTGACCTTTTGGGCTGAAGCTGTCAACACAGCTTGTTATGTGCAAAATAGAGTTTTAGTAAATCAGAGGTTGATGAAGACTCCATATGAAGTTCTCCATCATTTGGCTCCTCTGATTTCATTTTTCAAAGCATTTGGGTGTCCCTGTTTCATTCTCACACACAAAGGATCAACTCCATAAATTTGATCCTAAGGTGGATGCAGGTACTTTGTTGGTTATTCATCTACTTGCAAGGCATACAGAGTCTTCAACTGCAGAACAAAGATGGTTGAAGAACTCTACATGTTAAGTTTAATGAATCTCCAAAGGACAAGATTCCACAAAGTCCTGTGGAGTTATTGATTTGGACATACTGCAATATGTTCCTTATCAAACTCCTGCTGTTGCTCCTGTCAACAGTTCACCACCTGGTGGTACTGCTGATGATGATGATGATTGCAGTACTCACCTCTTCAGGTTTAGTGATCAGCTGCCTGACTCAGCTAGACCTGATGTTCCTGTAGCTCCAGTAGCAACATCCACAACAAATGCTGATGAGATTTCTTCGAATTCAACTTCCTTTGAATTACCATCCACTGATTGGTTTCAAGGAAATGATTCACCATCACCATCTGTTGCTGCTGAACCGGCTACAAACACTTGCACAGATCTCATTGTGTATCAAGATCTGAAGAATCACCCTATGTCTCAAATCATTGGTGATATCACTGCTGGAGTATCAACAAGAAGTCAATTGTCAAATTTCTGCTTCTATGCTCTCTTCATCAGTCAGCAAGAGCCAAAGAATTATCACATTGCTTTAAAGGACAATGGATGGGTTGATGCCATGCAGCTTGAGCTTCTTCAGTTCAAGAAACAGCAAGTGTGGGAACTGGTTCCTCTACCTCCAGGTAAGTGTGCAATAGGCACTAAATGGGTGTTTAGGAACAAAACTGATGAAAATGGGCTTATTGTTAAGAACAAGGCCAGACTGGTTGTTCAGGGGTTTGCACAAGAAGAAGGTATTGATTATGATGAAACCTTTGCCCCTGTAGCCAGACTGGAAGCAATTCGATTGTTTTTAGCTTATGCTGCTTATCAAAACCTTAAAGTTTTTCAAATGGATGTCAAAAGTGCATTTTTGTATGGAAAAATTAAAGAAGAGGTTTATGTATGTCAACCTCCAGGCTTTGAGGACAATAAACATCCTAATTGGGTGTATAAGCTTGATAAAGCTCTTTATGGGTTAAAACAAGCTCCCAGAGCCTGGTATGAGACATTATCAAACTTTCTTCTGGAAAACATTTCACTAGAGGCTCCATAGATAAGACTTTATTCATTAAGAAAGCTGGGCAGCATAATCTACTTGTTCAAATTTATGTAGATGATATCATTTTTGCATCCTCTGATCCAAAGTTGTGTGATGCCTTTACAAAGTTGATGCAACAGAAGTTTGAAATGAGTGCCATGGGAGAATTACAGTTTTTTCTGGGGTTGCAAATCAAACAAAGGCTGATGGAATTTTTATTCATCAGTCCAAATATACAAAAGATCTTTTGCAAAAGTTTGATTTACAAAACTGTAAGTCTTGTTCTACTCCCATGAGCAGCACCACACAACTGGACACAGATCAGAAAGGTAAAGTGGTTGATGAAACACTTTACAGATGTATGATTGGGTCCTTGATGTATTTAACAGCTTCTAGACCAGATATTATGTTTGCTACATGTGTTTGTGCTAGATTTCAGGCTGCACCTAAAGAGTCTCATCTGATTGCAGTCAAGAGGATCTTTAGATATCTGCAAGGCACTCCATCTCTAGGTTTATGGTATTCTACTACCGGACATTCTGGTAATTATTGTTGCTTTTTCTGACAGTGACTATGCAGGGTGTAAGTTGACCAGGAAATCAACTTCTGGTGGATGTCAATTCCTAGGCAACTGCTTGATTTCTTGGCAGAGCAAGAAACAGACCTCAGTTGCTACATCCACTGCTGAAGCAGAGTACATTGCTGCTGCAAGTTGTACATCTCAGGTACTCTGGCTTCAAAACCAACTTTTGGATTATGGCATTACAGAGACTAAGACTCCATTGTTAATGGATAGTGCTTCAGCTCTTTGCATTGTCAAAAATCCAGTCCAGCACTCTAGGACCAAACATATAGAGATCAGACATCATTTTATAAGGGATTGTTTTGAAAAAGGTCTGATTGATCCTAAGTTTGTGCCTAGTGCTGATGAGCTTGCAGACATTTTTACTAAGCCTTTGGATAGTTCAACTTTCCAAAACCTGGTGTTAAGGCTTGGTATGCTGCAGCTAGAATAAGTGACAACTACTGATGATCTTAGTAATTCATACTGATGATCATGAGTACCTATGTCACATATAAGTACTGGTGAGCTCTTTTAACCTCAGTAGTTTTTATAACTACTGAAGGCTAAATGTCTCACAAGTACTGAAGTACTTCATCTGTTCTAAACTACTGATGTAGTTACAACTACTGATGCAGTTACAACTACTGCAATCAGTAAAAACAGATAAGTACTGATGTCCTATGAAACAACTGAAATCAGCCAAAAAGACTGGATGTGTTGAGGACAGTTTGAAACAGCTGAAAAGCTAAGAATTGACGAAAACAGCTGAAGAGAACTTTCTCTTCAGTCGTTTGTACAACTGCTGTTTCAATTTTAAACAACTGAAGCAAAACCACGTCTTCAGTAGTTTTATAACTACTGATGACTAATACCAAGTCTTCAGTTGTTTACAACAGCTGATGACAAACCACTGTCTTCAGTAGTTTCATAACTACTGATGACAAACACCAAGTCCTCAGTTGTTTCAATCATCTGAAGTCAAACCACGGTCTTCAGTAGTTTTCTAAACTACTGATGCCTAACACTACACTTCAGCTGTTTCAACGTCTGAAAGGGTAATACCATGTCAACGGTCGTTTAAAACTACTGATGACTAACACCACATCCTTCAGTCGTTTCCTTACCTGTACCCTATATATATCCCTAACCTTAGCTCTCATTGCTTCATCTTCTTCAAACCTAACGTTCCTCTCCAAAACTTCCCTCTTCTCAATGGCGTCTATGCAAATTAAACCGCGACACAACTGTTTGCCTACCTCACTAAATCGCCCATCTGGACTAAGTTCGATACTGCTATCGATCTTATGGTTCAGTCCCAATACAACACGGCATTTCTTCTGAATCCCATTTTACATGCCGAATCTTGCACCAATTTTGGATGAACGTTACTGTTACCACTGGGGAGAACAACACACCATCCCTCCGGTCAGTCGTCAACACCAAAGAAGTAGTCATCACTCCTGCAATAATCCGCCAAATTCTTCAACTGAATGATGCTATCTCCTGCTGGATATCCGAAGGGAACCATAGATCTATCCTTTGCTCAACATGGATATCAAGGCGATCTCAGTGCCTCCACTATCATGAAGAAACACTTTAATGACGCTGAGCGCCTGATCTTTCACATGGTGAATGTATGTTTGGCCCCTAAGACGTCGTCTTGGGATCAAATGTCCACCAAATGGCAGCAGGTAATGTTTTCTATTCTTGAGCAACAACCACTTATTTTTCTGAAATAATATTTTTAGAGCTCAAGGATATGGCTCAAAAACTAACTGCCAACCGTTGGATACTATATCCACGGTTCATCATGGCCATTATTACAGACCAGCTTAATGCTGAGGGACTTGTTGGCTTGGGAGTCCCTGCTACGGCTGTTCTGCCGGAAGTATACTCCCGGCACAACTCTGACCGGACACTCAAAATGGCTGCCAAGCTGCGCAAACCCACGCAGCTGGAACCCACAGCCACCACCTCCAAATCCAAAGTCCCCACCAAACCCACCAAAAAGAAACCCAAAACGGCTACTCAGGGAATTGAGTCCCCTGAGGATGCCCCTGCAACACAAACGCAGGATATATCCACTAGTCCAAACCCCCTAGTGGATACAATGACTCCTCCAGCCACAGCCGCTCAGGCTTCCTCTCAACAGGAGCCTGCAACCACACAAGGGGTACCTACTTATCTGGGATCTTCCTCACTTGAGGAGATTGCCATTGAAGAGCACCAACCTCCCCAGGTGCACATTGCTTCTATCCCCTCACCCAAACAACCGCCCCACAGCCCAACTTTAATAGTTGCACAAGTGCTGACTCAATTGCACTCCTCACCCCCTCCCCAGAAACCACTTACTACTGGGAATACCTCTACAATTGAGGGGGAGGAACACAGTGCACTTGAGAACCCACAGCACAGGGGTTTCCCACTTCTATCTCCTGGTGTAGACAAGGAGCTTAGAATATCTGGTGAGGCTGCCACCTCCTCTGACTCAGCACATGACCAGAGTGAGACTGGTAACATTGCTAAGACCTCACTAGAGGCAACAGCTGATGATGGACATTGTCCTGAGGCTGGAAGTCCCCAGTACCAAGCACAAGGGGCACATGCACCAACTGGTCTACACCCAGTGCATGTAAATCCTGCTCTAAGCAGGAGGTCAGCTGATTCAGCTTCAGCTGATGATGACCTGGGCTTTTTCTATGATGTTCTTGCCCAGAACACATCCTTGAAGAGAAAGTCAGTAGGCTGCAAAACCTACTTGACCAACTCTCAAAGGAGAAAGACCATCTGCCTCTATCCACCCACAGATGGCACCTTCACTTGAAGGTTTCCCAAACACCGAGCCACTCCAAAATCAACCACCTGCCTCTGCTTCAGGCCCTACTTCTCAGAACAGAACCCTCCTGAGCAAATAGGTGTTGTACTCCAAAATTCCCTCCCTCTCATCACACCCATAATCACTGATATAGTGATCAAAGCCATTGATGAGAGGCTTTCCTCAACATTACAGCCCTTGGTTGATGCTGCTGTCCAAAAGGCTCTTTCTGCGGTACAACCCCTTCCTCCAATGCAACCAAAAAGGGGGAGAGTACTGCAGTGAAAGAAAAGAAGAGGAAAAGATCCGAGGAAAAGAAGGAAGCGAAGCAAGCCCAAAGGAGGAGAAAGAACAGCAACCAATGCTCACCTACAAGCGGAAGAAAGGTGCTGATGACACATTGCTGAAGATAAACCCTTGGAGCTACTGATAAAAGAGGCTGATGCCGAACACAGCAGATCAATGGACAACATCATTGATCAGTAGTTTCGGCAAGGCCATGACACTAACAACTTGACTCTGAGATTCGACGACTAGAGATTGAAGACATCCAGAATAGATGGGCAAGTTATGAAGTGTTAGAAAGAGAAAGGCTTGAAATCATGATAAGATTTATTGCAAAATATCTTGGAAGATCAATGATTGAAATCAAAGCTTGGTCCAGGACAGTATCTTGGCAATCACCACCAAGATCTGTTCGTCTGAAGCATACACTAAGGGGTTGTTATTGAAGCTTTGAATGAAGCGGTGCTGGGAGCAGGACTGAGCTAGCCAAGCAATCAAAAGCCACACTCACCTCAAGGATGCTAGCACAGCCTGTCAACAAGAGCTAACCATGGAGGAACAAATCACCTTCCTTGAGCCTACACAAGAGAGTCGTACAGACTCATTATAGGGAAGTGAACCTCATGAATGGGATAACAACTCTGTGTCCTGTTCCCCAAAACAGAGTTCCCATTCATACTCTGCCAAACAAATATTTGAGGTTCTTCCCAGGCCGGAGCTTACATGGGTCATCTTCTCTACTGATCAAGAAGGAAAAAGACCAACATTTTGCCATCAATAAGTGGAGAATAAATAAGTTAGAGGTTTTGGCTGCATTGGTTCAGGGGGATTTGTTGGACCAAAAGAACCAATGAGCCAAGATCAGAAAACCTCTAAGTCCCACATGGTATCACAACAACTGCTGAAAGCCTCATCAGTTTGACAAGTGCTGAAGACTTCAACAGCTGAAGATCAAGTGCTGAAGACCTCAACAGCAAAGAACCAAAGTGCTGAAGTACAACAGCTGAAGAACACAAGTGCTGAAGTTGAAAGACCAAAGTACTGAAGTACAATAGCTGAAGAGTTTACAAGTGCTCAAGATCAACAACTAATGTACAAGGTCTGAAGACAAAGACTGAAGGCATCAGCTGATGATATCTACTGAAGTCATCAGCTGATGAAACACCTGAAGGTCAAAGTCTGAAGATCAAGTACTGAAGCCTCAGTAGTTTGTCACAACAGCTGAAGAGTACTTCTTCAGTAGTTGTGATATCAGTAGTTTTATATTTTTATGTTTCAGTAGTTTTGTAAACGACTGAAGAGCTTGTTCTTCAGTTGTTGTAGTTTCAGTAGTTTTATATTTGTACTTAACATGCTGATATGTTCTCAGTAGTTGTGAACATTTCAGTAGTTTGTTAAGAATTAGTTATTCTTGTATTAGATCTGCCAGTTGTCATTTTCCGTGATAACAACAGTGATTGTTGCACTCTATATAAGGAGTGACAACTCATTGTAACGATGATGAATGAGATGAATGAATTCAATAAACGAATGATTTGATTAGAAATATTCTTCATCCATAAACATTCCTTGAAATTAGAAATATATTCTCTCCCTATAACCGTATGCGCTTTTAATGCTTACAAATATCAATTGCTTGCTACAATCTGTCTAATTCTTGTTTGTATTCCGCTGCTTCGTATCCTAATACATCAAACTTGTGATCGCTGATCCTGTCAAAATATTTATCCTTTGCGGGTAGGATGCAGCTTATTCGTTCGATCCTCTTTTCTATGCAAGTTTATGGTCTTCTGCTTTTATTCTTCCAAAACGTATTATTACGGAATTGAAGGCTAAGATGAGAAGGTTTTTATGGGGTCAAGGAGAGTCTTCTAAGGGGCGGGCTAAAGTTTCATGGAAGAAAGTGTGCCTTCCAAAAATTGAGGGTGGGTTGGGTGTTCGTCAAATAGAATATATGAATAAAGCCTTTATGGTTACTTATATTGGCACCTTTTATCCGATAGTGAATCTTTACGGGTTCGATGGATTCATACTCATAGTTGGCTTCTCCGAACTTTTGGATTGTAAGAACTCCCGGAGTGTGCAGTTGGAGTTGGCGTAATTTATAGAGGTCCGAGGTAGAGTTAGAGGAGCCATCTGGCATAAACTTCATAATGGCAAAATACGAATGTGTGGTATGATTATTGGTGTAATTGAAGCCCTTTGGCTTCGTTTATTTCACCTAGAGCGATAAGAGATGCAGGGTTTTCCTTGACCGATACGGTGGATAAACTTCGTGCTAATGACAATTGGGTTTGGCCGATGGGGTGGCTACATCGATTTCCTTTGCTAGTCGATATTGATGTTACATTGAATAAAGGGGTGAAGGATGTAGTTATGTGGAAAGAAGGTGATTTGTTATTGCCTTTTTCCTCCACCAATGCATGGAATTTTATTCGATCTAAGGGGCTGACTGTTCCATGGGTAGAATGTATTTGGTTTGCTTAATGCATTCCAAAGCCTGCCTTTCTTATGTGGCTTATTTGTTGTGGAAAACTCTTGACTCACGATAGAATCCTAAAGTGGAGTAGTTCGAGAAGAAGGAATATGAATTTGATCTGTTGCTCTCTATGCATTTCTAACTTTGATTCCCATGCACATCTGTTCTTTGAATGCTCTTATGCTACAAAGGTTTGGGCTGCAGTTCGAGTCCAAGCTTCTATGCACAATATTCCACCGGTTTGGCACCAAGTTATACAAGTTCTAATTACGAAGGTGAAGTCTAAATCTATTGGATCAATTGTTGGTCGATTAGTAGTTGCTACCATAGCGTACTTTATTCGGCAAGAGAGAAATCGGAGGCTATTCAATGATAAGCCATGTCCTCTGGACATTCTAGCAAAAAGGATTGTTCAAGAGATTTGTTATAAACTCATGGGCCTGAATTTTAAGAGTAGTAGCCTAGTGCAAAGGGTGTACAACCAATGAGAAATTCACGATTAGTCGGATGATGATGATTTTGTTTTATTTGATTTGTTGAGTTTGTCCGCTTCTTGGTTGTTAGCTTTCTAGTTAGCTAGTTGTTATTTTGTTTTCCGGATTTGGCCGTGTCCAAGTTAGAATTAAAGTGGACACTCCACTTTACTTGTGTTTTTTTATAATAATAAAAATCACCGAGGTAACCCTTTACCCAAAAAAAACCCTGTATCTTGCCTTGTGGTGATCAAAATCTATCATGATATGTTGCTTCCCAATAAAGTCATGGGATTCAAACAAACTCCATAAGCAGGAAGTAAACCTGTGTTGCATTTCCTGGTGTTTTATGTATTGCTCAACTGTTTCTTAAACATGCAATTAATAATGGCTTTAATTGGCATAAGCCTTACTCCCCGCAGTGTGTTGTTAAAACTTTCAAAATGTTTGTCATTAGGTTACCCCAACGACGCTGACTTTTTTCATGTACAATCATTCATTTTCTTTCTTTGATAGATTTTAAATATTCCCAAGCTTTAGGCTTGAGACTTTGCATTCCAGCTACAAATTAATCGTACTTCCTTTGTTGGGAGGTGCATCCAATCAACCAACAGATCCTTTTTAAATCAGATACCTTGAACTTGTGCATCATGTTAGTACGAACACGTTGAATACAAAATTGATGAACCACATTGTTCACCATATCTTCAACATTCTGCATAGTGGTGGTAATTCCTTTATGTCTATAAGAAATAACACAATTTTTCTCCCTTCCAAAAAAATCATGATGGACTCCAACATGGGACCATAAGTGCTATAAAAACAAACTCCAACTATCTGTCATTTATTCGCCAATGTTGGCATAAGCTACTGGCACTACGTAGTTGTTTGCATTTTTAAAACATGGAATTAACATCTTAGCATGATAGGATCCCTTAAAAAGTACCATCAACAGATATCACTGGATTACTATGCTTGAATGTGTTGATTACTAGACCAAATACCCAAAACACATATTTAAACATATGATATTAAGACGAACTAATTGGATGATGTAACCATTCCATAATAACTTGGTTTGTTTCTTGTAGAGCATTGATGTACCTATGAAGTTCTTCAATATAACTATCCCAAGTACTGTATATTATCTGAATAGCAGTGTAAGGTTCTATATAAGGCTGATGCATCCAAAACATCCAATAACATCCACAAGTCTATCCTGCATGCATGCACTAAGTGCAGAAGTAGAATGCTTCGGAAGTTTTACACCATGCACTAGAAAATATTCTAAGTGTAAAATCTTCCGAAGCATAAAGTGAATTCTTTCGAAGCTTCAAGGACAAAGTCTTCCAAGCTAGAAGTGAACACAAATTACCTTTCAAAGGCTTTAAATACATGCTTTTATCTGATGTTCTTTTTCCGTAAAGCTAGACCATTTTCCGCTGCAACTCTGTTGACTCACCAACTTTCACAAGTTGGTGAAAGGTTCATGCTTTTGGTAACTGTACATTGATGTTTTGAGTCTTTTTCTTTCTACTTTATGTACTTTATCCTTTTTGTAATACATTAGGATGTGAACTATGGCATGTCATAGTTATTAGTCATAAGGCAATTTGCCTTTTGACTCTACTTTGATTTTGTTGTTATCTAGATCACGTAGGTAGCTGGCCTTAAAGTATGGCCGGTTGTAGGATGTAGTATAAGTATCTCAGGTCTTTGTATCTTATCTAGCACTGTAACACTTACACACTTACAAAAGAACTTGAGAGAATATACAACATCCTTGAAAACCAAACACTTGGGTTGCTTTCTGTTCTTGTTCTGTCTCATATTTGCTAGTGTTCTAAGTGTCAATCTGGTATTCCCAGTTCCTTATTTGATCTTTAAGTGTTCTAGATAATCCTCTCCTCATTGTGTGTTGTGTTGTAAGTGACCAAAACTTGTTTAAATGGTCCTGCAATTGGTATAAGAGCATTCCAGGCTCTTGATTGTAAGACCTCACCATCTTCACATCCCTCACACACACAAAATACTTAACATCTCAAATGACAGCTATCACTAAAGTTGATATGAAAACTAAAACCATGATAAAGTCCCCGCTGATCACTCCTGAAGACTTTGACACTTGATGCCAAGGATTGGAAGGTTTCATCAAGTCAAAAGACTCCAGGATATGGGAATCTGTTGTCTCAAGACCTTACATACCAAGCACCTCTTCAATTGCTGCTGGAGGTGGTATGATTCCAAAGGCTATGGCTGATTATTCTGATGAAGACATGAACAAAGTATAAATTGATCAGAAGGCCATGACAGCCCTTCAAACTGCTATTCCAAACTCCATATACAAGGATTTAAGAAGTGCAAAATAACTAAGCAGCTGTGGGATGCACTGAAGTTGATGTACGAGGGGTCAAATGAAGCCAAGGAAAATAAGAAGGATCTCCTAAAGCAGCAGTTTGAGAACTTCACCTTTAAAACAAGTGAATCCATGACTCAACAATACTTCAGGTATGTTGAGATTGTGGACACTCTAGTCGATGTTGGAGTGACTCTTGAGATAGGAACATTGTAAGGAAGTTTATGTCCTCTCTTCCTAGGCAATGGACACATTAATGTGTTGTTATCAAAAGAACTAAGAACCTTAAAACTCTCACATTGACAGAGTTGTATGGTATTCTTAGTGGATACCAGATGGAGATCAACATATGAGGTTCATCTAGTAACTTCAATAATCAAATTAGTTCAGCCCTGCATGTGACTGAAAGGGAGAGCATAGAACCTCAACATAATCTTATATGCTACCCTGATAACTCACAAAAGGGTCCTTTCATCACCATCCTGGAGACACCAAGAGAAAACTACACTCAAAGAGGTCCATTCCAAGAGACAAGCTCTTCATATGCCTTTCTGTCTGTTAGGACCGTCTACGTATGGAGTACTAACTGATTCTGTGTGTATACCAACACAAATAATGCGAAATCCTATATGATTACTTATCTAATCAAGGAGAACATAGTTCAGATCAATCTAACAATTAATGAAACGTTATGAATGATTAGAACAGGATCAACTATGATCTATGAAATTGGAACAGGTTTTCTTGAGTCTTTGGACGGCTAGGGTATGATTATATGCGTAGGTATTCAAATTGTTTGTTTTTCCACGAATTAGGTGGTATTTATAGGTTAGGGTTTGTCATTCGTACGACTGAACCATTAGCATGGTTCAGTCGTGCGACTGAAGCATGCAGTTGATCCATCCGCACGACTGAAGGTCCAGTCATGCGACTGAGTCAACCTTATGTCTCAATCGTGCGACTGCTCCAATCTCCTGGTTCAATCGTGTGACTAGTCCATTAGCATGAAGTATTCATACATATGGTCCATTAGCATGGTCCATTCGCATGAGAACTTCATACGATTAAGTTTGAACATGTTTATGAATCATTATTGACTAAGAACTATGTACAATAACCTCAACATATATAGTTAGTTCAATATGCGTTATCACACGATAAACAATGAAATATTAAACATTATATGCATCAACCACACATTGCATTTCATTCATACCCATTTAATTACATATTTGTAAGACATGAAAGACATTTTACATTAACCTCCTAAACTAGGTAAACATGTATCAACAGTGTCTTCTGATGAAAGCACATGCAACTTTCTATTCACCCTTGAATACCTGGACTGTATCCATCCAGATGATTTGGAGTATATGGAAATAGTCCAGCAGATGGCTCTTCTCACTCATAGAGCCAAGAAGTTCTAGAAGAGGACTGGAAGGAAGTTTTCAAGCAATGCAACTAGTGGAAAGTTTGGGCTAGATAAAAGCAAAGTCAAGTGTTACAACTATAACCAAATGGGCCACTTGGGAGTGTAAGGCACCAATGAAAAATGGTGGCCAAGCACAAACCAGACCAAACTACATTGAGAAAGCCACCCAGAATGAGAAGCCAAAGCAGCAAGCTGTAGTTGCTGTTGAAGAAGGAGGCTTTGGCTGGAGCTTTTAGGTGGAAGATGCATCTCCAAAACAAGCACTGATGGCTGACCATGATAAAGCAAAGATATTGGAACATCTTTGTACACCTAAATGTATTGTTGAAGTAAATAGATACGGGTATTATGATTTAGAGATGAGATTTGAAATTTAGTCCTTGAACATCTTAAAATCTAATTTCAAAAAAGATGAAAATGACTATAAGTTAAAGATAGAGGATTTAGAGAAAACCATTTCAACTCTTAAGCATGAGAATACAAATTACAAGACTCGTATCAAAGATCTCATAACTAAGTGGTCAGGAAAGCCAGGGCAGAAAAATGTGTTCTTGAAGAAGAGACCTTCAAGAACATTATATCCTCATCCTTGCATGCAAAATTTTTTTATCAGAATAAGCAGGGACTGGGATCTAGTGATATAGCTCCTCCATACACAATCTTGTCCGTAAGATCTCCTAGGTATGGAACATGTGAAGATGAGCTTCCTCTTATAGACCCCTTGACTGAAGAGGATGAAGAAGTGATAGTGGAGAATGACTATGAGAAGAATGAAGAAGAGGATTCTAAGAAGGGTCACTATCCTTTCGAGGATTGAAAGAAGACTAGGATGACCTAATCTATGAGAAAAAACTTGATCAGGAAGAGCAAGAGAAAAGCAAAGAAGGCTGAAAAGATCAAGGCCACCTTCAACTCAAAGCAGAAACAAGTTTTTATTTTTGTACGATTTGAAGTGTTAAAGACTGAAGATACTAACTTGAACTCTGGTACCAGGAGTTCTAGTATAGTGTCAACGCATCTCAGAGCAAGAAGAAGGTTGATCAGTTGTGCACCACTATTGCACAACCTAGACCATCCAAGTCCAAAGGAAGTTCTCACCCTAAAAGAACTTCCATTACATCTGTAGTGATAAAGATGGAGAAGGAAAGTGATCAAATTCAGCCTTGTTCATAAAAGAAGGAACTTAGGAAGAAGAAAATGGAATGTGTCATGTGTGAGAGTACCTCTCATATTACGAACAATTGTCCTTACAATCCAAAAGGCACTCATGATCAAGAAAGAGACTTCTAAGAGTTTCAAGAAGAAGCAAGCTTTGGAAGGAAAATCTGTTTCCTTCAGAAGCTCCAAAATAAATATGAAGGCAAGTGGAAAATTGCCTTTGGAAGAAAATTTGGTCTTAGAAGAAGGCAATACTTCCATTGCATTGAAGCCTGCTGTAGTGTTGGTAAGATCTTCTGAAGATCCTGCAATTAAAACTTCCGAAGTCAGCAAAACTTCCAAAGTATTGAAGGTCAAGTCCAAGCTTCCAAAGGTGGTGTGGAAGACAAAGAAAGACCAAGTGACTAAAAATTATCCATCAATATCAGCAAAGGATCCTCAAAACAGGACTATTGGATCTATTACTGTTGCATTACCTTCAACTTCCTTTGATGAGCCCAATACCAACAAGGCTTGGGTTTCCAAATGTAACTAACCATCTCTTTTGTGTAGAAACAGCTAAAGACAAACATGAATCTATGGATCATTGATATTAGTTGTTCCAGGTACATGATAGGCAATAGGTTACTACTCCAAAAGTTTAAAAAGATTGATGGAAGACTTGTTGCTTTTGGAGGAAATGTTGGTGGTTACATTACTGGAAGGGGCAAAGTCACAAATGGTAAGCTTAGAATTGAGAAGGTAAACTTTGTCAAGGAGCTTGGATACAATCTTCTGAATGTATCTTAATTTTGTGATTAGAGTCATAACATGCTCTTTACTGAGCATGAGTGCATTGTTCTCAAGCCTGGGGTGGTTATTCCTCACAAGAATATCCTACTTAGAGCCCCCAGGAAAGAGAACATGTGCAAGATGGACTTACAAGAAACATCTCCCTCAGGAGAAGTTTCATGATTTCTGTCTCAAGCAAATAGTGATGAGTCTTTCCTCTGGCATAAAAGAATATGCATGTAAACTTTAAGAAACTGAATAAACTAATTAAAAATGATTTGGTAACTGGAATGCCAAAGAAAGAGTTTATAAGTGATGACCATTGTGTTACAAGCCTGAAAGGGAAGAAATACAAGGTATCTCACAAGCCTAAGGAAAGGAACTCCATCACTACTACCCTACACTTGTTACATATGGATCTCTTGGCCCCACCTATGTAATGAGTCTAGGAAGGACTGTTTACTGTTTATTGATCATAGATGAATTTACAAGATTCACTTGGGTATTTTTTTTCTTAAAACTAAGGATGAGACCCCTGAGATTCTAAAGAACTTCATCGTAAAGATTAAGAACCAATGTGATCGCAACGTCAAAACCATAAGATGTGATCAAGGAACTGAATTCAAGAACCAAATCCTTGATACATTTTGTGATGAAAAAGATATTACAAGACAATATAGTGCTCACTAGACTCCTCAGCAAAATATTGTTTCTGAAAGGAGAAATAAGACACCGATTGAAGCTGCAAGAACTATGTTGTCTGACTTTAAGCTGCCTATCACTTTCTGGGCAGAGGCAGTCAACACTGCCTGCTATGCGCAGAACAGAGTTTTAGTAGTTTATACACATGGTAAGACTCTTTATGAACTTTGGCATAAGAGGAAACATTTCATGGTTTTCTCAGGTCATTTGGATGTCCTTGCACCATCTTGAATACCAAGATAAAACTACCAAGTTTGCCGAGAAATCAAATGTTGGGCATTTTATTGGATACTCTTCTCAAGTCAAGGCTTATAGAGTGTACAATCTTGGAACCAGAGTAGTTGAGGAGTCGGCCAATGTGACTACCAATGAACACACACTCAGTATAACTAGTTCTGTGTAACATTTCGTATTTTCATTAAATAGAAATTTAACACCGTTATATTCTTGTAAGGACCATTGTTGTCATTTATGAAACCTGTGGATTACTTATATTTGTTTTAAATTAATTCTTTAATGTAAAAGTTAATAATTAAATTTAATACTAATAATAATTATAATAATAATAACAATAATAATAATTGCAATAATAATAGTAACGATGATAATAATAATAATAATAATAATAGTAATCATATTAATAACAGTAATATTAACAATAATACAAGTATTTACAATTTTGCTTATTAAGATAAATTTCATTTAAACCATAATAATAAAAATAAGAAGTATACTAAAAATAAAATAATAATAATAATAATAATAATAATAATTTATAAAGTTAACTATTAATAAGATAATAAAAACTTAAAGTTTAATAAAGTTGAGGGGGTCATTGTGTCAATTTTAAAACTTAAATAAGAGGTTATGGGCATAAAATAATAAAGGTAGCAAATTTCAGGGTCTAAATGTGTAAAACTGGAAACCCAAACCCCTCCCCTTTAAACCCAGTGTACAAATTATATGAAGAAGCTGAAGCAACCAAACACTCAAAGTCTTTCTACATGCATGCTGCACAAGTACTGAAGAAGAATGCTTTAGAAGTTTCACACAACCAAAACAAAAATATTCTAAGTGTGAAATCTTTCCAAGCCAAGACCAATATCTTCAGAAGCCAAAGATGAAGTGTTCCGAAGCTTCAGAGACAAAGTCTTCCGAAGCTTAACACTTGTAGACAGATTTCTTCTGAAGACTTTTAACAACATGCTTTATCTGATGTACTTTTCCATAACGCTGGACCCCTTTCCGCTGCAACTCTGTAAAGTCACCAACTTACATGAGTTGGTGAAAAGGTCCATGATTTTGCTAACTGTACATTGAGGTCTTGAGTCTATAAACTTTCTACTTCATGTACTTTATCCTTTTTGTAATAGATAAGGATGTGAGCTATGGCATGTCATAGTCACAAGTCAAAAGGCAATCTGCCTTTTGACTCTACAATTGATTTTGTTTTGTGTCAAGTCAATTTTATCCAGCTGGCTTTCATAGTATGGCCGGTTGTAGGATATAGTATAAGTATCTCATGTTTTTTTAACTTTATTTCATGCTTTGTAAC
Organism: Flaveria trinervia; assembly: GCA_025506515.1. Lineage (NCBI taxonomy): Eukaryota > Viridiplantae > Streptophyta > Magnoliopsida > Asterales > Asteraceae > Flaveria > Flaveria trinervia. The sequence continues at coordinate 20,426,468 of CM046457.1, forward strand.
ACTTGTAATAGAACATTGAGAAAGAAATATACTACAATCTTGAAAACCATCTCCTTATGTACCTTGCTCTTGTCTTATGTCTCTTAATTACTTGTGTTCTTAGTGTCTTTACTTGTGTTTAATCGAGTTCACTATTTGATTAAGTTAAGTTACTCTCCTTTTTATGTTGTTGTGTTGTAAGTGACCACCCTTCACGGTCCTGCATTTTGTATCAGAGCATTCCAGGATCTTGATATAAGATCTCACCATCTTAACATCCCTCACACACACATACTCAACTTTTCAAATGACAGCTATTTCCAAAACTGATATGGAAACTGGAACCATGAACAAAATCCCCACTGATCACTTTTGAAGACTTTGATACGTGATGCCTGAGAATGGAAGGTTTCATCAGGTCTCTAGACTCAAGAATGTGGGAGTCTGTTGAGAATGGACCTTACATTCCAAGCACCCCTTCTGCTACTAGTGGTGGTATGATCCCCAAAGCTATGGCAAACTACTCTGATGAAGACAGGAAGAGAGTAGAGATTGATAGAAAGGCCATGACAACCTTTCAGACTTCTCTTCCAAACTATGTATATAGAGGTTTCAAGAAATGCAAAACAGCTAAGCAGTTGTGGGATGCATTGAAACTGATGTATGAGGGTTTCTCTGAAGCTAAGGAGAACAAGAAGGATCTCCTGAAGTAGTAGTTTGAAAACTTCACCTTCAAAGCAGGTGAAACAATGGCTCAACAATACGTCAGGTATGTTGAGATTGTGGATACCCTTGTGGATGGAGGAGTTGCTCTTGAGAACAAAGACATTGTAAGGAAGTTCATGTCCTCACTCCTAGGCAATGGACACACTACTATGTGGTGATCAAGAGGACTGAGAACCTCAAAACTCTCACTCTAACAGAGTTGTATGGGATTCTTAGTGGCTACCAGATGATGATGAACATGCAAGGTTCATCTGGCAATTCTAATAATCAAATGGGTTCAGCCCTTCATGTGGTTGAAAGGAATAGTATAGAACCCCAACATCATCTCATATGCTACCCTAACAACTCATCAAGGGTTCTTTCATCACCTTCCTAGAGACATCAAGGGAGAACTACACTCAAGGAAGCCCATTCCAAGAGACAAGTTCTCCTCAAGCCTTTGTGTCTTCTAATGAAAGTAATGGCAACTTTCTTTTCACCCTTGAAGACCTGGACTGTATCCATCTAGATGATCTGGAGTACATGAAGATAGTCTAGTAGATGGCTCTTCTCACTCACAGAGCCAAGAAGTTCTACAAGCAGACTAGAAGGAAGTTCCCTAGCAATGCAACCAGTGGAAAGTTTGGGCTGGACAAAGGCAAAGTCAAGTGTTACAACCATAAATTGATTGGCCACTTTTCCGGGAGTGTAAGGCACCTAATAAACAGTGGCCAAACACAATCCAGACCAAACTACACTGATAAAGCCACCCAGAATAAGAACCCAAAGCAGCAGGCTGTTGTTGCTGTTAAAGAAGGAGGCTTTGACTAGAGCTTTCAGGTGGAAGATGCTTCTCAAAACCAAGCACTGATGGCAAATCATGATGAAGCCAAGGTATTGGAACATCTCTGTACCCATGAATGCATTACTAAAGTTAATAGATACAGGTCCAACAACTTGGAAATGAGATCTGATCTTGAGTCCTTAAACATTTTAAAAGCTGATTTTAGAAAGTCTGAAAATGATTATAAACTGAAAATAGAGGACTTAGAGAAAAATATTTCAGTTCTAAAACATGAGCATACAAACTTTAGGACTCAAATCAAGAATCTCATAACTAAGCTGACTAAGTGCCAGGCTGAGCTTGGGGTCAGTAAAGCTAGGGCAGATAAGTGTGTTCTTAAAGAAGAGACCTTCAAAAACATGATATCCTCATCCCTGCACAACAAAGTGTGTTATCAAAACAAGCAGGAACTGGGATCAAATGAGATAGCTCCTCCACACACAATCTTGTTTGTAAAATCACCTAGGTGTGGAACTATTGAAGATGAGCTTCCTCTCATAGATCCTTTGAGTGAAGAGGATGAAGAAGTGATAGTGAATAATTCCTCTGAGAAGAGTGAAAAGGAGGATTCTAAGAAGGGCCACTATCCTTCTAAGGAGAAGAAGAAGACTGTGATGACCAAGTCAATGAGAAATAACTTGATCAGAAAGAGCAAAAGAAAAGCAAGGAAGGCTCAAGAGATCAAGGCTACTTTTGACTCCAAGCAGAAACAAATTTTTATCTCTGCAGGGTTTGAAGTGATAAAGACTGAAGACATCAACCTCAACTCTTCTGCTAAGAGTTCCGATTCATGTTTAAATCATCTCAGTACCAAGAAGAAGACTAATATATTGTGTACCACTGCTACACAGCCTGGACCATCAAACTCCAAGAATAGTCCTCAGCCCAAAGGACTATCTCAGCATCTGCAAAGATGAGGGTGGAGAAGGGATATGACCAAAGTCAGTCTTGTCCCAGCAGAAGGCACTTGGGAAGAAGAAAATGAAGTGTGTTATGTGTGAAAGTACTATTATCTTGCTATGGATTGTTTATACAATCCTAAGGGTACTCTTCACATGACCAAACCAAAGACTTCCAAGAGTTCTAAGAAGATTCATGCTTCAGAAGGAAAATATGTTTCCTTCGAAAGCTCCAAAACTAAGAAGAAGGCAAGTGGAAAATTGCCTTCTAAAGAAAAGTTGGTCTTCGAAGGAAGGAATACTTCTGAAGCACTGAAGTCTGCTGCAGTGTCGGCAGAATCTTCCGAAGGTCTAGTCATCAAAACTTCCAAAGTATCAAAAGCTTCCTAAGTGTTGAAGGTCAAGTCCAAGCTTCCAAATGTGGTGTGGAAGTCTAAGAAAGACCAAGTGACTGGAAATTCTCCATCAACAACAGCTCAAGATCCTCAAAGCACTACAATAGGATCGATTACTATTGCATTACCTTCTGTTTCTCTTAGTCAACCCAAGACAAGTAAGGCTTGGGTTTCCAAATGTAAAAAATCATTTTCTTTGTGCAGGGACAGCTCAAGACAAACAAAAATGTGTGGATCATTGACAGTGGCTGTTCCAGGCACATGACAGGCAATAGGTCACTACTCCAGAACTTTGAAAGGATTGATGGAGGGCTAGTTGCTTTTGGAGGAGATGAAGGTTGTTACATTTCTAGAAGGGGCAAGGTCATAAATGGTAAACTCAGTATTGAAAAGGTAAACTTTGTAAAGGAGCTTGGGGTACAATCTTCTAACTGTATCCCAATTTTGTGATCAGAGTCATAACATGCCTTTTACTAAGCATGAGTGCATTGTTCTCAAGCTTGTGGTGGTCATTCCTCATGAGCATATTCTGCTTAGAGCCCCCAAGAAAGGGAACATGTACAAGATGGATCTGCAAGAAACATCTTCCTTATGCTTTCTGTCTAAAGCGAATAGTGATTAGTCTTTCCTATGGCATAAAAGAATGTGCCATGTAAAATTTAAGAAAATGAATGAAATGATTAAGAATGATTTGGTAATTGGAATGCCAAAGAAACAGTTTAAGTGTGATGACCATTGTGTTACATGCCTGAAAAGGAAGCAACATAAGGTATCTCACAAGCCTAAGCAAATAAACTCTATCACTACACCCCTACACTTGTTACATATGGATCTCTTTGGCCCTACCAGTGTAATGAGTCTAGGAAGGACCACTTACTGTTTAGTGATCATAGATGACTTTACAAGATTCACTTGGGTCTTTTCTTAGAACTAAGGATGAGACTCCTGAGATTCTGAAGAACTTCATCTTAAAGATTGAGAATCAATCTGATCACCAGGTCAAAATCATAAGATGTGAAGAGGTAACTGAATTCAAGAACCAAATCCTTGATGGATTTTATGATGAAAAGGGTATTACAAGACAATACAGTGCTCCTAGGACTCCTCAGCAAAATGATGTTGCTGAGAGGAGAAACAGGACACTCATTGAAGCTGCAAGAACCATGTTGTCTGAATCTAAGCTGCCCATCACCTTCTAGGAAGAGGCAGTCAACACTGCCTGCTATGTGTAGAACAGAGTTTTAGTAGTTAAGACTCATGGCAAGACTCCTTATGAACTTTGGCACAAGAGGAAACCTTTCATAGGTTTTCTCAGGTCATTTGGATGTCCTTGCACCATCTTGAATACCAAGGATCAAATTGCCAAATTTGTTAAGAAATCAGATGATGGACACTTCATTGGATACTCTTCCCAAGCTAAGGCTTACGGAGTGTACAATCTCAGAACTAGAATTGTTGAGGAGTCAGCCAATGTGACTTTCAATGAATACACACCCTCTATGGCTGGTTCTAGTCCTAATTGGCTTTTTGATCTTGATTTAGTTACCAACTTTTTTAAAAAAATTTGTGAGATTGTTTCAGGATCTATAGAAAACTTAAATACAGGTGATCCTGATCCAAGATTTGAGCTGAGAAGACTTCAAGTAGAACATCTGCAGCTCTAGTTGGGACTACTTTTGCAAATGAGGTTTCTATCAGCACCACAATGACAAACTCAGCTGATACATTTGGTATGCCTTCAAATTCCATCTCAGAGGCTCCACTACTAGATAAATATACTTCAAATGCAGAAGACAATGATGGTAGTGGTGATAGTGATCAAGACATTCTTGATGCTGATAACCACTCCATAGATGACAACATCAATGATGTCACACACTCCTTGGATCAAGTTTCTCTTGATAAGTGTGTTTATGTAGTGGGAGAAACATCTATGCCAGATCTAAATTTCTCTAATTTAGATCTTTCTCATCAACTTGCTGTGATCCCTCAGCTAAGGATCCGCAAGTCTCATCCCACTACAAACATCATTGGAGATGTTGTCTCTGGGGTAAGAACAAGAGGAAAAACCCATGAAGCAAATGTTGTCTTCACTTTTGTTTCTTGTCCTAGATAGAGCCAAAGAAAGTTTATGAGGCTCTGAAGGATCAAAAGTTAGGTTGAAGCTATGCAAGAGGAGCTACTTCAATTCAAAAGACAGAAAGTTTGGAACCTTTGTCCTCTTCCTCATGGGAAGACTACCATTGGAACCAAATGGGTGTTTAGGAACAAGAAGGATGATAGAGGCTTTATCATCAAGAACAAAGCTAGACTAGTGGTTCAAGGATACACACAAGAAGAAGGATGAAAGTTTGGAACCTTGTCATCTCAGTATCTTTGCAATCATGGATACAGGAGGGGTACTATAGATGGAACTCTCTTCATCAAAGGACAGGGAAATGACATATTGCTAGTTGAAGTGTATGTAGATGACATCATCTTTGGTTCAACTAATCCAAAGCTCTGCCAAGACTTTGAGAAGTTGATGAAGGACAGATTTGAAATGAGTGCCATGGGAGAACTCAATTTCTTTCTAGGAATTCAAGTGAAGCAAGTTGAATATGGAATCTTCATAAGTTAGTCAAAGTATGTTCAAGACATACTCAAGATGTTCAACTTGACTGAGTGCATAGATGAATACTTATACAGGGTTATGATTGGGTCTCTTATGTATCTTACAGCTAGCATGCCTGATATTATGTTTGCCACTTGCATTTGTGCAAGATATCAAGCCAACCCTAAGATGTCTCACCTTATCACTATCCAAAGGATTCTAAGATACCTTAAAGGTGCTTCAACACTTGGCCTATGGTATACTAAAGGTGCTTCAACACTTGGCCTATGGTATTCTAAGAACTCAATTTCTTTCTACATCTGGGGGATGTCAGTTTCTTGTGGAAGGTTTGTCTCATGGCAATGCAAGAAATAATCCTGTGTCTTTACATCAACTACTGAAGCTGAATACATTGCTGCTGCAAGCTGCTGTGCTCAAGTGCTTTGGATTTAGAATTAGATGCTGGACTATGGGTTAAACTCCAAGGAGACTCTCATTCACATAGACAACAACAATGCTATCTCAATCATAGAGAATCTTGTGCAACACTCAAGGACCAAACACATCAACATCAGGTATCATTTAATTAGAGATTACTATGAAAAGGGATTAATTAAACTAGTCAAAGTTCACACAAATGAACAATATGCTGATTTGTTTACAAAAGCTTTTGATGAGCAGAGATTTAAATATTTTGTATTAGCTATTGGGATGATAAACTTTGAGTAGGTTTTTCTTAAAACTAATTCTTATTATTTTTTAAAATATGTGTGTCCTAAGTTTTCTAGTCATCACTTCCATAAGCTCTTTTTTTCTTTGGATGAAAATCTTTTTGAAGACTTTCCTTAGATTTCTAAAAATTTTGATCATTCGGAAGATATACTTTGAATCTTCGGAAGAAAATCATGCCTTCCAAATAAATAACTGTCTAAGAAATTTACCTTGGAAGAAATTTCTGAAATATCTTCCGAGCTTAAGTATTGTCTCAGACACTTATCTGTTTTCAAGGACCATTTTCTTCCGAAACAAATTAACTCTTGGAAGCTTGTTCTTCTAGACAAAGCATTCAACTGTTAATTTTTCTTCCGAAGCAAAATTTTCCCAACTCTTAAGGAAAATATTCCAAAGTCATTTTAGCTTCAGAAACTTTTTCATTAAAAACTTCCGAGGATAATTTACCTTAGGAAGTCTTTTGACTTCCAAGAAAACTACTTTTTGAGAAAAAAAAACTACTTTTTTAAAGGTGGGACCGACATTCAAATTTCACTTTGTCCAACAGTTTAAACTTTATCTGAAATCCATTTTCACATATAAACCCAACAGTTTCCCCCGCTTTCTATCATCTGCTTCTTTTCTCCACACCTAAAACCCCAAATTTCTCTTTGAAATCACTTTCTTTTATCTTTCTTCATCCTTAAGCTCTCTCCAAATAGCCAACCCTCATCACAGAAATGACCTGAACTTTACCATGCAGTTACAAAGACAACATAACCAGGTTGCTCTGTTAAGCTCTGAGAAAGATCCACATTTCTCAGAGGTTTGCCATTTCATAGCTCTGTCGAACTACTTCACCTCCCTAACATTTGATCCTCCACTTCATGAGGATCATTTGCTAGAATTCTAGAAGACCTGCCAAGAGGTCGTAATGGATTGGGAGAAGGCATTGTCTGCCACAGTGCAGGGGAGAACATTCTTCATCATTTCGGGCATCATCAACATGCATCTTCAGCTGGAAGATGAAGAAGGTGAGGTGTTCTTCCCAAAGGAAGCTGTAAATCATTCCTTTGAGCAACCCAATGGAAATTCCTACTCCGTGTGGTTATCCACAGCTTATCAAACAAGCATGGTTGATGGGACCAAATTCCTAAAGATCTCTCCTTCATTGTCCATGGGATGGTTCAGGGGGTCAAGTTCAGGTATTCTCAGTTTGTTTATACTAATATGCTTGCAAACTAGACTCTTTAGAGTATTACATGTTCCTTAGATATGTTTAGTACATTCTTAACCATGAACTGGGCTCACAGTTAAGGGGAACAGGTAATATTCTTAAACTGGGACACATGAAGCTCAGCATCTTTAAAGTTTTGAGAAAGCCCATTGTTGGCTTCTCTGGGGTAGCAACAACCCTTGTTCCAAAAATGTTATAGCTCATTGCTCAAGGTTACAACCTAGCAGCACCAGCTAGTGTTGAACCCACACCTGCTACTTCCCAACCTCCCACACAGCCTCAAATCATCATCACTTACCAAAGAAAATCCAAACGAACCCCTACTCAGGCTATTCAGTCTGTGGAGGCCCCCATATACTTACCCACACAGGAAGAAGTGGACACTGGAGCTCCCACTTCTCCTATGGAGCAGACCACTCCCATTTCTTCAGGGATCAGTGAGGTTCCTCATGCTCAGCCTGATGAGCTCATTGCCCAAACTGCCTTAAGCCATCACTTTGAGTCTTAACACTCTAGTGATCAACCTTCAGGGGACAGTTACCATCCCCAACCTATAGTCACAACCAACCAATTCCCAACCTTGACTTCTATACTGATGAAGATCTAGGTTTAAGTGAGTATAACGAGTCTCTCTTCTTTAACCTTACTCAAAGAGAGATGAATGCTCCTGAGTCTCCTACATAGATCACACATCAGTCACCTACAACTGAGGTGGAAACCTATGAACATATTCAGGATGTCCATATGGAAGAGGCACTCACTTCTGAAAGTGACTACATCATGAGACCTCAACCATGGCAACTCAGCTCACTGACATCTAAATTGAGATTGCAAGTGAGCACAGGAAACCAGCAGCCAAGAACCTCAAGCTGGTGGTGAGAGAGAGGACTTTGGTCCGATCATCTCATCCCCCAATGAGTCTTCTCATGAAGATGAGGGGAATCTAAGACTAAAGGTGCACAAACTGACTAAAACATGCACCTATTTAGTCTCAAAGGTTAGTCACCTTGAATCTTAGGTGACTACCTTACACAACAGGATCAATGATCAGCAACTTGAGATTTCATATCTTAAGGAAAAACTAGCTGGGAGACCCTTAAGAAGAGCTCAACCAGGAACACAAGAACCTGTGGATGTGATTGACCTATCTTCCAGCTCACCTATGCAAGTGGGTGAAGCTACCAAAAAGGGGGAGAAAGTCATCACAGCTATAGAACCTGGAGTCTTTCAGAGAGAGTGGACATTGAGGACTCACCATCCTCACTTGCAATTGTGCATCTCAACAACCTCCTCAAATTCACATTGATGTGGACTACACAGACTCCTTCATATAGAGTTTATTTAAGGATGGGATACCAAGGGCTATGTCATCTTCACCGTCTTCAATCATTTCATTGGGTGGAGATATGACAACATCAGGAAAGCCCTAATCATCATAAGAGTTCAAGGACAGCAAGAAGTCTTCAATTTTTAGACTTTGAACTACTATGAAGGTCTGGATTTAGTCAACATGCCACTTGTCAATCCAAGCAAATCAAGACAAGCTGACAGACTGGCTCAAAGAATCCAATATAGGATCACTGCAGAGTTCAGCTTAAAAATGAGACTTAGGAAATCAAGCAATGCCATTGTCAACTGGATGTGAGGCAGACCCTAAGATTAGTTTCATAGGGGAAACCTTGACTGAAGGCCCAGTGGCAGAACCTGAGACCCCTATCTCATTATCATCAACTGCTGCAGAGATCCACACTCCTATTGAGACACCTGTTGGTGAAGGTGCTTCTCAACCTCTCTCTGGCCAGAGCTTAGATGCTGCAACAAGCAATGAAGGCCAAAGATCTCTCCACCCTGAGTCATAAAGGTCTATGAGTGACAAAGGGAAAAGAAAGATGACATCTGAGGAGATTGAGGAGGAGGAGAGAGAGAGAGAGGAAAAGGAGGCTGAGGGGAGAAAGTTCCTCTACTGAGTCTTCAAGACTCATGGAGTCTGCTATCAGGGCTGCCCCCAGACTAAATACTCAAAATGATGAGTTACGGGCAGTCATGATAAATTACATGCAGACAAGGAACTATGATATAGGCAATGTCATTTCTCTCCCCTTAGAAGAATAAAATGAACTGGTTGATCTAGAAAGGTCAAAGGAGAAGAAGGAGGCATAAGATGCAGAGCTTCTAGTACAAGTCAAAGAAGAGAGAAGAAGAAAAAGACTGTATAAGGATATGTCTACCCTCTCCCCAGTTCAAGAAAGTCCTGCATAAGAAGATGTGATTCAACAAGAACCTCAGGTAGACAAAGAAGAAGAGAGGATCAAGATGATCAACTACCTGAGTACCACATGCTTCTATCAGGCAGATGCACTCCTTCCCTTGCCCTATGACTATGTTGAGTTTGAGTACTTAAAACAGCTTGAACTTGAGATATCAAGGATAGAAAGACAACTAAGAAGAAGCTAAGGGAAGAAGCTGCAAAATCAAGAGCTATCATCCAAAAGAGCATGAAGAAGTTTGTTGATAGGTAGAGGATGATGAGCTTCTTGAAGCTATATGGATTCTCCGGAATGAGACTTGGCCCCATGTCTCTATCCACTATGGATGAGCATATTAGGGTGATCAAGCAGAATATCAAAAGTGGAGAGATCATTGACTTACACTCCACTCCAAGTCAAGCCCCACATGAAGTGGAGGTTAAGGTTGAACAACCAGAGAAAACACAACCTGGACCTCCTGTTGAAACTCAGCAAGCTTCGTCTTCGATCCACAGCAGGGTCAACCTCCCTCTCCTTCTGAGCATGAGAAAGAGGAAATCCCAACTGAGAAAGATAGTGAAGATCAATCTGGTACTGCAGGTCAGTCTTCTCAATTAAAACTTGTAAAGAGAAAGAAGAGATGGCTTTTAAACCAAAGCCAAAGAAGAAGAAGACTGCACCCTCTTCTAAACCCCCGGATGAGTCAAAACATCCTGAGGTTGTGCAGCCAGAGGATGCTACATCAACTCCAATTCAAACAGCTCCTCTAGCATTAGGAAGACCCATCTTGTCTTGGACATATACCACAAATCTATAAAGATGGCATGTCATTAGAGATCAAGGCACTGAAGACATTTACACATGGCAAGATATGTTTCAGTTTCCTTTGCATGACCTCTTTGATATGAGAAGACATTTTGATAGTCTAAAGGAACCTGATCACCTCATGAGAAAGGAATGGTGATCATCCTTATGAGGACTGTTGATATCTGAAGTCTACTAAGTGTTTTGGTAGCATCAACCTAGGGGGAGTTTATAGAGATTAATGAAGAGGCTGATGCGACCTAAACATCCAATGTCTATCCTGCATGCTGCACAAGTACTATGAAGAAGAATGCTTAGGAAGTTTCACACATGCAATAGAAATATTCTAAGTGTGAAATCTTCCGAAGCCAAGACCAATATCTTCCGAAGCCAAATATGAAGTCTTTCGAAGCCTCAAAGACAAAGTCTTCCAAAGCTTCAACTCATGAAGACAGATTTCTTCCGAAGACTTTTGGACATGCTTTATCTGATGTACTTTTCCATAAAGCTGGACACCTTTCCGCTGCACTTCTGGAAGGTCACCAACTTACATGAGTTGGTGAAAAGGTCCATGCTTTTGGTACCTGTACATTGAGGTCTTGAGTTTGTAAACTTTCTACTTCATGTACTTTATCCTTTTTGTAATAGATAAGGATATGAGCTATAGCATGTCATAGTCACTAGTCAAAAGGAAATCTGCCTTTTGACTCTACAATTGATTTTGTTTTGTGTCTAGTCAATTGTATGTAGCTGGCTTTCAAAGTATAGCCGGCTATAGGATGTAGTATAAGTATCTCATGTTCTTGTATCTTTGAATTATGCTTTTGTAGCACTTGTAATATAACATAGAGAAAGCAATATACTGCATTCTAGAAAAACATATACTTGTGTTCTGTCTCTTATATTACTTGTGTTCTTAGTGTCTTACCTTGGTTAATCCAGTTTACTATTTGATTAAGTTTAGTGAATCTCCTCTTTGTGTTGTTGTGTTGTAACTGACCCCCTTCAACAATCATGTGATATATGTTTAAGGGCATCATGTACTTAAATAAATACTAAAATACCACTTGGTATTATTCAAGTTATATATAATTGTTTGATTTCTTATATATACTTTACGTTAAAAGGCTTGTGTATTAGTGTAGATGACTAGCTTTTAATTGTTTGTATTTATTATTAGGAAAAAATTTAATGACAAAACTATTTTATTCTTACTCTTACTTTTGAACTCATGTCTAAAGCATCTACATCCAAAATATTGAGAATTTAGTGTTAAAGAAATTTTAATACACTGAAACCAAGGCCACCCAGAAGAGAAGTTTTAAAGACAATATATGAGAAAACTCTCGTTCAGATGATCTGCATGCCTCTTACAATTGCCAGAACAATGTCTTTTCTCAAAATACTTCCATTGTGTTTAAAGAATTTTGTCACTTGGTATTGTGATCCCAACATTGGGGGAGTTTGTAATTGTTTATTCAGGAAGGGAGAACAGTTGTGTATTTGAACCGATGAAGTTTTGAGAACATCTCCAATTGCTTATTTTAGAGTGGTTTTGGAGGAAAAACTTCAGCTGAATACTAAGCATCTATTATGGGGCTTGATTTTCAGTGTAGATGTTAAAGGGGTTGAACATCAAAACCAACTGATATTTTTAAGGAGTGAGTCATGATTGGGTTTTAATATTAAAAAATTAATATATTTATATCATAAAATATATAGTTTTTCAAGTTTAATTTACTTATATTTTCAAAAATTATAATGTACACATAACAACTATATTTAGTTTCAAGTTTTTAAATTTTAAATTTTAAATTTTAAATTTCCCTCAAAATGGCTATATTTTTTAATTTAAATTTTTTAAACTTTCTCGTGACAACTATATTTTTACCATAATATAAAACAATCATCTTTCGTTTTTTGACACCTTCAATTTTGTCTACCTTTAATATTGTAAAATTTCTTATAATTTCTAAACTCTACATAAAATATGAGTTTAAATAGTGATAAAGTCCACCAATTTTACCTCCTAATTCACCTTTTATAGATTTTATGCATGCGGCATTAAAAGATTTAATAAATGATGATGTTAACAAAGTGTATGTAAATGATGATATTTATGATGTTTTTGGTTGATTTAGTTATTCAACATATACCTCACACCCAAAAGCATAGAATGATCGACCATCTTTAAACAATGCATGGTAGAACTGTTTCACAACTTTCCTTACCAGGTTACTTAAGTTATGAGACCTTATTTTCACTGATCCTCGTTGGGATTCTTTTACTTTGATCCTTTTTCTTGATGATCCACATTGGGATTCTTTTCACTTCACTTTGGAAGGTGATCCATGATGGGATTCTTTTGTTCATTCACTTGGAATGTATGGCTTTTGTAGATTCATCCAATTTTGGATGTGTTACTCATTAGGAATCTTTTGGATCAGTACATCTGCACTATGTGCATGTTTCATCATGTTTTTCCTCCGCAAAACAAAGATAAAACTCGATGTGGGTGAAAGAGATTCATAAAGTATCATTACCTGGTGTGTTTAGGTTACTACACACACATGCACTTAGATAAGTCAATACATATATGCACCTTGAGATGAGTGTTTCACTGTTTAATGAGAATTTAATTCATCACTACATGTATCTTCTCTTCCAAGTTGAGCCTACCAACATGTCTGGCAAGTCATGATAGTTTCTCAAATTTTGAAATTAAGCACAGTGAATGATATAACGACTGTAATTATATCATTTCCCTATATATTCTTTTCTTCATCAAACTGACTTCTTTTTGTGATTTTCTAAAGTTTTTTGAAATGTTTTTGATGTTTTAATTTGTTTTACTCAAGATTAATCATGCCAATTGATTGAACTAGGAATTCAAACCTACTAGGTTCAAATGCCTTAATAAATAAATCAGCTAATTGATTTTCAGTAGGTACTTGAATCAATTTGATTAACTCCTTTTCAGCACAGTCTCTTGAAAAGTGATATTTAATTTCAATGTGTTTTGTTTTTGAGTGCTGAACTATATTATTTGTAATAAAAACAGCTGTTATGTTGTCAATATGAATTGGTGTGTGCAAGAAGTTAAAACCATAATCAAGCATCTGATTTTGAATCTAGAGTACTTGAGAGCAACATGATGAAGCTGCAATATACTCAGCTTCTGCAGTTGAGATAGATACGTTTGTCTGCTTCTTGCACTGCTAGGAGACCAGTCTGGGACCAAGAAATTGACAACCGCCAGAGGTGGATTTCCTATTAAAGTTGCATTCTCCATAATCACTGTCAGTGAACGCATAGAGATTGAAGTCTCCTTCCTTTGGATACCATAACCCATGAGCAGGTTGGCCCTTAAGATATCTGAATATCCTCTTGACACCATTCACATGGGATTCTTTAGGATTAGCTTGACATCTGGCACACACACAAACACAAAACATAATATCAGGCCTACTGACTATTAGATACATAAGTGAACCTATCATAGATTGATAGTGAGTCTGATCCACTGATTTTCCTTCGGATCAAGTCCAATTTTCACTTTAGTATCCACAGGAGTTCTAAGTGATTGAAAATTAGCAAAGTGGAACTTCTTCAACATGGTTTCCACATATTTTGATTGATTGATAAAGATTCCATCTACTGTTTGTTGGACTTGCATCTCTAGAAAGAAAGTGAGTTCCCCTATTGCACTTATTTGAAATTTTGAATGCATAAGGTCTTGAATGTCTTTACAGAGTTCCTTGTTTGTTGAGCCAAAAATGATATCATCAACACAAATCTAGACTAACAGTATGTTTTTCCTTTTCTCTTTCTGAAGAGAGTCTGATCAATATTTCCTCTTTCATATCCATTTTTCAGAAGAAAAGATGATAGAGTCTCATACCACTTCCTTGGAGTTTCATGAAGACCATACAGAGCTTTTTCAAGCTTATAAACTCTGTGAGGGAAATTTGGATCTTCAAAGCCAGGTGGCTGACTCACGACTTCTTCAGCAATCTTTCTGTATAAGAAAGCACACTTCACATCCATTTGGTAAACAAAACTTCATGGTGCAGATTGCAAGAAAGATTCTTATTGCTTCTAGTCTGGAGACAGGTGCAAACATTTCATCATAATAGATTCCTTCTTCTTGAGTGTATCCCTGGGCCACTAACCTTGCTTTATTTCTGATGACGATCCCTCTATCACTAGTCTTGTTCCAGTACAGCCATCTGGTACCTATTAGGTATGTCCTTCGGGAAGATCTACCGGTTGCCATACTTCTTCCTTCTTGAATTGGAGCAATTCTTCCTGAATTGCTTCAATCCAACTATTGTCTTGAAGAGCCTCTTTGATGTTCTTGGGTACTGTTTGACACAGAAAGAATAAGAACAAATAGATGTTTGCAATACTGGACTTGGTTCTTGTCACCCTTTCATTAAGTTCACCAATAATGTTTCTACTAGATGATTCTTGTGTATTCTGGTGGATGGAATTAAGTCACTAGTAATGGTTACATCAAGATTGGAGACATTCAGTTCATTATGGTTAGAGGCACCTTCATCTTGTACAGCTGGGGAGTTATGAAGATAATCTGATTAAGTTTCTATGACTGCTTCAGCATCTGCAATACATTGATTGCTTCCATCATTTGATGTTCTTTCTATTCAACTGGAGGTGTAGCTTGATCTTGTGTTCTTCCTTCAGTTGATGGATCTTCAGATGGTGAAGGTATCAAGCTTGGACCAGCTTCAGTTGATAAACTTTGATTTTGTGATGATTGCCTGATGGGATCAGCTTGTAGTGTAACATCTTCATTCAGACGTGGACTGGATGATGGAGGTATCAATGGAAAGTCATCATTTTGTTCTACCCCTGAATAAGGTTTAGCCGAATGTTTGTTTCCTGCATCAAACAAATGAAATTGATCAAATGATTTTGTAAAAGAGTCAATATCAAACAACCAGTCGGGACCATTTGTGATTTGGGAAATGAATGTTCCTTGAATTGAACATTAGTTGATTCATCAATAATGTTTAATTTAGGATTAAACACTCTGTAAGCCTTTGAAGCTGAAGAATACATATAAAGAATCCTTCATCAGACTTGGATGAAATTTTTCCAAATAGTCTCGGGTGTTTAATATTGAGACAGGACTATCAAATGACTTGAAAATCCAATGAATGGTTTTGTGTGAAACATCAGTTCGTAAGGAGTCATGTGACTTTCTTTTACAATCAGAGTTTGATTTTGTACAAAGCATGAAGTGTTAACTACCTTTGCTCAGAAGGTGATTGACAGCTTAGTATCGGCTAGCATTGTTCTTGCTGCTTCAATCAGTGTTCTGTTCCTCCTTTTAGCTACCCTATTTTGTTGAGGAGTTCTAGCTGCACTGAATTGATGAGCAATGCCTTTGGTTGCACAAAATGAACTCAGATTTTAATTTTTAAACTCTGTGCCACTATCACTTCTTATTGTTTTTACCTTATGATTAAGTTGATTTTCTATTTTAGTGATAAAGTCTTTTATTATTTGGGATGCCTCATTTTATGAAGTAAGAAGAAAACCCATATGAATCTTGAAAAATCATCAATGATCACCAAACAATACTATTTCTTTCCAATACTCATGACATGAGTTGCTCCAAACAAATCCATATGATGTAGCTTTGATGGAGTATTGTTGGTGTTCATCAGTTTTGGTTTGTGAGAGGATTTATGTTGTTTTCCTTTGAGACACGCAGAACAGTGGTCTACAAAATGAAATTTTTTTTGTGGAAGACCAATGACATGGTTTCCTTTCACCAATCTGTTCATGTTTTTAAAGTTTCTGTGCCCCCACGTCTGTGCCAAAGCTGAGACTCATCAAATGTTGCTTTTGATAATAGGCATGTTTCTTCTATTGGTGTTGAAGAATTTAGATTTAAGACATAAGTGTTATTCCTCCTCGGAGTCTTTAGAACAACCCATTCTTCAGAAATCTGAAATTTAGGTTTTAGAATGTAGCAATGAGTGTCGGTAAAGTAGTTGAATATTCCTTGTCATAGATCCGAGACACGCTTAGCAGATTGAAGTTTAGCTATTTGCAGTAGTTCACTCTGTCAAAGCTCAACATCCCAGTTGTCATAGATCCTTCACATGTAATTCTTCCACCCTGTGAATCTCCTCCAAATGCCAGAGTAGTTCCTTGTATATGCTTGAAGTCATGAAGGAGAAACGATCTCCTATCATGTGTCGGGAACATCCACTGTCCACGTGCATAAGCTATTGGATCTATGTGGATGAACCTGCAAGCAAAAAGAACTAATTAGAATAAGGAACCCAAGCCATAATGGTCTTGGGTTTCCCGTTCCTATTCCTGATAGTGTCCTCTTGGTATTTCCCTCTAAATTATGGTTTAGATGGAAGTGTCCTGGGAGATTTTTGGTAGTAACTGGATTGAGTCATATCATCAACATCTACTAAAGAGTCAGAGGAGTAATGAAACCTTTGGTCTCTGTTTCTTTGTAGAAATTTAACCCATTTTTCATCATCAAAATTTACTTTTGGTTTGGGAAGGTCAATTTTTGGTTTCATTGTGTGATGTTTTCTTTCACCCTTACACAATTCCTTCAAGTTGCTCCTGTCATTTGTTGACCTAGATATCCTACATTGATTGTTGTGAAAATAAGGTCTGACAATGTGTTTCACAACTGATGTTTTTGAGATGAGCTTGTTTCGGGGAATTCTCAATCCTTTCTTATTGAAGTAACAATCAGATGTATTATGATTGTTTGCATCACAGACTGAACAATATTTGTTAAGTAGTAGTTTTTGGTGGAATGATTGTTCATGTCACACATAGAGCATTACTCGTTTAAAAAACACTCTTATGTTTTGTGATTAAACATGTTGCTTATGCCACAATACATTGTTTGTTTCTTGAATCAGATTTTGGTTTCGTGGGTTTAGGTGATTTAGACACTCTCAATGGAGTTGTAGTCTTTTACTTAGGGAAGGAATCAAGATTAGCCTTATTTGTAGTTTGCTTCACAACCTTACTATTGTTAACTGTTTTAGGTTGTTTTTGTTTCCTCAACCCTTTCTTTACCTCTTTCTCAAACTGATCAACATGTTCTTTGTTGCATATATCAAAACCTACTTCGAGTCTTCATTTTGAAGATTGTGGGGTAGACTGAATTTTAATTTCTGAAATAGGTGAGCTTTTATGTTACTTTTGCAGTGAAACCTTTGTCTAATTTGCTTGAATTATTTGGAGATTTGCTTTTATTATCAAAACTACTTTCAGCCTTTTTCTTTCCTTTTGAAATGGCTGGTATGAACTTCACAAAAGGAACAATAGCCTTGCTTGGGCTGGTAGGTTTAATAATACTCACTATCTTCTCTACACACTCTCTAATCTTGATTGGATGACCTAATCTGATTTTCTCCTCATTTGTTTCAATATAACATCAGGTTTGTTAAGAGGATTGGTTACTTGTTTTACTATAGATTTTGGTTCCATAGTTTTAGTTTCAATTGTCTCATTGAGTGTAACAAATTCAGGCATGATAGTGTAGTTGTCATTATATGGGGAGGACATGAGTTATACCCAATCCTCGACATGTCCTTAGGATCCTTTTGACAATCAAGCATCTCTTGTAGCTTGACAGAAGACAGTTGAAACTTTTCAAGTTTCACTTCAGTAAGTGTATGTTTAGCTTCAGATTGAGCTAACTTTTCAGTCAGTTGCTCATTCTCATATGCAAAAGTGTACTTTTCACTATGCAGTTTTTCAATGTTAGAGATGAGAGATTTTATTTTGATTTCAAAGCCTTTTATTTCTCTTTTCAGCATCTCTGACTTCACCTTTTTCTCTTTTATTTTATTTACCAGTTTATGATTGTGTTCTCTATAACCTTGTAGTTCAGCAATGCATTTATCATTACACATGTTAGATTTTACCTCAGATGGCATGGGTGATGGACCATCATTGATGTGAGCCATGAGTGCATGATGTTGAAATTGAGGCTTTACTTCCTCAGCATAAAGGCTCCAGTCACATACTCTGTCTTGTTTAATCACAAGAGCAATTGTAGATAACTAACTGCTTCCATGAGCTTGATTTGTGAGTTGAGGTTGAGTCTAGTATGACTATTATTGTTGATGATGAACTGCTATTCATGATTATGGGAATGATAGCTTGAATTTGGTTATGAAGATGACTGGCTCTGTGAATTCCTATGAAAGTTGTTGTTTCTTTTGGGAGCATTGCATTCTCTAGAGAAGTGGCCAGTCATGCCACAGTTGAAGCACTTCACCTTGGATTGTCATATCCAAGCTTTGTGTTTTCATTAAGGCTTACTTTCTACCTTTTCTGAAAACTTCTTTGCTCTCATAGCAATCATGGCCATTTGACATTGTAAATCCATTCTTCTACATCATCTGGATCCATTTCCTCCAAGTCTTGCTGGATCAGATGTGCAGATGTGAGTCTTCCTCCAAATAACTTCAAAGCTTGCAACAAAGGCCTTGTAAGTAGTCTTTTGTTCTTTAGATCTTGTATCACTAGGGGTGTTTGAAAGAGTTGCTGAGAATCCTGCTGATTAGGATAATGTTGATGGCCTATTGGTAGATGGAGCTGCAATGTATCCAGTGGGCTTGACTTGATCCCTTGAGGAAAGAAAATTATCTTCTTTAGCAATAAACGCATTTTCCACTGTATAAGAGTCAGATGGAAATTTGTATGCTTCAATCACTCTTGGTCCTCTTAGATTTCTGCTTCTTTTATCAAGCTCCAATGCTTCTATCTTGGCTATCATGATATCCAAAGTAGTACTCTCAAGATCCAGAGTATTTTTAGCATGGTCACATTTTGTTTCTAGCTTTCAAGAAGACTATGCAGTATTTTCTTGTTCAACTCCTTGACTTTGTAGGTGACTTCCATTATCTCTAAGTGGTTCACCAGCTGCACAAATATGTGGAGTTGTTTAGAGATGGACTTCCCTTTGGAGTGATGAAATGTTTCATATTGATTAACAAGTTTATCCTTGTTAATTTCAGCAACTTCACTGCTTCCCTCACACAGGATCAGCAGTGCATCCCATACTGCTTTCACAGTTCCATACTTTTCTAGTCTTTTCAGCACATCCATCTTGAGTGCTTGAGTAAGAATGGAGTAAGCTTTGAGATCAATCTTGATTTTCTTATAGTCATCATCATCAAGAGTCAAGTCTTCAATTGGGATTCTTGATGTTTTATAGATGCCAGCTTGATCTGCAGACAGAGTAATCGGAATCTGTGGTCCCTTGCAAATTGAAATTCAATAATTTGGATCTACACCTGTAATATAGTTCATGAATCTGATTTTCCATTATTTAAATTCAGATTTATGTTTAAGCATTGGTGGTTTTGGAGTATGACCAAGTTCTGAAAAACTATATGAATCCATTTTAACAAGATGTTTTAACTTGTATAAATATAGATTAGGTAAGTTTTAAGATTAATTAGTCCGAATACTCCAAATCGTTCAACAAATGCTTAGTAAATCAGATCTGTTAATATTTCTTGGTTTCCGTCGCAACTTTTGTTATATTCTTGTTCTTCATGTGAATCTGTAGGTTTTGTGTATAGTTCTTGAAGGTGAAAACGTGTTGACAGAGGTTGTTTTAAGAGTATTTTCTGTTGTTTACTAAGTAGAGATGATAGAATACTCTATTAGCAACTCAATCACCATCAATCAAGTTCTAATCAAGTCTTGCGTAGATCTAAAAAAGACCGAGAGCCAAAGTTAGTGATTGAATGGCGGAATCATACAATCAAGAAACATTCAATGCAGAAGAAATACTCATACATGCTTGTTTGTATTGATGAAGGTGATTGATTACAGTAAATGCTAGGATTAGAGCATAAAGCATAAATAATACACTAGCGAGTAAAAAACAAAATATATTCTAATTGTCTATCAACAGTCACCTCATGTACGAGGTTTTCTATTCTATTTATAGGCTAACAAGATGCCTTTTTTACAAAATGACTAAACTACCCCTGACCTATACATTAGAACTAGTCTAAGTCTTGATCCGCATTTCCGTTGGTTCATTTGCATTGACAAATGCGGATGAGTTGGACTACATCAGATCTTCTGATGCTGCCACATTAGTAATTTGTTCATCTGCATTTGTTAATGCGGAAGAACAATAATGTGGCACATTTGTCTAACTTGTCCGCATTTGTAAATGCGGAAGAGTCAACCTTGTCTGCATATTCTTCTAAGCTATCCACATTTGTTAATGCGGAAGAACAAACACTTGTTAGCATTTGTTTTATGACTTCCGCATATACAAATGTGGTTAGCCACACTTGGTTCTTCTATCAGTAGAATCTTCATCCGCATTAATTCTTGGACTTGTGGGAATCTCAGCAGAACAACCATCAACTCACCAATTGAATTGGCATGTATGATCCTTTCAGGGTCCAACAGAATACATACGAATTGGTGAAACTATTTTGTCGAATGTCTACAAAATTATTGTAGATGTGTTGTTGAAGTTTACTTAGAAGAGTATATAAGAAGGCCAAATGCTTCTGACATACAACATTTACTAGAAGCACATTCTACCAAGCATGGGTTTCCTGAAATGATAGGAAGCATTGATTGTATGCACTGGGCTTGGAAAAATTGTCCTTTTTCATGGAAAGGTCATATACATGAGGTGATCATGGATATCCTACCATTATGCTAGAGGTGGTTACATCATATGATCTTAGGATCTGACGTGCATATTTAGGAGTGCCGAGCTCTAACAATGAGATTAATATGCTTAATCAATATCCTGTATTCAACCAAGTCTTACAAGGTAATGCTCCTCCATGCAATTTTGTTGGTTTGTTGGACCATTTTCATAGTTTAACCATTTAAACAAGAAAAACGCACCAAAAACAAACCTTAATATTATGTTTTGTAAACTGAAAATTAAGGCATATAACTTAATATCAACAAACCCAAGAACATAGGACCAAATATACGTATGAACTAGCTATCAAGAAGAAATAACAACCAAAAGCAACACATACAAACTACCTTTGTAGAGCTGCTGAAAAGCATGAAAATGATGAAGAGAATGAGGTTATTGAATGACCAAAACACCAAGGAGAGGTGTCCTCAAGCTTCCATACCCAAAAGCATCAAGCAAACACCTTGTTGCTAGGATTTGAACACCAAAAATGAATCAAAAGGGGCTGCTAAAAACCTGTTCCAGCTGTGATTTTGCCTTCAAAATGAGAGAGTTTTTCACTTTTGGTTCTAGCATGTGTGAGAGAGAAGGAGGTGGAGTGTGTGACTAGTTAAGAGTGTGTTATTTTCAAGAAACAAAAGGCACACACCCCTATCTAAGGGGCGGCCGAAATAAGAGTTTCAAAAGGGGTTTCCCCCAAATTTTAATCACCCATTTATTTTAACTAGTCACTAGTATAAGTTATGTAATCAACCTTTTAATTATATAACTTATACACACTTTCATTACTTGATGTTATTTAACCAATTTAAATAACATTACAAATAACACCCATGAACAAAATATCCCTGTAAGTTGTTCCATCTCATATGCAACTTATTTAGAAAACCCATTTTCTAAATTGGTGTAATTATTAATTGCATGATCATATCATTAATATATTAATTGGTGTTTGCTAAGCTTGTTATTGGGTATGACCCAACTTGGATCATAACGTACTAACCACATCAACGTTCTATGTGTCTTGGGCATAAAGAATCCAACAATCTCCCACTTGCACAAGATTCATAGAAGATTGATGCAAGCAGTAAATACCGCCTAACAACGGTTTACTACCCTTAATACACATGACTAAAAGCCATTCAATAACATCATCCCCTTCAAATTTCCAACTTGAAATGATTTTGGTGAATCAATCATTTATCATTTTGTTACAGATGTCATGTTAAATCTAAGGACACAGAATGACCATTCCTTGTTGATTTTGACTTAAGCAGGCCTTAGACATCTTGCTCTCATTTAATAAGAGGAACAAATTCAATCTTGACTACATACGTTTCTCACAATCACCTCTTGTCACGCCTGAACATAGCCTTATGTACTATCCATTATTTCAAAGCAGTGAAGAACTAGCTCAAGGTATAACATTTTGGTGAATATCAAAACCCAATATGTATCTCAGGTCGGAGGATACCAAATGATATTCTCCTTTACTCAAATTCACTTATGATCATCTAGAAGATTCCATGTAGTAAAATTTGAGACGCGGGTCAGTCCAATATTTGTATCCCACAAATATCCATGAACTTTGGTAGCAACCAATTGCTCTATATTCATGCCTTATGAATATCCACCAATCTATGTTCATAATAGTCTTACATTCATATTTGCTCCCACAAACATGACCGACTACGGACATTTAGAATAAGAAGCATATTCATGGATGTATACATGCTAAAAGGAACATAACTCCAAATATCACAAATATGTGAAAGAGTTAAATATTACAGTTGTTCCAAAATTTTAAATACTAACAGATCAATTCCAATCACTAGAATATCAAAGTCCTAAGGCACAAGTATGATTTTCATGCTTTGCCCTTTCAAGGAGCTTCGTGAGTGGATCCATAATGTTTTGATCGGTGTGAACTTTATGAATACATATCTTTCCCTTTTCAACTTCATCCCTTATGTAGTTGAATCTCCGCTCAATGTGTCTAGTCTTTTGATGTGCACGGGGTTCCTTGATTTGAGCAATCGCACCCTCGTTATCACAAAGGATTTCTAGGGGGTCTTGAATGGTAGAGACTACCCCTAGATCGGTGATAAATTTCTTTATCCATGCAGCTTCCTGAGCTGCTAATGAGGCGCCTATGTATTCGGATTTTGTAGTGGACAATGCTACCACGTCTTGTTTTGAACTCTTCCAGGACACTACTCCTCTATTCATAATGAAGACATATCCCGATATGATCGAGAATAATCTCGATCAGTTTAGAAACTCGCATCCGTGTAACCCTTTACTATGAGTTCTCTTCATCAGATTCGTATATTTGAAACATGTCCTTAGTCCTCTTAAGGTATTTCAATATACTTTTAACAGCCATCCAATGGCTATTACTTGGATTCTGCTGATATTTGCTTGTCATGCTTAACGCGCATGACACGTCCGGTCTAGTGCATATCATCGCATACATGATGGATCCTATAGCAGACGCATATGGGATGTCTTTCATTCGATCTTGCTCAATCTTTGAGCTTGGACATTGAGATGTACTCAATATTGTCCCTCTTTGAATAGGTACCATACCTTTCTTAGAGTTTTCCATCTTGAACCTTTTCAAGACTTTATCAATATATGCACTTTGGTTTAGACCTATCAACCGCCTTGATCTGTCCCTATAGATCTTTATTCGCAAAGTATAGGAAGCTTCACCAAGATCTTTTATGGAAAAACAACTTCCAAGCCAGGTTTTAACACCTTCCATGTTTGGAATATCATTTCCAAAAAGTAGTATGTCATCAACATACAATACTAAGAATGTAATTATGCTCCCACTAGCCTTTTTATATGCATAAGCCTCGTCAGCATTATTGATGAAACCAAATTTCTTGATCTCTTCATCAAAACGTTGATTCCAACTTCTTGATGCTTTTTTCAATCCATAGATTGATCTCTTTAACTTGCATTCTTTATTCGGATGTTGTGGATCGACAAAACCATCGGGCAAAACCATATGGGCAGTCTCTTAGAGATGTCCATTAAGAAAAGCGGTTTTGACATCCGTTTGCCAAATCTCATAGTCATAATATGTAGCTATGGCAAATAATATCCTAATTGACTTTAGCATTGCCATAGGCGAGAAAGTTTCATCATAATCAACCCCTTGAGTTTGAGTGAAACCTTTTGCTACAAGTATTGCTTTATAAGTATCCAAGTTTCCATGCATATACGTTTTCTTCTTGAAAACCCACTTGCATCCAACCACTTTGGAGTTAAGTGAAGGGTCAACCAATCCCCAACGTTGGTTGTCATACATGGATTGCATCTCTACGTTCATGGCTTCCAGCCATTTATCATAATCCAAATTGGACATTGCATCATCGTATGTAGTTGGCTCATCGGAGTCAACCACATAGCATCCATTCATGAAAAATCCATATCTTTCAGGTGGAATGCTAACTCTACCAGATCTGTGAATGTTCTCTGTGTATTGATCAACCTCTTGATCATCATCAATAACCTCTTATTGATTGCTAGTGTCAACCAAGTGTGTATCAGGTAGTGGATCTTGATCCTTATCAAATTCCACTATTCTATATGTTATTCCTTCCATAAGGAACTTAGCTTCCAAGAACTCTGCCTTTCGAGCAATAAATACTTTTTGCTCTATTGGATCAAAGAAGTAGTATCCTATATAGTCTTTGGAGTATCCAACAAATATAAACTTAGTGGATCAACTTTCCAACTTGTTTTGGGTGATTAGCTTAACATAAGCTTCACAACCCCATACTTTTAAATATGACAGCGATGGAACTCTTCCATGCCATATTTCAAAAGGTATCGGATCCACTTTCTTGGTCGGGGCCATATTCAAAATACGAGCCACGGAGAGCAATGCGAAACCCAAAATGATAGAGGTAGTGAGCTTATAGCCATCATAGATCCAACCATATCCAATAGGGTTCGGTTTCTCCTTTCAGACACACCATTATGTTGTGGTGTTCCGGGTGGAGTAAGTTGTGAGACAATCCCACAACTTCTTAGATGGTCCTGAAAGGCCTCAATGAGGTATTCACGTCCTCTATCTGAATGAAGAACTTTAATAGTCTTATTGAGTTGATTTTCTACTTCATTCTTGAAGATTTTGAACATTTCAAAAGCTTCATATTTATGTGTAATCAAGTACACATAACCATAGCGACTAGAATCGTCGGTAAAAGTAATGAAGTATCTTTCACCATTTCATTTCATCGTCTTAGAAGGACCACATACATCCAAATGTATGATTCCCAATAAGTATTTTGCCCTCTCGTCAGTACCTCTAAAGGGTGACTTGGTCATCTTACCTTGTAAACAAGATTCACACTTATCAAATGAACCAATTTCATTTGTTTTCAGAAGACCACTCTTTTGAAGTGTTTGAATTTGATTTTTGTTTATGTGACCAAGACGACAATGCCAAAGATAAGCATCACTTAAACCCATTTTAATTTTCTTGGTGCTTGTTTGGTATAATGATTATCATAGGATGAATCATCATGAACCAATTCATAGATACCATTAAAAGGCATAGCCTGGAAATAAAATACATCATCCATACAAACATAAATACCATTGTTTACAAACTTCAAATCATAACCATATTGTTTTAAAAGGGAAACAAAAATTATGTTCCTAGTCAAACTAGGAGCATACAAAATGTTCTTAAGAACAACTTCCAAACCATTTGAAAGTTTCAAAATATAGTCTCCTTGGGATTCGACATCAACTTTTGCTCTGTTGCCCATGTAAATACTTGTGTCTCCCTTCTTAAAGTGTTTATTTCTTTTGAACTCCTGCAACAAATTGCAAATATGTGTTCCACATCTGGTATCCAATACCCATTTGTTTGAAGAAATAACATTTAAACTAATATGAATCATGAAAGTGGCACCTGAGGTTTGCCGAGCATCCCTCTTAGTTCTCAACTCTTTGAGATAGGTTGGACAATTCCTTTTCCAATGTCCTATCTCACCACACTCAAAGCATGGATCGTTCTCCGTTACCTTAGGCTTCTTAAGCTTAGGCTTTGGAGGTTCCACTTTAGCTTTCCTTTTCCCTTTGCCTTTGATGTACCCCTTTCCTTTGGCAACATGTTCTTTGGGATCGGCGAATGGCCTTTTCTTATTGCCTCCCTCATTGATCGAGAGAACAGGTAGAACCTTTCTACCCATCCCTGCCTAGGCTGTTTTGAATATTTCATGAAGCTCACCAATGCTCTTGTCCCACCTGTTCATATTGTAATTCATTATGAGCATCTCAAACCTTTTGGTTAGGCCATTAAGGATCAAATCCGTGGCCAGCTCCTTTGAGATGGGACAATTAAGCTTCTCGAGGTGATCAATGTGGCTTTTCATCTTAAGAACATAAGATGATACCGATTGGGTTTCTTCCATGTGACACGCATGAAGCGCTAAAACCATTTCGAAGTGCTCTACCCTAGCTTGTTGAAGGAACATTTCCTTCAACTGGGTAATCATGTCATATGCCCCATGATGCTCCAAGTCCTTTTGGAGTTCAGGAATCATAGTTTCCAACATGAGGCAGGAAACCTGCATGGAATCCTCAGTGTACTGAAGCCAATCGTTATAGGCCTCAACATCCTCAAGGTCAGGTTGGTCAGGAATGTGATCGTCAAGGACATAGGTCTTTTCTCTTGCTTGAGAACAATTCTAAAGTTTCAAAACAGTCCATAAAGTTATTATGGTTAAGAAGATCCCTCTCTAAGATGGTTCTCAGCGATAGGGTATGGACGGTCGGGGTGGTAGCATTATTGTTTGCGGCCATTTCTACAGAATTTACAAAGTTCATATTAGTATTTCTGAAAAATTACATTTTAATCATTAATACCCTTTCCACGTCTCATAAACATTAATAATTAAAATCTAGAGTCCAATGTTACATTTAAATGATGGTCAGGTGACCTTATCCCATTATTTAAATTAACAAGGTAGTCAACATTTGACAATTGCAACCTATTGCAACTTCTAGCTTATGGGATGGGTTAAACATCTTATGTTTAGTCGGCATGTAAAATCCTATCAACACCATTGTAGGCCATGCTTCGGTGACCCTATGCACATGGTTTCCAATTCCAATCGTCCTACTTACACACACGTGTGAGTTTACACATACACGTGGTTAGGTGACCTTTATCCCACAAATATGTTAAGCCCACCTAAAACACACAAGTTCCCTAAAAGTGGTTAGGTGACCTTTATCCTACATATAGTTCTCAAGTGATTCGAGTGTCGTGTAAAAGGATGGGGTTAAACTTGTTTCCAAATGGATTTTAGTTTTCATCAATTCTAGTTATGAAAACTCTATGTACCTTATATTTGCATGCTTTCAAATACATGGCACCCTATGGTTCTTTTTTAAGTAAAAACCCATTTATTAAAATCATTAATTCTTTTAATAACCTTCTATTAGTCACTTAATGATTAGGAACCATAAATTTTCAGCTTGTTTTGTATGTTAATTAGTTTGTTATGCACATCCAAATATCAAACAACCATCATATAACAAACAACCAAACAAGCATAATCAAACAATCACAAGTGCATAACCATAGCCATTAAGTTGACCGCACTTGTTTGCCATCACAAGTGTTGTCATTTGGTCATTCCTGAGGTTTAAACATAACACAAAAAATAGGATCTCCAAAGACCCCATTGCATCCAAATACTTCAATTCCTTCTCATTGTGCCTTCCCTTTATGCTTCCAACTTGTGCATCTTCTTTTACAAAATTATATCCTAATAAAAAAATTTTAACAAAAGAAAATACACTTAATCTATTTATTACATCACCATTGAATGAATAAATAAATTACATCTAAATACAAGCACAAAAGAATAATATTACAACCCATTATGAATGAAATCAACCAAAACATACATTCATCCAACAACCAAAAGCAACACAAGGTCAAGGCTAGGTTATGCACTAATATGAACAACATTCAAGAACCAAAATAAATCCCCATTTAACCCTAAATTTTCGGCCAACATAAACCAAGAATTTAGGGTTTTTGTCCAAACAAAATACAACCAACCATTTGACAACTTTCTTTCAAGGTTTAATCACAAACATGTAAGATATAACCTTGAAAGATTGGGGATTCATCATATCATCACAAAACAGCCCCTATTAGGTTGTTAAAGTCCCATAAAACCAACTTTACAAGGACAAAAGAAGCTAGTCATCCACATATCCGGCTCTAGATGCCAATGTTGGGTTTGTTGGACTATTTTCATAGTTGTTTAACCATTTAAACAAGAAAAATGCAATGAAAACAAACCTTAATATTATGTTTTCTAAAGTGAAAATTAAAGCATATAACTTAATATCAATAAACCCAAGAACATAAGATCAAATATATGTGTATGAACTAACTATCAAGAAGAAATAACAACCAAAAGCAACACATACAAACTCTCTTTGTAGAGATTCTGAAAAACATGAAAATGATGAAGAGAATGAGGTTCTTGAATGACCAAAACACCAAGGAGAGGTGTCCTCAAGCTTCCATACCCACAAGCATCAAGCAAACACTTTGTTGCTAGGATTTTAACACCAAAAACGAACCAAAAGGGGCTGTTGGAACCCTGTTCCAGCCGTGATTTTGCCTTCAAAATAAGAGAGTTTTTCACTTTTGGTTCTAGCATGTGAGAGAGAGAAGGAGGTGGAGTGTGTGACT
The DNA here is from genome assembly GCA_025506515.1 of Flaveria trinervia. Taxonomy (NCBI): domain Eukaryota; kingdom Viridiplantae; phylum Streptophyta; class Magnoliopsida; order Asterales; family Asteraceae; genus Flaveria; species Flaveria trinervia. The sequence goes on from CM046457.1 coordinate 20,455,336, forward strand.
AGTTAAGAGTGTGTTTATTTTCAAGAAACAAAAGGCACACACCCCATCTAAGGGGCGGATGAAATAAGAGTTTCAACAGGGGTTTCCCCCGAAATTTTAATCACCCATTTAATTTAACTAGTCACTAGTATAAGTTATGTAATTAACCTTTTAATTATATAACTTATACACACTTTTATTACTTGATGTTATTTAACCAATTTAAATAACATTACCAATAACACCCATGAACAAAATATCCCTATATGTTGTTGCATCTCATATGCAATTTATTTAGAAAACCCATTTTCTAAATTGGTGTAATTATTTAATTGCATGATTATATTATCAATTAAATATTAATTGATGTTTGCTAAGCTTGTTATTAGGTATGACCCGACTTGGATCATAACGTATTAACCACATCAATGTTCTATGTGTCTTAGGCATAAAGAATCCAAAAATTTTTACAATGAGTGAAACTCCTTACACAATAGGATATTATATTGCAGATGCTATATATCCTAAATGGGCTAGACTAATGAAAAGTTTTACATATTCACAGACCAAAGAAGGCTATGCTAATATGATTTATTCCATGCTCGATGGGCAATCATACGTGGTCCCGCAAGAGCTTGCAGCTTGCAACAACTAAGTGATATTATGTATGCATGTATTATAATGCATAATATGATTGTAGAGGTTGAAGGCTATGCTATATGTGAGTGGTCGGGTGATGATGATGAAAATGGCCTAATAACTTATGAACATGGAGCTCCAACATGATTTCAAACTTATTTGCAAAGGTTTAAATGTTTACGCAATCAAGATGCTCATCATGCACTTCGGGCTAATTTGGTGGAACATATTTGGTCTCTTAAAGAATATGTATTATAATGTTTAGTTATTGTAATGTGATATTATTGTAGTGTGCATTATTATTCTAATGTTTTATTCTTGTAACGTTAAATTATTTTAAGATTGTTTGAATTCCTAATTTATTATCTACAAAAATAAATTTTAAATTTAAATATTTTATAATAAATTTAAATTTTAAATTCCTCCCAAAACATCTATTAATTATTTTAAACAATTTTAAATTTCAATTTTCCACCCCAAAATATATTTTAAACAATTTTGAATTTTCATCCTACTCAAACCACTGTAAATACATATATGTTCCTTTATTTTTTTCAAACTCTCAAATTTTTTTTCTACTTCCAGAAAATCATGAACTGAAACACGAATTCATTTTTCACAATTATTAAATGATTTCAATCCTAATAAAACCCAAACCCAAATTTAAATCTAAACCCAAACCTAAACACATATTTATTTCCAAACTTTGGATATTTTCTAGTTTCAAGGATATCCAAATCAACAATTCTCAAATCCTGCATTCTCTTAGTTTCTAAATCTAGGGTTCTCTCAATTTCCAAATCCTGGATTATCTATATTCTGAAATCTAGGGTGCAAGACCGTTTAAGGGATGGTCACTTAAAACACAACACACAATGAGGAGTGTGTTATAGAATATTTAATATGTCAAATAGGGAACTGAAAATAATATGGTTTGATACTAAGAACACAAGCAAGTATGAGACAGAACAAGAACAAACAATACAAGGATATGGTGTTCTAGAATGTTGTATATTGCTCTCAACTTCTTTACAAGTGTTACAAAGCATAAAGAAAGATACAAAGACCTGAGATACTTTATATCACATCCTACAGCTGCCCATGCTTAGAAAGCCAGCTGGAAACATTTGATCTAGACAATAACAGAATCAATGTAGAGTCAAAAGGCAGATTGCCTTTTGACTAATAACTATAACATGCCATAGCTCACATCCTAATATATTACAAAAGGATAAAAGTATATAAAGTAGAAAGTAAAAGACTCAAGACCTCAATGTATAGTTACCAAAAGCATGGACCTTTTCACCAACATATGTAACTTGGTGACTTATCAGAGTTGCAGCGGAAAGGTGATCCAGCTTTATGGAAAAGGTACATTAGATAAAGCATGTACTCAAAAGTCTTTGGAAGAAATCTGTGTTCATGTGTTGGCTTCGGAAGACTTTGTCTTTGAAGCTTCAGAAGACTTCATATTTGGCTTCGGAAGATATTTGTCTTGGCTTTGGAAAATTTTACACTTAGAATATTTTCTAAGACAATGTGTAAAACTTCCGAAGCATTCTACTCTACACTTTAGTGCATGCATGCAAGATAGACTTTTCATGTTTTAGGTGAATTAGCCTTATATAGAACCTTACAAACTCCTCTTTAGGCTGATGCTACCAAACATTTATAGACTTCAGATATCTATAGTTCTCATCATGATGATCATTGTTCCTTTCTTTATTAGATAGTCAGGATCACTTGGACTCTCATAATGTTTTCTCATCTCAAAAAGATCATGCAAAGGTAGATTGAACATGCCTTGCCATGTGTAGACATCTTCATCACCCTGATCTCTAATGAAATGCCATCTCTCTAAATTGGTAATGTAAGTCTAAGATAAGATGGGTCTTCATGAATAGGAGTTGCTGGGGCATCCTCTTGTTGCACTTTCTTGGAATGTTCTGACTCATCCTAAGATCTGGAGGTGGATGACTCTATCTTCTCCTTCTTAGACTTTGGTTTAGATGCCATCCTTTTCCTCCTCTTTGAACTCTTTAACTGGGAAGACTAGCCTGTAGCATGTTGTTGTTCAGTCTTGTCTTTCTTAGTTAGGTCTTCCTACCTTACAGGTTCAAAAGGAGAGAGAGTATGACCCTGTTATGGATTAGAAGATAAAGCTTGTTGAGACTCAATAGGAGGTCTAGGTTGTGTTGTCTCCAATTGTTCAACCTTAACCTCCACTTTTTGAGGGACTTGACTTGATGGGGAGTGTATCTCAATAAGTTCTCCTCTTTTTATCTTCTGCTTGATTACCCTAATATGCTCATCCATAGTGGATAGAGACATAGGGTCAAGTCTTCTTTTGGAGAATCCATATAGCTTCAAGAAGCTCATCATCCTTTACCTATCAACAGACTTCTTTTGACTTTTCTAGGTGATGGCTCTTGACTTGGTTGCTTCTTCCATCATCTTCCTCTTTTTTGCTTTTTGTTCTTTGAGCACTTGATGTTCAAATTACTTAAGATGCTCAAACTCAATGTACTCAAAAGATAATGGAAGAAGTGCAGTTGCCTAGTAGAGACCTATGGCACTCAGGTAGTTAATCATGTTTTGTCTATCAGTTTCTTTATCCACCTGAGGTTTTTGTGGTGCCATAGTCTCCTGCACAGGACTTTCTTGAACTAGAGAAAGAGTATGTGCTTGTATAGTCCTTTTTGTCTCCTTTCTTCTTTAATTTGAAGGAGCAACCTTGCATCCTCTGCTTTTTTCTTCTCTCTTGACATTTCCATGTCAGTCAGATCATTTAATTTCTCTGAGGGAAGAGAAATGATGTCATCAACATCATAGTTCGTGATTGCAGCTTCTATGAAGCTAGCAGACCCAACAGAAGAACTTTCTCCACTTAGCTTCCTCTTCCTCTCACTCTCTCCTCCTCCACAATCTCCTTAGGAGTTAGAATCCTTTTCCCTTTGTCACAAACAGACCTTTGTGACTCAAGGTGAAGAGAGCTTTGGCCTTCTAATGCAATGAGGAATGTATATATTTTGATAAGGATTTTTTGCAAAGATGTAGTTTTAATTGGTTACTATAAATACTAAACCACACACACAAAAGGCAAGTGTATCTATCATGTGGTAATATAGTGTTAGTAAGAACCGAGTACCAATGCATGGACACACCTAGCCTACTCAACAACCTTAAGGTTTGACTATCAGATTTGGTTTTTGTTTAAGAAAAGGATAAGTTTTATTGATAAGATTTTTAGGGTTTAAAACAATAGTAAAATTAAAGTAAACTAAGATTGAAGCATTTGGATTTAGAACCAGTGAATAAAGGTTATCATCCTAATTAGGCTATACTTATGCAACTGTGATGAATCGGTGGTGTGATTTAAAGATATTGATTAATGTATTTATGTTAATGTTTATAAAGATGAGCTGGTGCAATTTCTCGTCTATCCTGCTTCGTAGTGACTAGGATCATGTCAGGCTGAAGTTAATGCTTAGATCAAAGCCCTAGTAATGTAGGTAAATCTTTTATGACCTATTTGACATATGATTTCTGAAAACATAACTTAATATTAAAAAGAGAGTTGATCAAGTTCCTTCCTAACATACTATTAGTTTTAGAAAACCATCACAATTATTGTACATTTCTCATACTAATAAAAGGGAACATGTAAATGCTCAGAAAGTTAAAGTTATATGATTTCTAATAACCATTTCTAGTTTATTAGCCATGGATTTATTATGAATCATACATTTTTCAACCGTGTATGACAATCACAATCACAATCACAAACCATTAGTTTATAACTTCCTATTCAAATGTAGATGCTACCCATCAAAAGTTTTCCCAAGACCACCATAATATTAACATAACATATATAACACCATTAGTTCATCACAATTTACTTAAGTTTCATCAAATTAGGATGATAATAAGAGTTTAGCTCATAATGAGCTTGAACATAACAACAAATAACAAAGAAGATAGATATGAAATCATCGGTGAAATGGAACAATTAAACTGATAATCCATAATAGATTACGTTTAGACAATCCCGAGCTTCTTCCAAGTAATGTATGCACCTCTTGAGCCTTCAAATGGTCTTGAAGACTTAATTCCTGAGAGAATTCTACAGAGTAACTCTCCCACCAAGGTTGCCAAAATGATGAACTTAAGCTTCTATTTATAGGCATTCTGGAGTGTTTAAGCATGGCCCTATGCCTAAAAGGCATGGCCTCGTACTAGTAGAATGCTTATGAAAGTTGTTCGGCTCGTACGTGCAAAGGATGTCGGGCACGACCCGTGCTTGATAGGGCACGACCCCGTGCCGGAGGTGGGGCATGGCCTTGTGCTTGCTTTTAGAGGATAGTACTTTTTGTCCTATTAGATGTCCAAACATGGGGGTGTGTTAATTAAGCACGGGGGTGTGTTCCAGGCAAGGCATGAGGGTGTGCTTAATGAGGCACAACCCATTGCCTGGACTTCAAAGCTTGAATTACTTCAAATTCTTGTCAAATATGCTTCTTTTGTCCATCTTTCCCTTTTAAACACCTGCAAACACAATTTAACACTTTTAAGTTCATAATCATCATTTTAAGGGAGATATTGAGAAATAATTGATGTGCTTTTGATAGGATTTTTATGTATAATTTAGAGAACATCACCTTCATTGCTTGGAGTAACATCCATGCTCTAGCCGGAGAGAGGCTGTGATACACCTTCACTAGTAGGTGTCTCACTAAGGGAATGGATTGTTGAAGTAGTTGTAGGTGTGACAGTACTCCTAGGCTCTGTTATTATGCCTTCAATCAAGGTTATCCTTTGAAGCTAATCTCAGGGTCTGCCTTAACATCTAGTTGACAAATGAGATTACTTGGTTGCCTTTTTCTCCTTTCTTAGGCTGAACTCGTCAATCATCATGTCTTGAATCCTTTGAGCCAGCCTCTCAGCTTGCATAGATTGACTTGGATTGGCAAGTGGCATGTTGATAAGGTCAAGACCTTCATAGTATTTCAAGGTCTCAAAATTGAATACTTCTTTCTGCCCTTGAACTCTTTGAAGTATGAGGGCTCTTCTGTCAACATCATACCTCCAGCTAACAATGCAATTTGAAGTTTGTTAGGGTGGGGATGACATAACGCTTGGAATACCTTTCTCAAAAAGACTCTGAATTGGAGAGTCTAGAGAGTCCACATCAATGTGAACTTGAGGAAGTTGCTGAGTATGGACAATTACAAGTTAGGATGGTGAGTCCTGAATGTCTATACTCTATTGTGAACTCCCAGATTTTGTGATTGTTATAAGTTCCTCCCCTTTTTGGTAGCATCACCCTCTTGCATAAGTGAGCTAGAAGTCAGGTCAATCACATCCACAGGCTCTTGTGTTCCTGGATGAGGTCTCCTTCAAGGTCTACTAGCTAGTTTCTCCTTAAGACAAGATATCTCAAGTTATTGATCATTGACCCTATTTTGTAAGGTAGTCACTTGAGATTCCAAGTGACTAACTTTAAGACTAGATAGGTGCATGTTTTTAATAGTTTTTTCACTTTCAGTTCTCCCAGCTAGTTTCTCATTGAGATAAGATATCTCAAGTTACTGATCATTGACCCTAATTTGTAAGGTAGTCACTTGAGATTCCAAGTGAATAACTTTAAGACAAGATAGGTGCATGTTTTTTTATATTTTTTGCACTTTCAGTCTCAAATTCCCCTCTTCTTCATCACAAGAATCATTGGGAGATGAGATGATTGGACCAAAGTCCTCAGTCTCACTACCAGCATCATGTTCTTGGCTGGTAGTTTTCCTCTGCTTACTAATAGCTTCAAAAGTAGTGTCAATGGGCTAAGTTGTCAGGGTTGAGGTCTTAATGATGTAATCACTTGTAGAAGTAGCAGCCTCTTCCATATGGATCTTCTGAATAGGTTCAAGGAGAACCACCTTAGTGGTAGGTAGATGGTGTGGGCTAGACAAGGGAGAGTCAGGAGCAATCGTCTCTCTTTGAGTGGGGAAAGAGAAGAGAGACTCATGGTACTCATTAAATCCTATGTCTTCATCATCATAGAACTCAAGGTTTGGTATTGGTTGGTTGAGATCTAGAGGTTGGGGATGGTAGCTTTCCCCTGAAGGTTGTTCACTTAAGTATTGAGACTCAGAGTGAAGGATAGAGGCTGTCGGGCTAATGAGCTCATCAGGCTGAGCATGAGGAACCTCAGCATTGATTCTTGAAGAGATGGGTGCGGTTTGCTCCTTAAGAGAAATGGGAGCTCTATTGTCTACTTCTTCTTGTATGGATAGTGATATGGGAACCTACACAGACTGAATAGCTTGTGCAGGGGTTTGTTTGGATTTTCTTTTGTAGTTGAGGGTGATTTGAGGCTGTTTGAGTGGTTGAGAGGTAGAAGGTGTGGGTTTAACAATAGCTTGTGTTGCTAGGTTTTCCCCTTGAGCAATGAGCTCTAACATTTTAGGGACAAGTGTTGTTTCTACCCCAAAGAAGCCAATAGTTGGCTTCTTCATGATTATAAAGATGTCTGGCTTCATCTGTCCCAGTTTAAGAATATGACTTGTCTCTTAATTGTGAGCCTAGATCCTAGTTGAAAATGTATTGAACATATCTAGGAAACATGTAGTACTCTAAGGAGTTCAAGTTTGCAAGCAAATTTGAATAAACAAGCTGAGAGTACCTGAACTTGACCCCTTGAACCATCCTATGCACTATAAAGGAGAGATCTTAGGAATCTGGTCCCAGCCCCCATGCTTGTTAGACAAGCTATGGATGACCACATAGAGTAAGTACTTCCACTGGGATGAGACCTTCCCTTTCCTCAAGTTCTTTACAGAGAAATCTCCTTCATAGCCCATCTACTGGAAGGAGTGGTCAACAACTTCTTTAGGGAAGGACAATTCACCTTCCTCATCATCCAGCTAAAGGTAGTTGTTGATGATGGTTGGAATGATGAAGATTGTCCTCCCCTACATTATAGCAGACAGTGCCTTCTCCCCATCCATGATGACCTCTTGACAGGTCTTCCAAAATTCAAGCAGATGATTCTTATAGAGTGTAGGATCAATGGTGAGGGGGTTGAAATGGTTTGACAATGCCAAATATTGACAAACCACTGAGAAACTAAGATCTTTCTTAGAGTTCAACAGAGCAACATGATTGTGTTGCCTGTGAAGTTGCATGGAGAAATTTGGGTCGTTTCTGTGGTTAAGGTTGGATGTTTAGAAAGCTTAGAGGTGAAGGAATTGAAGAACAGAGGCGGTTTGGGGTAATTTTAGGTTTGAGAATAATTCAGATGAAGAGGAGAAAGAAGGAGGGGAAACCCTTGTGTATATATATGAAATGGATCTTAGACAAAGTTAATGAAAGAGGATAAACTTTGAAATCTGGATGTCGGTCCCACCACAGAAAAGTAGTTTGCTTTTGCCCAATAATTAGTTTTCTTGGAAGTCTAAAATCTTCTGAAGCCAAAATAACTTCGAAAGAGATTCCAAAGAGTTTAGCAAATTTTTCTTCGGAAGAGATTAACATTCGGAAGATTTGAAAAGCTTTCGAGAGTTTAGTGATTTCGGAAGAAAATTGTTCTTTAAAACTATAATGTTTCATATAAGGCTGATGCAATCTAAAACATCCAAATAGTCTGTCCTGCATGCATGCATAAAGTGCTGAAGTAGAATGCTTTGGAAGTTTCACATTTTGTATGAGAAAACATTCTAAGTGAGAAATCTTCCAAAGCCAAGACCAATATATTCCGAAGCCAAACAAGAAGTCTTCCGAAGCTTCAGAGACAAAGTCTTCCAAAGCCAGTTTAAGAAGAAAGATTTCTTCTGAAGACTTTTGATTACATGCTTTATCTGATGTACTATTTTCCATAAAGCTGGACCACCTTTCCGCTGCAACTTTGATCGACTCACTAACTTTCACATGTTGGTGAAAAGGTCCATGCTTTTGGTAAACTGTACATTGAGGTCATGAGTTTGTTTCTTTCTACTTTATGTACTTTTATCCTTTTTGTAATATATTAGGATGTGAGCTATTGCATGTCATAGTCACTAGTCAATAGGCAATCTGCCTTTGGACTCTACATTGTTGTTGTTGTCTAGATCATGTATCTAGCTGTCCTTCAAAGTATGGCTGGCTATAGAATGTAGTATAAAGTATCTCTCGTCCTTTGTATATTTATGTATGCTTTGTAACACTTGTAAGGAACTAGAGAGCAATATACAACATTCTTGAAAACCGAACACTTGTGTTATTTTTTTCTTGTTCTTGGCATGCAAGGAACAACTCAAGACGAGCAAGAATGTTTGGATCATTGATAGTGGTTGTTCGAGGCTCATGACAGACAATAGGTCACTACTCCAAAACTTTGAAAGAATTGATACAGGGCTAGTTGCTTTGGAGGAGATGAGGGTCGTTACATATCTCGAAGGGGCAAGGTCATAATTGGTAAGCTCAGCATTGAGAAAGTAAACTTTGTCAAGGAGCATGGATACAATCTTTTGAGTGTATCTCGATTTTGTGATTAGAGACAAAACATGGTCTTCATTGAGCATGAGTGCATTGTTCTCAAGCTTGGGGTGGTCATTGCTTATTAGCATATTCTGCTTAGAGCCTCCAAGAAAGGGAACATGTACAAGATGGATTTGCAAGAAACATCTTCCTCAGGAGAAGTTTCATGCTTTTCGGTCCAAAGCAAATAGTGATGAGTCTTTTCTCTGGCATAAAAGAAAGTGCCATGTAAACTTTAAAAACATGATTATGCTAATTAAGAATGATTTGGTAACTGGAATGCCGAAGAAAGAGTTTACAAGTGATGATCATTGTGTTACATGCCTAAAAGGGAAGAAACACAAAGTATCTCACAAGCCAAAGGAAAGAAACTCCATCACTACTCCCCTACACTTGTTACATACAGTTCTCTTTGGCCCTACTAGTGTAATGAGTCTAGGAAGGAACTCTTACTACTTAGTGATCATAGATGACTTCATAAGATTCACTTGGGTCTTCTTTCTTAGAACTAAAGATGAGACTCTTGAGATTTTGAAGAATTTCATCTTAAAGATTGAGAATCAATCTCATCATAAGGTCAAAACCATAAGATGTGATCAAGGAGCTGAATTCAAAAACCAAATCCTTTATACATTTTGTGATGAAAAGGGTATTACAAGACAATATAGTGCTCCCAGGACTCCTCAGCAAAATGGTGTTGCTGAGAGGAGAAATAAGACACTTATTGAAGCTGCAAGAACTATGTTGTCTGACTCTAAACTGCCCATCAACTTTTGGGCAAAGGCAGTCAACACTGCTTGCAATGTGCAAAACAAAGTTTTAGTAGTTAAGACACATGGTAAGACTCCTTATGAAATTTGGCATAAGAGGAAACCTTTCATTGGTTTTCTCAGGTCATTTGGATATCCTTGCACCATCTTGAATACCGAAGATAAAATTGCCAAATTTGCCGAGTAATCAGATAATGAACATTTCATTGGGTGCTCTTCCCAAGAAAAGGCTTATAGAGCATACAATCTTAGAACCAGGATTGTTAAAGAGCCAGCCAATGTGACTTTCAATGAACACACACCTAGTTTCTGGTCCTGAGTAGTTGTTGATCTTGATTTATTAACTAATTGTTTTAACAAATCTTATATGAATGTTTAAGGGTCTACAGATATTCTACCAATAGATGATCCTGATCCAAGATTTAAGTTGACAAGACCTTCAAGTTAAACAACTTCAACTCTAGTTGTAACTAATTTTGCAAATGAAGTTTCTATCAGCACAACAATGACCAATTCAACTGATACATGAGAGTTGCCTTCAAATTCCAGCTTAGACACTCAACAACCAGATAAAGAAGCTTCAAATGTAGAAGACCATAGTGGTGGTGAAAGTGATCAAGAATTTCTTGATGCTGACAACCACTCCATTGAAGACAACATCAATGATGTCACATACTCATTAGATCAAGTCTCACTTGATAAGTATGCTGATAAGGTGGGAGAAACATCAATGCCAGATCTAAATTTTTCTAATTTAGATCTCTCTCATCAACTTACGATGATTCCTCAGCTAAGGATCCACAAGTCTCATCCGACCTCAAACATAATTGGAGATGTTGACTCAGAGGTAAGAACAAAAGGACAAACCCATGATGCAAATGTTTATCTTCACTCTTGTTTCTTATCTCAGATAGAGCCTAAGAAAATTAATAAGGCTTTGAAAGATAGAAGTTGGGTTGAAGCTATGCAAGAGGAGCTACTTTAATTCAAAAGGCAGAAGGTTTGGAACCTATGTGCTCTTCCTCATGGGAAGACTACTATAGGAAGCAAATGGGTTTTTAGGAATAAGAAAGATTATAGAGTACTTGTCATAAAAAACAAAGCTAGACTAGTTGTTCAAGGGTATACACAAGAAGAAGGAATTGACTACATAGATGTCTTTGCCCTTGTAAAAAGACTAGAAGCTATTATGATATTCTTGGCATTTGCTTCATCCAAGAACTTCAAGGTCTATCAACTTTATGTTAAGTGTGCTTTTCTCTATGGGGTGATTGATGAAGAGGTGTATGTCAAATAACCACCTAGCTTTGCAGATCCTGATCATCCTGATTATGTCTGCAGGCTTGATAAGGCTATTTATGGGCTATGGTGGAAGAAGAGCCAATAAAGAAAAGCAAAAAGGATGATCCAAGAAGCCTTAAAGCTATTGCTGAATTCTTAGAAGAACATGAACAAGCTAAGGCTCAACTGAAAAAGAAAGCGGATTTTGGAGGTCTCTGGACGGCTAGGGTACGTCTGGAGTCGAAGTGTGTATAATGCTTTTTTATTGTATACTGTCTAACCTATTCTCCCCCTAAAATTTTAAAACTGTAATGGATTAGCATTTTAGGATTTTAATAGGCAAAGAAATAAGAACACTTTTAGTTAAACTACTTAAAATTAAGCAAATAAAATAAAATTGAAAAAGAAAATTAAATTTACACGACACATCGGACTACACATGGTCATCTTCAGGAATGACCTCACTTTTTTTTAACGTCGTTGACCTCTAACAGATATAGAAAACATGGTTTCTCAAAAACCTTTGTACAAAGGTCAGCATGTTGAAAATCTGTGTTTACTTTTACCACATCGATTAAGTTCTTTTCAAAGCAATCGCGTATAAAGTGAAATTTAATTCCGATGTGTTGGGTCTTAGGATGTTGGACCAGGTTTTTAGTGACTGCAATAGCAGCAGAGTTATCAACAAAGATAGGAGTAGAAGAGAATTTCAAACCGTAATCTCGCATTTGCTGTTGAATCCATATGATTTGTGAATAGCAACTTGCAGCAGCAACATATTCGGCTTCACAGGTTGACAATGCAACCGAGGTCTACTTCTTACACTACCAGGTTACTAATCTTCTCCCAAAGAAATGATACCCTGCTGATGTAGACTTGTAGTTCATCTTGCAGCCTCCGTAATCTGAGTCGCTATACGTCGTAAGATCAAAGTCATCATCATGAGGATACCACAACCCAACTGTGGGTGTACCCTTCAAATAACGAAAAATCCTTTTGACCCCAATAAGATGGTTCACCTTAGGCTTTGCTGGATATCGTGAACATAAACATGTAGCATACATGATATCAGGTCGTGAGGCAGTGAGATACATGAGAGATCTAATCATTCCTCGCTACATAGTGGCATCTACCAGATCACCATTCTCGTCGGGTGCTACATCATGGTTTGTAGCAAGAGGAGTTCCAGTCGTAGAAGCATTCTCCATGTCAAACCGACTGAGAATATCACCTACATACTTGGTCTGATGTAGGAAAATCCCATTTGGTGTCTGATCCACCTGTAACCCAAGAAAGAACTTCATCTCTCCCATTGCACTCATCTCAAACTCCGCCTTCATTACTGCTTCAAACTCTTTACATAATTCTTCGTTCTTGGAACCGAAGATTATGTCATCGACATAGATTTGTATCAGCAGTAAATCCCCATCTTTTTCCTTGATAAACAATGTACAGTCAATGACTCCCCTGCGAAAACTATGTTTCACAAGATGCATCGAGATTTTCTCATACCAGGCCCTCAGACCTTGATGAAGCCCGAATAGCGCCTTGTCAAGTTTGTAAACTCTGTCCCGATGATATGGATCCTCAAATCCCCCGGGTTGACTGACATACACTGTCTCTCGGATCTCACCATGAAGGAACGCACTATTCACATCTAGTTGATAAACTTTGATCTTCATATAAGATGCATAGGCAAGGAAGATGCGGATTGCTTCCATTCTTCCCACGGGTGCAAACACATCATTATAGTCAAGACCCTCAACTTGTCGAAATCCTTGAATAACAAGCCGAGCCTTGTTTCCAATGATCACTCCTTGATCATCTTTCTTGCATTTCAATACCCATTTGGTGCCAATGACCTTAGAACCTTTAGGTCTATCCACTAGAGTCCATACACCCAACTTCTTGAACTGAAGAAGTTCTTCTTGCATGGCACTCACCCATGCCTCATCATTCAGGGCTTCACTAACATACTTTGGCTCAAACTGAGACATAAAGCAATGATAGGCACCATCATGAACGTATCCCTTTTCCATCACAGAGGCATAATCAGCTGAGTACAACTGATTTATGGTCAGAACTCCTGATCTCACATCTTCTATGATATAATTCAAAGGATGATAGACATTTAGACGTGAGCCGGGAGTTGTTGGAACAACCACCTCAGAATCAAGATTGTGAACATTTGGTTTTGGATCTGAGGCAATAGGAGTCTGATGTTTAGAAGGCTTAGAAGCATCACTATCAGATGCTTGTGGACTTGTGGTAGTCGGAACCTGTTCATCCTGGTTGTTCTGATCATTTTCCATATTTTCTTCATCAGAGGAAGAGTCATTGACATCAAGTACTCCCCCTGAGTTGGTAGATGATTGACTTTGTGAACCGGATGGTGTTGAGTCTTGAGACGGTGTATTCAAGACATTATACATCATCTTGTTGGCCAACTCATCTTCGGATGCGGAAAGAGGTATGTTGAAGGACTTGAAGAATCTATCATAGTCAAAGAAGTAAGCAGGCCCTTTTCCAGCAAGTGGTGTGGTGTATCTCTGAACATCAACATTACACCACACCTCTACTTGACCCATTGAGTTGTTGTAAACTCTCTTGTTCGGTATGTTGTATCCTAGAAAGATCCCATCATCAACCTTCTCACTGAATTTTCCCTCCTGAGTCTTCTTCAGCAGGGTGCACAGGGCGCCAAACGGCTCGAGATACTCTACGTTAGGTTTACGTCGTTGTAGTAACTCATAACACATTTTTCCATAGCATTTAACTACCAGAACTCGATTGAGCGTATAACATGCATTTGCAACTGCCTTATTAGAGAATTGAATAGGCAGTTTCGAGTCTACTAGCATAGTCTGTGTGGTCTCTATCAAGCTGTGATTCTTCCGTTCAGCAACACCGTTCATCTGAGGAGTGTAGGCAGAGGTAAATTGATGCACAATTCCCTTTTCTTTGCAGTAGTCCTCCATCCACTGATTCTTGAACTCGGTTCTGTTGTCTGAGCGCACTTGTCGTACTTTCAGCTTGTATAGGGATTCCAGTGTAGTTACTAATTCCTTGAAGGATTCAAATGTTTTTGATTTGGACTTCTGAAACATTACCCAAGAAAATCTTGAGTAGTCATCCGAACTACGTACCAGTACAAGTCGCCTGCAATGCTTCTTATACTGACTGGATCAAACAGATCCATGTGAAGAAGCTCAAGGATGAACTTTCTTTCCTTATGAGACTTCTTCGTCTGTTTTCCCTTCTTGCATGCAACACATAAATCAGGGAGTTGGAAGTTTTTGACGTTCACTCACCTCACTACATCGTTCTGGATCAAGTGATTCATCTTCCTTGGATTTATGTGTCCCATTCTCCTATGGCAGGAGATGGAATCCTTTTCAGTAGCTTTGGACAGAAGCACTGAACTTCACGATCTATTGTGGAGGCCTTTGAAAGATTCAAGACATAAAGATCATTATATCTTGAAGCTGACATTAGGACTTGGTCCTCTGGGATCACGTAGTCCTTCTTTAGAATGTAGCACTTCTTGTTGTCAAAGACTACTTTGAAGCCTTTATCACATAATTGAGAAACAAAAGTAAGTTATTTTGTAATTGTTGGACATAGTTTACCTTGTCAAACTTAACTTTCTGATTTCCCACTTCCCCTTGGGCTGTGATGTACTCGCCTTTGTTTCCAGCAAATGAAACATGCCCTCCTTTGATTTGTCTGAAGTTTGATAAGAGAGCTCTGTTCCCTATCATGTGCCTGGATGCTCCACTATCTACAATCCACGTGTTAGTCTCAGCACTATAGCGAACACTCTTCACATTTAATAAAAACATTAGTTCAAGTTAGGAACCCAAGCCTTCACTGGCTTGGGTTTCCCCGAGGCATCACACAACATAAACTCAACCCATTGACTATTTGAGGTTGAGGGAAGCTCAAATTTCACTTGTTCTCATTTTCAGACGCTGAGGCGGATTTTTCTTTCCATAGGCCAGCTTTGTGTAAGGCCTGTTTGTGATAAATAGATGACTGGTTGATGGGTTGAACTTTGGATTCACTATCCCTTTTAGGAGGCGTCACGGAGTTCCTCTTAAAAGATCTAGTTTTAGATGCAGGAAGTTCAACTTTTCTCCTCGATGTCTGATAATAAGGACAATTAGACGCCATGTGACCGTACTCTCCATAATTGTAGCAAGATCTACTTTCAACTTTACGGTTTATTTGTTTTTGTGGAGATGTAGGTGTCACACAGATGACCTTGTTTTGTTTAGATTGAGACACTTCTTTGTTAGATGTATGGTCGGGTTTTACAAAGTTAATTGTTTTACCTGGTTTTGCATCTTTTATTTGTTGTTTACCTGGACTTTGACATGATACTCATGATTGATTAGGTTTAATAGTCTTTTTGGGTTCTGATTTGACTTTGTTTGAACCTGACTTTAAATTGACCTTTTCAAACTCCTTTTCCAGGCTAACACAAGGCATGTTTCTTTTTCCTTAGAAGTGGACTCCTTTTGTTTAGTGCCAGATTCAATTGATTTACTTGTGGAATCTGGGTCACTAACAAGAGGAGTGGTCACCACATGATCCTTGATGGGGTTAGTATTAATTGGTTTACTTTTGGTGTTCATCTAGGTCTCAGGTGGTGGCGGAACCACTTTGTATCCCAATCCCTCCCCATTGTTTCTCTCTCTCACTAAGTGTTGGACAATATGGGATAAGCTTGTCCAACTATGTAGTTTCTGTTTTAAAGAGGTGACTTCTACTTCTAAAACTGCTTTCTACTTCTTAGTGTCCTCTAGGGAGTTAAGATAGTACATAATGTCATTAGCTTGATTAAAGGAATTTACTTCTGTTTCCCTAAGCTGTTTGTTCAAAAGGTCTATATTTTCCTTGTAACTGTGCTCATTTTGTTTTAAAACTCTATTAGCTTCAGTGCACAGTTCCATATCCTTTACTAGGCTATCATTATGATCTAATAACCTAGCAAATTTTAAATCTATGCTTTCTCTAAATTTATTACAGTCAGAACAAGCATGATTATTAAACAACTGGTTAGTAGTACTTACCTGAGATGTTGAAGAGGAATCAGCCATGTGTGCAGAATCTGTTGTCTCTGGTTCTGGTGATTCAGACGTTGATGTAGATTTTTCTTCTTCAGGTAGGTGGTTGACTACAGGTGTAGTGTCTTAAGAATTGGACATCGCGATCTCTACTGCTATGTCTCCCTCACTAGCAGAATCGTTATCTATGTCCACCACACTAGCTATGTTGGACTCTCCTGGTGAGACGAACCGAAAACTCCAGTCCTATCCTTCATCATCGTTAGCAGTCAAGGCTTGAGGGTCCTTGCTTGATGAAGTAGAACTACTAGATGTGGCTTTGTCCTGACGATTAAAGGACGAGAAAGGATTGTCATTACCAGTCTTCTTTGGCTTCACACACTCCCATTTGAAGTGCCCCTTCTCACCACAGTTGAAACAGGTTACCTTTGACTTGTCGAAGCCAAAGGTCGTGTCCTTGGCTGCAACCAAGTTCTGTCCTGTCTTCTTGACAAACATTTTCGCTCATCGGACAACACTTGCCAAGGCCCACATAATATCCATCCATTCCAACTTTGTCTCATCCCCCTGTTCTAATCCTCATCCGCCAGGTGGCAATTTCCTATCTTTCCAGCAATTAGTCCATCATAGGAGTGGACTACAGCGGCTAAGAGGTCCATGTGTTCTCTGGCCACCTCAACAGGTATGTTGCCGAAGTTATCAGTTTTCAATTTTGCGGCATTGGCTTCAGGTATAATATACTGGGTACCAGATGACCCTGATGTTTCAGGCCCTGAAGTAGATGCTTGTGCTGGACTTGCTGGGCTTGAGACGAAGGCAGCCTGCAGTGGTGCTCCAGATGTCTTGGCCTAAGGAGTCGCGTTGTAAAGCACCGGATTCTGATCATAGTTGGCCTTTTGTGCTCGATACTTCATCCTAAGCTACTCCTCTCTTAGTTTCAGAATGACGTCATTTATATCTAACTTCGAGAGCATCCCATTCTGTCTGAAATTTGAAACAAAAGAAGCCCATTTCTTTGGTAATCCATCTGCAAAGTTGGATACCTTATCCTCCATCGACGTAGTTACTCCATGAGTGTGCATCTCACTCATCAAGTTGTAGAATCTGTCGATCACGTCGTCCAGGCCTTCCTTTCCCATTGAAGAGAAGTTGTCAAACTCCTTCTTCAAAGCTTTGGCCTTAATGGCCTTGAGTGAGGCATTTTCGTCATACCTCTTCTCCAACTCATCCCATAATTTCTTTGCTTGAGTATACTCTGAGTACTGATGGAAGACTTCTCAGCGTTGTTTCACCTTTTGTGCATCAGACATGCCACTTAACATAAGTTTGACATCGTCAGCTCCTACTGCCATACTGTATCCCAACTCTATAGCCTCTCACAAATTTGTATCTACTCTATTTAAGTAGATTTCAAACGTTGCTTCCATTGTGGGTAGTCATCTAACGTGATAAGCTTTGGGGGTTTATTATGAATTCCCACTTCGTTCTCCAATAGCAGTAGATTCTGAATACGAGTGTCTCTACTTGCTGTGTATGCTGAAAAATGGTCCTCTATTTCACTTAAATTTAGTGTTAAACAAACAGTTTATGGGTGCGAATGAAGGTATGCGATTGGGCTTATTCGGGCGATTGAACTAGGCGAATGGTTCAATGGTGCGACTGAACTAATGCGGATGAGTCAGTTAGCCGAATGAACTAATGCGGTTGAACAGTCCGAATAAGGTTCTCAGTCGTAGGAATGAGGGTACGAATGAGTCCAATCGTGCATTTGGGGAATGTGAATGACCTCAGTCGTGCGATTGAGCCAATCGTGCGAATGAACCTGCTGAAGTTTGAAAATTCATAGGTTAAACGTGTTTTGGCCACAAAAACTCGAATTTTCATAAACCCTAATTGTCGTATGCTGGAAAAACTAAACTTTATGGTCAGGAGACGTCTAAGACACCGTTTGACACAAAAAGATTGCGTTTTTAGTGAGAAAACACAATTTTTGTATCAAACACGATTGAATCAACACGTAATCAGGAGCCAAAACTCTAATACCACTTGTTAGGGACCGTGTACTGGACGATGTACTAACTTATTAACATGTGTACCGAACCAAATAGTGTGGAATCTTATTTGATTGGCGATCCAATCAGTAAGAACGCACGGTGAAACAATTATGTATTGAATCTAACTTTAAGAATCGATTAGGAATCAATCTACTGTGATCTATGAACTTGGAGTATGATCTTAGAGGTCTCTGGACAGCTAGGGTACGTCTGAAGTATGTGAAGTTGGCTGGATCGGTAAACATCCGAGCATGTTATTGACGGAAGGATAAACAACCAAAACCAAAAGTCAAATCTATAACACGAACTATCAAAAATTGGTTTCATTGATAAAACCTAACGATTACAAGCTCGTTTCAACATAAGAATCAAGACACTTGGAAATGGAAGATTGAGCATGATCTCCCCACTTATCCGGCAGCCCTAGGCTCCCGGGCAGACTCCCTCTCAGATCCTTAATTCTCTACACATTGAAACTGGTATATATAGGCTCGGCCATATTAGATGTGACTAGGCCATTCATGCGATTGGACCGTGCGTATGGTTCAATCGTAGGACTAGACCATGCGTATGGTTCAATCCTACGATTGGAACATACTTATGGTTCAGTCTTACGAATGTCCCAATCGCAACTCTCAGTCGCACGGCTGGTCCATTAGCATGGCTCAGTCGTACGACTGAGTCTTATTCGCATATGCTCCTGCGAATGACCAAGTTTCATGTGTTTACAACATATCAGGTGTATAACATTAAGCCTAGACTATTCGACAAGCGACGGACACACTATATATGACTATATATGGTCCAACAAATTCCCCCTTGGACGTTGCTTGCGAATAGTAGATAACGCCTCTTATGATCTTCAGTCAATCTTTGCTCTCGTTGCCAATGGAATCAAACGAAAACCATATTAGCCAACGTTTCCAATCCATCAGGTTGCTACAATATCCCTGAAAATGAATTTAGGCACAATAGCTTTCGTTTACTTTGCATAACACCATCATCACAGCAAGATTCCCCATATGACTGATTTTTCCAGATAATGACATGAACAGTTTTCCATTGCTTTAATCTTCACACAGGCTAACCTGATAACATCAACACCTGCAGAAATTCCCCCTCACATTCAGCATATCCCAATATATAGACATCGTGCTCTCTCGGCGTCTTCACACGGTGTATCGGGCAAAAGGTTAAAGGTTCCAATCCACAGTTGACAATATCAAACAAATCAGCATGCACGTAGATTCATCATCAGAAACCTGCTCACATCATCACTTTCTGATTACGTCTTCAATTTCTCTATACGTGGATTCCCTCTAAGAATGAGAATCCTCTCTGTGCGGATAAATATAACATGATAGGCCCATAAGTAGTCAGATGCTCCTAACTATCCCACAAAATCAGCACCGACTGCTGACATCTTCTCTTCTCTCTTTCGTGTGCCAAATACATTCACCTATTCTAGAAGTCCGACGAATAATTGGGTATACATCAAACTTATTTGACAAAAGAACCTTAGGGTGAATATGCTTTGCTCATTGTAAAATCTATGCAAGAAGCAGTCCCAGACTCTTTTTTTTTGGTCTGGAACAAATGCGGATGAGTCAATGCGAATGGCTCATTCGTGCGATTGAACATATGACTGGTCCAGTCACACGATTGAACATACGACTGGTCCAGTCATATGAATGGTCCATTTGCATGACCCAATCGCATGAACGGGTCTACACGCAGATTTTCAGATCTACAGCCGCCAGGGTTGCCCAAAACCCTAATCTTACGAATTTTACATGAAACAAACCAACATAGACATCATAGGATTCGCAGGGGTGATTGGTTAGTGGTTTCGAGTTCGATTTTAACATAAAAACTACACACGTAACCAGATCTATGCAAAGCACGAAGAACATGAAGTGGGTTTAACATCAAGATCTAAAATTTGATCCAGAAATCAAGAGCTCGGGTTGCTAGAATGATTATTAGATCATTCCAGCAGTAACCGGCTCTGAAACCAATTGTGAAGTCGGCTGGATCGGTAAACATCCGAGCATGGTCTTGACGGAAGGATAAACAACCAAAACCAAAAGTCAAATCTATAACACGAATTATCAAAAATTGGTTTCGTTGATAAAACCTAACGATTACAAGCTCGTTACAACATAAGAATCAAGACTCTTGGCAAGGGGAGATCGAGCATGATCTCCCCTCTCATCCGGCAGCCCTAGGCTCCTGGACAGACTCCCTCTCAGATCCTTAATCTCTCTACACATTAAAACTGGTATATACAGGCCTCGACCTATATTAGATGCAACTGGGCCCATTCGTGCGATTGGACCATGCATATGGTTCAATCGTACGACTGGACCATGCGTATGGTTTAATCGTATGATTGGACCATACTTATGGTTTAGTCTTATGAATGTCCCAATCGCATCTCTCAGTCGCACGGCTGGTCCATTAGCATGGCTCAGTCATACGACTGAGTCTCATTCACATATGCTCCTACGAATGACCTAGTTTCATGTGTTTACAACATATCAGGTGTATTACATTAAGCCTAGATTATTCGACAAGCGACGGACACACTATATATGATTATATATGCTTCAACAAAGGTGAGGCTACTAGATGAATCATACATCCACTACATCTACAGTAGACATTTCAGGGAAATATCAAACAAAATGGGTGAAGAAGACATGCACTTCTTCTAAAAATGCATTAAAATACTAAAGATGGAATATGATCAAATCATTGCCAAGAGAGAAAAGAGAAAGAAGAAAAAGACTCCTCTGCAACTGGGAAACATTGTGAAACTAGAAGTTGATATGGATGGAGCTCTACTTATACATAGGGATGGGCTGTCTACAATATCTATGTGGGAACTAGATTCTCATAAGAAACTGCCATTACAATCCATCAACACTATGAGTCAGATCAAGATACATGTGCTAAACAGAGAGAAGCTGTCAGATGCAAATGACTTTGTCCTCATGGTAAAGGCCATTTTGGATCCATCACAAGCATAACCTCAAGTGCCTTCACAAGACCCAGCAGAATCCTCACAACCTTAACCACCACCAAACCATTGCAGAACATTGGCCGTATAATCCTTAAGGGGAGTATTGTTGGACCCTAAAAGGATCATACATGCCAATTCAATGGTAAGTTGATGGTTGTTCTGCTAGAAACTCCCTAAGTCCAAGAACTAATGCGGATGAGAATTCCGCTGAGAAGAACAAGTGTTGACTAACCGCATTTGAAAATGCGGAAGACTTAGAACAAATTCTAACAAGTGTTTGTTCTTCTGCATTAACAAATGCAGATAGCCAAAAGATATGCGGACAAGTTTTGTTCATCCGCATTTGCAGATGCGAAAGACCAAACAACAAATGCGCGTATGTATTTGTTCATCCGCATTACCCAATGCGGATGACCAACTACTAATACGGATAACAAGTGAAGAAATGCTGATCAAGTCCAACTCATCCGCATCTGTCAATGTGGATGAACAGAAGAAATGCTAATGAAGACTTAGACTAGTTCTGATGTATAGGTCAGGGGTAGTTTAGTCATTCTGTAAAAAGACATCTTGTCAGCCTATAAATAGAATAAAAAACCTCATACATGAGGTGACTATTGATAGACAATTAGAATATTTTTGTGTTCCATATTCTCAAGGTGTAATATTACTGTTTAATGCTCAAACTCTAGCACTTATTATAATCAATCACCTTTATCAATACAAACAAGCATTTATGAGCATCTCTTGCATTGAATGTTTATTGATTGTATGATTCCACCATATAATCATTAACTCGATCATTATATTCGATCCTAGTGAGAATCTCAATCTCACCACCTAGTCATTTTCGGCACTTTTTCAGAGGTGGGACCGACATCTGGATTTCAAAGTTTATCCACTTTCATTAAATTTTTTCTCAGATCCAATTCATATAAATATACCCAACAATTTCCCCTCTTTCACTCTTTTCTTCATCTGAACTATTCTCAAAAGCCTAAATTCACCCACAAACTGCCTTTGTTCTTCACTTTCTTCACCTTTAAGCTTTCTTAAATGGCTAATCTCAATCACAAAAACAACCCAGATATCTACAAGCTTGATAAAGCTCTTTATGGGCCACCCCAAGCACCAAGAAAGTGGTATGAAACTCTATCTCAGTATCTCTGCAAGCATGGATACATAAGAGGTACTATAGATGGAACTCTCTTCACAAAGGAATAGGAAATGACTTGATGCTAGTTCAAGTGTATGTAGATGACATCATCTTTGGTTCAACTAATCCAAAGCTCTGCAAAGACTTTGAGAAGCTGATGAATGATAGATTTGAAATGAGTGCCATAGGGGAACTCAATTTCTTTCTAGGAATTCAAGTGAAGCAAGTTGAAGATAGCATCTTCATAAGTCAGTCAAAGTATGTTCAAGACATACTCAAGAGATTCAACATGACTGACTCCCTCGGGCATGACCTTGAGGGGGAGTGTGTGGATAAACATCTCTATAGGACTATGATTGGTTCTCTTATGTACCTTACAGCTAGCAGGCCTGATATCATGTTTGCCACATATGTGTGTAAGATATCAAGCCAACCCCAAGATGTCACATCTTATCACTGTCAAAAGTTTTTAAAGATATCTCAAAAGTGCCTCAACACTTAGCCATTGGTATCCAAAGAACTCTAACTTTAATCTGTATGTATATACATATAGTGATTATGGTGGATGCAATATGACTGGAAAGTCTACATCAGGGGGATGTTAGTTTCTTGGTGGAAGGGTTGTCTCCTGGCAATGTAAAAAGCAATCATGTGCTCTGCATCAACTACTGAACTTGAATACATTGTTGCTAGGTGCTGTTGGACTATGGGTTCAACTTAAAAGAGACTCGCATTCACATAGATAACAATAGTTCCATATCTATTATAGAGAATCATGTATAGCACTCAAGGACTAGACACATCAATATCAGGTATCATTTGATTAGAGATAACATTGCAAAGGGCTTGATCAAACTAGTCAAGGTTAACACAAATGAACAAGATGTTGATTTGTTCACTAAAGATTTTGATGAGTAAAGATTTAAATATCTCATATAAGCTATTGGGATGATCAAATTTGAGTAGCTTTTTCTAAAAACTAATTCATATTATATCCGAAATTTGTGTGTCCTAAATTGTCTATTTCATCATCTTCATATGCTCTTGTTTTCGATGAAAGAAAATCTTTTTAGAAGATTTTCCTTAGATTTTTTAAAATCTTGATCTCTTCTGTCCTTCGGAAGATATGAATTTGTCTTTGAAAGATATGTTTTTATCTTCAGAAGAAATTTCTGCCATTAAAACAAACAACTGCTTAAATAAAATTGCCTTCGGATGGAATTTCTAAAATATCTTTCGAAGCTTAATATTTCTCTTAAGTACTTGAATGCTTTCAAGGACAGTTTTCTTCCAAAGCAAATAACTCTTGGAAGCTTTATTCTTAGTTGAATAAAGTATCCAATACTTAATTCTCTTCCCACGCAAAAATTTTCAAAACACTCAAGAATTTCTTCCGAAGTCATTTTGGCTTCGAAAGCTTTTTATCAAAACTTTCGAAGACAAATTACCTTCGGAAGATTTTCGACTTTCAAGATAACTACCTTTTGAGAAAAAAGCAAAATACTTTTTCAGAGGTGGGACCGACACCCGGATTTCGATGTTTATCCTCTTTCATTAACTTTGTCTTAAATCCATTTCATTTATAAACCCAACGGTTCCCTCTCTTTCTTTATCATCTTCATCTTCTCCGAGACTTAAATTTCCAAACTTCACTATTTCCTCCCCCTTACCATTGATCATGTTCTTTATGAGATATTTGCTTAATTTCTGGAAGACCTGTCAAGAGGTTATTCTAAATGGGGAGAAGGCACTATCTGCCATAGTGCAAGGAAGGACAATCTTCATCACTCCACCCATCATAAACACCCATCTTTAGCTGGATGATGTGAAAGGTGAGTTGTAGTTTCCCAAGGAAGCAGTCAACCACTCCTTTGAGCAGATGGGCTATGAAGGAGAATTTTCTATCAAGACCTTTAGGAAAGGGAAGGTCTCCTCTTATTAGAAGTATCTACTTCATGTGGTCATCCATAGCTTGTCCAATTAGCATGGGGGATGGGACCGGATTCCTGAAGATCTCTCCTTCATAATGCATGGAATGGTTCGGGAGGTCAAGTTCAGGTACTCTCAATTTGTTTATACAAATTTGCTTGCTAACTTGGACTCCTTAGAGTATATATATTTCCTAGATATGTCTAACACATTCTCAACTGTGAACTAGACTAGCAGTGAGGGAAACAAGTAGTAATCTTAATTGGCACAGATGAAGCCCGGCATGTTTAAAATTTTAAAGAAGCAACTGTTGGCTTCTCTAGGGTAGAAACAGCCCTTGTCCCAAAATGTTAGAGCTCATTGCTGAAGCTAACAACCTAGCAACACAAGCTAGTGTTATACCCTCACCTTCAACCTCTCAACCACCAAAACAACTACAAATCACCCTACACTACAAAAGAAAATCCAAACGAACCCCTGCATAAGTTACTCGTTTGTGCAGGACCCCATACTATTACTCACACAAGAGGAGTGGACACTGGAGCTCCTACTTATCTTAAAGAGCAAACCACCCATTACTTTAACAATTAGTCCCGAGGTTCCTCATGCTCAGATTGATGAGCTCATTAGCCTAATAGCCTTTAGCCTTCACTCATAGTCTCAACACTCTAGTGAACGACCTTTAGAACTCAACCAACCAATCCCCAGCCTTGATTTCTATGATGATGAAGACTTCGGATTCAGTGAGTATCATGAGTCCCTCTTCTCTTCCCCCACTCAAAGAGAGATGAATGCTCCTGCTTCTTCCTTGTCTAGCCCATATCATCTACCCGTTATTTAGGTAGATGTTCCTGACTCTGCTTAGGAAGTCCATATGGAAAAGGCTCTCACTTCTACAAGTGATTACATCTTTAAGACCTCCACCATGGAAACTCAACCCACTAATACTCCATCTGAAGTAGTAAGTGAGGAGAGGATAACCAGCAACCAAGAACATCATGCTGGTGGTGAGACTGAAGACTTGGTCCCATTATCTCATTCCCCAATGAATCTTTTGATGAAGAAGAGGGGAATCTAAGACTAAAAGTTCAAAAACTATCAAAAACATGCACCTATCTAGTGTCTAAGGTTTGTCACTTGGAATCTGAGGTGACTAACTTACACAACAGGGTCAATGATCAACAACTTGAGATTTCTTATCTCAAGGAGAACTAGCTGGGAGATCTTTAAGAAGAGCTCAGCCAGGAACACAAGAACCTTATGATTAACCTACCTCCTAGCTCACCTATGCAAGAGGGTGATACTACCAAAAAGGAGGGAAATTCATTACAATCATAGAACCTAGGAGTTCTTCGCAGAGCATTTACTTTGAGGACTCACCATCTTCACTTGGAAATGTCCATACTCAGTAACTTACTCAAGTTCATATTGATGTGGACTCTATAGACTCCTTCATTTAGAGTCTTTTTGAGGAAGGCATTCCAAGGGCTATGTCATGTCCACCTCAAGGAACTTCCAATTACATCATAGGGTGGATGTATGATGCAAACATAAGAGCCCTTATTCATAAAAGAGTTCAAGGGCAACAAAAAGTCTTCAATTTTCAGACCTTGAACTACTAAGAAGGTCTTGACCTTGCCAACATGCCACTTGTCAATCCAAGCCAATCTAGACAAGTTGACAAGTTGGCTCAAAGGATTCCAGACAGGATTACTGAAGAGTTCAACCTTAGAAGGAGATAGAGGCAATCAAGCTATGTCATTGGTCAACTGGATGTTGAGGCAGACCCTAATATTAGCTTCAGATGGAAAACCTTGACTGAAGGCCCAATGATTGAACCTGAGAGCCCTATCACACCTACAACTACTTTAGAAGTCCATTCCCTTGATGAGAAACTTGCTGGTAAAGGTGCATCTTAACCTCTCTCTAGGTAGAGCTTGGATGCTACATCAAGCAATAAGACCCAAAGCTTTCCCCACCCTGAGTTACAAAGGTCAGTGAGTGACAAAGGGAAAAGGAAAATGATTCTTGTAGAGATTGAGGAGGAGAGAGAGAGAGAGAGGAAAAGGAAGCTAAGAGGAGAAAGTTCCTCTACTGGGTCTACTAGCTTCATGGAAGTTGTAATTAGGGCTGCTCCCAGACCAAACACTCAGAATGATGAGTTAAGGGTAGTTGGGATTGCTTACTTACAGACCAAAAACTATGATATTGATAACATCATTTTGATCCCCCTAGAGGAACTAATTGAATTGGCTGACATAGAAATGTCAAGAGAAAAGAAGGAGGCAGAGGATGCAAGATTGCTTCTTCAAACTAAAGAAGAAAAGAGATTGAAAAGGCACTACAAACATGTTCCTATCCTTTCACCAGTTCAAGAAAGTCCTGAACAAGAGGTTGTGGCTCCACAAAAACCTCAAGTAGACAAAGAAACTAATAGGGTCAATATGATCAACTACCTGAGTGCCACACAAGCAGATGCACTTCTTCCCTTATCCTTTGATTACATAGAGTTTGAGTCTCTTAAAGAACTTGAACTTGAAGTACTCAAAGAGAGAAAGACAACAAGAGAAAGATGAGAGAAGAGACTGGAAAGGAAAAAACCATCATCCAAAAAAGCATGAAGAAGTCTGCTGATAGGCAGAGGATGATGGGCTTCTTAAAGTTGTATGGATTCTCCGGAAGGAGACTTGGCCCTATGTCCTTATCTACCATGGATGAGCACATTAGGGTGATCAAGCAGAAGATGAAAAAAGGAGGACTTGTTGACTTACACTCCCCACCAAGTCAGGTCCCTCAAAAAGTGGAGAAAAAGATGATCAACAAGGTGTTCTTATCTACCATGTGAGAAAGGAAAACCCAACTGAGCAAGACAAACATGATAACAAGGTGTTGTAAGCTAGTCTTCTCAGTTAAAAAGTTCAAAGAGGAGAAAAAGGATGGCTTCTAAACCAAGTCTAAGAAGAAGAAGAAAGAGGCATCCATCTCCAAATCTCAAGATGAGTCAAAACATCTTGAGAATGTGCAACAAGAGGAAGCTCAACCAACTCCAATCTAAGTAGCTCCTCTAGCATCGGGAAGACCCATCTTGTCCTGGGCTTACTCTACTAATCCAGAAAAATGGCATGTCATCAGAGATCAAGGTGTTGAAGATGTGTACTAATGGCAAGACATGTTCAATCTACTTATGCATGATCTTTTTGAGATGAGAAGACATTTTTAGAGTCTGAATGATCCAGATCATCTTATGAGGGCATGGTCGTTGTCATAATAAGGACTGTCCATATCTAAAGTCTTCAAATGTTTTGTTACATCAGCCTACGGGGAGTTTTTTAAGGTTTCATATAAGGTTGATGCAATCTAAAACATTCAAATAGTCTATCCTGCATGTATGCACAAAGTGCTGAAGTAGAATGCTTTGGAAGTTTCACATTCTGCATCAGAAAACATTCTAAGTGTGAAATCTTCCGAAGCCAAGACCAATATCTTCCGAAGCCAAACATGAAGTCTTTCGAAGTTTTAGAGACAAAGTATTCCGAAGCCAGTTTATGAAGACAGGGTTCTTCCGAAGACTTTTGAGTACATGCTTTATCTAATGTACCTTTTACCATAAAGCTAGACCACCTTTCCACTGTAACTCCGATTGACTCACCAACTTTCACAAGTTGGTGAAAAGGTCCATGTTTTTGGTAAACTGTACAATGTGGTCTTAAGTCTATTTGTTTCTACTTTATGTAGTTTTATCCTTTTTGTAATATATTAGGATGTGAGCTATGGCATGTCATAGTTACTAGTCAAAGGCAATTTGCCTTTTGACTCTACATTGATTTTGTTGTTGTCTAGATCATGTATCTAGCTGGCCTTCAAAGTATGGCCGGCTATAGGATGTAGTATAAAGTATCTCTGGTCAAGAACTAGAGAGCATATATAGCATTCTTGAAAACCAAACACTTTTGTTATTTTGTTCTTGTTTTACCTCTTATTTACTTGTGTTTCTTAGTATCATTGTAACTGGTTTCTAGTTCCCCATTTGATCTGTTAAGTGTTCTAAATCAATCAGTCCTTATTGGTGTGTTGTTTTGTAAGTGACCAAACCCCTTAAATGATCTTGCAAAACCATACAAGTACTTAGAAAAGAGTTAAGCTTTGGAAGATATTTTGGAAATTTCTTCCGAAGGTAAATCTGTTATGATAGTTGTTTGTTTTGAAGGCTTAAATTTTTTCTGACGGTAAAATTATATCTTCTGAAAAGAAAATTTCAAAATTCTAAGAAATGTCTTCTAAAAGAAATTTTACTTCCAGATCAAACAAGGGCTTATGAAGGTGATAACTATAGACAACTTTAGGACACACAGATTTTAAAAGAAAATATGATTAAGTTAATCATTCCGATTGCTTATTGATGGGTGCGGATGGTATATATATTTTGATAACGATTCTTTGCACATATTAAGTTTTAAATGGTTATTACTAATACTAAACCACACACACAAAATGCAAGTGTACATGTCGTATGGTAATATGGTGTTGGTAAGAACCGAGTATCAATCCATGGACACACTAAGCCTACTCAACAACCCTCATAATTGACTATTAGTTTTATGTTTTAGAAAATGATAAGTTAAAGATAATAGCGGTAAATAAAAATAGAAAAAGATAGATTGAAACTTTTGGTGATTCTTTCGGTGAAGTAAGGTTGTTATCCTAATTTAGATTACACTTATGTAATTGTGATGAATTGGTGGTGTGGTTAAATATATTGATTAATGTAATTATGTTAATATTTATAAGATGATTTGGCATGATTTCTCGTCTATCCTGCTTCGTAGTGACTAGGATCATGTTAGGCTAACATTACTGCTTAGATCAAAGTCCTAATAATGTAGGTGAATCTTTTATGACCTATTTGACATACAATTTCTAAAAACATAAGTAAATGTTAAAAAGAGAGTTCATCAAGTTCCTTACTAACATACCATTAATTTTAGAAAACCGTAACAATTACTATAGATTTCTCAAACTAATAAAACGGAACCCACAAATCATCAGAAAGTTAAGGTGATAAGATTTCTAATAACCATTTATAGTTTACTAGCCATGGATTTATTATGAATACCGGTTTCGCGAATAAAAGTTGATCATATGTTTTCAACCGTGTATGACAATCACAATCACAAATCATAAAGTTACAACTTCCCATTCAAATGTAAATGTTACCCATCAAAAGGTAAATGTTACCCATCAAAAGTTTTCCCAAGACCACCATAACATTAACATAATATAAATCACACCATTCATCACAAATTACATAAGTTTCATTCACTTAGGATAACACATGAAGTTTAGATCACAAGGAGCTTGAACATAACAACAAAGATTAAAGATAGGAATGAAATCATCGGTAAATTAGAACAATCAAACCGGTGATCCACAATGGATGATGTTTAGATAATCTCAAGCTTCTTCTAAGTGTGAATGAACCTTCAAAACCATTTAAGGTCCTGTGAAGGCTGCGTTCCCGAGAGGGAACACCAGCACTTAACCTCCCAAAAGCTACTCTTCAAGTTGCAAATGAAGTCCTATTTATAGGCTTTCTGGAGTGTTTAAGCACGACCCCGTGCTAGTACAACATACGTAAAAGTTGGTTGGCTCGTACACTCAGAGTTTATCAGGCACGACCCTGTGTTCAATGGGGCACGGTCCCTTGTTTGTAGTGGGGCACGACCCCAGGGCACGCCCCCGTGCCTCGGGTCAGGTAACCATAGTTTTTGGCCTGTTGGACTCACAAACATGGGGGTGTATTGATTTAAGCATGGGGTATGTTTCAGGCTGGGTATGGGGGTGTTCCTCCATGCTTGAATTCCAAAACTTGGTTTTCTTCATTTTCTTCTTATTTAAGCTCCTTTTATTCATCATGGTATTTTCCAAGCCTGAAAACACAATATGAATGATTTAAGTATCAAATCATCATTTTCAGTAAAAGTTTCTGGAATAATTGATATGCAATTGATATGTTTTATATGTATAATTTGGATCACATCACTGATACAAGATATTTGAATCTCTGTTCATCAAAAGCTTTGGTGAACCGATCAGCATATTGTTCATTTGTGTTAACATTGACTAGTTTGTATAAATCCTTTCTTAAACTTATCTCTAATCAAATGATACCCGATATTGATGTGTTTTGTCCTTGAGTGTTGTACAGGATTCTTTGTGATAGACATAGCACTGTTGTTGTCTATGTGAATGGGAGTCTCATTGAAATTGAATCCATAATCTAGCATCTAATTCTGAAGCCAAAGCACTTGAGCATAGCAGCTTGCAGCAACAATGTATTCAGCTTCAGTAGTTAATATAGAGACGCAGGATTGCTTCTTGCATTGCTATGAGACTATTATTTCACCAAGGAACTGACATCCCCCTAATGTAGACTTTACAATTATATTGTAGCCACCATAGTCACTATCTATATAAGCATACAGATTTTGGATAGCAAAGACCAAGAGTTAGAGCACCTTTGAGATATCTAAAATTCTCTTGACAGTGACTAGGTGTGATATCTTGGGGTTGGTTGATATCTTACAAAAATGCATGTGGCAAACATGATAGCAGGTATGCTAGCTATGAGGTACATAAGATACCTAATCATAGCTCTGAAAAGATGTTCATCCACACACTCCCCCACAAGATCATGTCCAAGGGAGTGGTTTTTGGCTATGGGTGTCTTAGCAACCTTACAATCAGTCATGTTAAACCTTTTAACTATGTCTTGTACATACTTTGACTAACTTATGAAGATGCCATTGTCAAATTTCTTCACTTGAATTCCTAGAAAGAAATTGAGTTCCCCCATGGCACTTATTTTAAATATATCTTTCATCAGCTTCTTAAAGTCTTTGTAGAGCTTTAGATTAGTTGAACCAAAGATATTTTCATCTAAATATACTTGAACTAGCATTAAGTCATTCCTTGTTCCTTTTATTAAGAGAGTTCCATCTATAGTACCTCTTTTGTATCCATGCTTGTAGAGATACTAAGATAGAGTCTCATACCATTTTCTTGGTGCTTGGGGTGGCCCATAAAGAGCTTTATCAAGCTTGCAGATATCTGGGTTGTTTTTTTGATTGAAGTTAGCCATTTAAGAAAGCTTAAAGGTGAAGAAAGTGAAGAACAGAGGCGGTTTGTGGGTGAATTTAGGCTTTTGAGAATAGTTCGGATGAAGAAGAGAGTGAAAGAGGGGGAATTGTTGGTATAGTTATTTGAATTGGATCTGAGATACAATTTAATGAAAGAGGATAAACTTCTAGATGTTGGTCCCACCTCTAAAAAAGTGCCCAAAATGACTAGGTGGTGAGGTTGAGATTCTCACTAGGATCGAATATAATGATCGAGTTAATGATTATATGGCGGAATCATACAAGCAAGAAACATTCAATGCAAGAGATACTCATAAATGCTTGTTCGTATTGATAAAGGTGATTGATTATAATAAATGATAGGGTTTGAGCATTAAACAGTAATAATACACCTTGAGAATATGAAATACAAAAATATTCTAATTGTCTATCAATTCTCACCTCATGTATGAGGTTTTCTATTCTATTTATAGGCTGACAAGATGACTAAACTACCCCTGACCTATACATCATAACTAGTCTAAGTCTTCATTAGCATTTCTTCTGTTCATCCGCATTGACAAATGCGGATGAGTTGGACTTGATCAGCATTTCTTCACTTCTTATCCGTATTAGTAGTTGGTCATCCATATTGGGTAATGCGGATGAACAAATACTTACGCGTATTTGTTGTCTAGTCATCCGCATTTGCAAATGCGGATGAAGAAAACTTGTCCGCATATCTTTTGGCTACCCGCATTTGTTAATGTGGAAGAACAAACACTTTTCAGCATTTGTTCTAAGTCTTTCGCATTTACAAATGCGGTTAGTCAAACTTGTTCTTCTCAGCGGATTTTTCATCCGCATTAGTTCTTGGACTTAGGGAGTTTCCAACAGAACACCATCAACTTACCAATTGAATTGGCATGTATGATCCTTTCAGGGTCTAACAATACTCCCCAAGGATTATGCAGCCTATGTTCTTTAATGGTTGGTGGTGGTTAAGGTTGTGAGGATTCCGCTAGGTCTTGTGAATGCACTTGAGGTTCTGCTTGTGATGGATCCAGAATGGCCTTTACCATGTTGACAAATTCATTTGCATCTGACATCTTCTCTCTATTCAGCACATGTATCTTCATCTGACTCATAGTGTAGATGGGTTCTAATGGCAGTTTCTTATGAGAAACTGGTTCCCATATAGATATAGTAGACAGCCCATCCCTATGTATCAGTAGAGCTCCATCCAAATCAACTTCTAGTTTCATAATGTTTCCCATTTGCAAAGGAGTCTTTTTCTTCTTTCTCTTTTCTCTCTTGGCAATGATTTGATCATATGCCATCTTTAGTTTTTTATGCATTTTAAGAAGAAGTGCATGTCTTCTTCACCCAGTTTGTTTGATATTTCTCTGAAATGTCTATTGTAGATATAGTGGATGTATGATTCATCTAGTAGCCTCACCTCATATCCATTAAACAATCTAATTTCTACACCTTCCTTTCCTCCCTATTTTCTTTTAATTACCAGCTTATAAGTCTTTTCATCATAGTAAACATTGGATATTGGTATGGAGGAATGAGTGCCAGAAACTATCTTTCTCTTCAAAGACTCAGTTGGATTTACTTTAAGCTCTAGAAAGACAACTTCCTTTGTTGGTTTAGTCCTTTTCTTTTTAAGAGGATCAATGAAGGATCTATCTTTCCTCATACAGATAGCCATACAGATAGCCTTTAGAGAGTTGAAGTTGTCAATTCTCTTGAACATTCTAAGTATCTCTTCAAACAATCCTTGAGATTTACAAGAGCAGAGTACTTTGTAAACATTTGAACTAGCCTTGAGATCCTTTTGACCATGAACATATTCCAAACACTTTCATACTTCTAGGTAATGACTTTTTGATAAGCTTTGCCCTTGGGAGTAGACACACCTTTGATCATCTCTACAGTGGTTAGACCTTCTTGAAGTTTCAATTGTGAAGGCTCTGCAAACCACTCAGGATATTTGCATAATACAGGTGCCAAAGAGTCATGATCTGGTGAGTTGCATATCTTGAGCTGACACTATGGTTCTGGGTTTCTTGCTAATAATCTCTTCTTCTAGAGTCTTAAGCCTCTCTTTCTTCTCATTAATCAACCTAAGGATGGAAGCCCATAGGGAATTGGTTTTCATATTTCCAAGCTTTCTCTTTGTAAACCCTTGACTGGAGAGATAACCCTTCATTTCCCTATCAGACATGTTGTAGGGATCATGATATAGGGAATAAGGAGTAGATGTTTGCTTCTTCATGGATGTTACTTTGGGCACATCAGCTTGAGGAGAAAGAGTCTTCTCATACTCAGTCTCAACAATGGGGTCCAGCAGCTTGTTCAATTTCTCTTCTTCTGCCTTCATTCCCTCATAGGTCATACTGAATACTACATCTGGATCATATCCATGATTAATCAAAAACATGGCTTTCACCATTAGATCATCAGTCTGTGCGTTTTCAACCATTTCTTCTACTAATTTTTCCTTCTTCATTAGGCTCTCAACTGCTATTGGTTCAGTAACCACATAGCCGCCC
Organism: Flaveria trinervia; assembly: GCA_025506515.1. Lineage (NCBI taxonomy): Eukaryota > Viridiplantae > Streptophyta > Magnoliopsida > Asterales > Asteraceae > Flaveria > Flaveria trinervia. The sequence continues at coordinate 20,489,422 of CM046457.1, forward strand.
TCTATTTCTCCTACCTCCAAGTCTACAAAATCAGCTTCCTTTTTTAGTTGAGCCTCAGCTTGTTCATGTTCTTCTAAGAATTTAATAATAGCTTCAAGGCTTCTAGTATCATCTTTTTTTCTTATCTTTATTGGCTCTTCTTCCACCATAGGCCTTTTTCCTTTTGCCTTTTCAAATAAGTACTTCCTCTTTCTGGTATATGTTTGCATTGATGGACCAGAAGAGGTTAAGGAAGTTCAGTTTCTTGAGGCAATTTTTCAGCCTTTGGTTGTTCTTGTTTTGGAATGGCATCGGCTGATTCTTCTTTTTCTTGTTGCTCTTCACATAATCTTTTGATCAACTCCTTTTGTTCTTTAGTGAGTAACACAACATGCACTAGTTGCATGCTCAATTCCTTCTCAAGAGGGACAGGAAGATTAAGGAATAACAACAATTGGTTCAGCAACAATCCTCTGTTCAACTATGAAGTCCCAAAAATTATCATCAATAATGAATTCTTCAACAGTGAAGCTATCTAGAGCTTTGATCATGTCACTGTATTCAGCCTCTTCAGTGTGAACATCAGCTGATTTTTTTGAGTAAACAACCATTTCCAAGCTGGACTCTTCATTCTTTATCTTGCTTGTTTCTTCCTTTTTAGTTTCAGAAGAGTCATCACCACTCTCTGTTCATGAACTCTCAAAAGAAGTTGCTTTCTTACTATCCAAGTTCTTATCTCATCATCATTTCTTATTTCTGCTTTAGCTTCCCTTTTAATTTCAACCAACATTTCAAGCTCATAGACTCTTTTGGTTAGGCTTTCATTCTGATTTTGCAAACTAATAATGATTTCAACTTGTTCTTTAATTAATTCTTCTTGCTCTTCCATAGCAATTGTCATATGGCTAAAGTGTCCACATGACCACTTATTTCCACTCTTGATTGTTGAAGAGTAGCTTTTAGGTTTTCAATCTCCTTGTCTTTTTCTTTCTTCTCTGAATCATATCTTTCTTTCATTTATTTTAACTCATTCTCTTTCTCATCAAGCTCCAACAAATATGTCTTGAATGATGCTAGATCTTCTATTTAGTAATCTTTCCATCTTTGCTACTTTTTGCATAAGTTCAAAGATTAGCTCATCCTTCTCATCCGGTTTGTTTACACCAGATTCAGCATAGCTTTCTGAATGAGCAGCTTCAGAAGTGACTTTCTTAACAGGGATTGGGCTTGGGTTATCCTTCTCATCAGATGATGATTTGGATATTTTTGAAGAGCTAGTAGAATCACCAAACTCAACAGGCTCTGTAGAAATGGGAGATGGTTGGCCAGATAAAATAAGTGAATGATGAATTGGAGATATATGTGTGGAGGTGATAGGTTGTGTTTGGGGAGATGGTATTAGTGATCTATGAGGTGCTGGTAATGGGGTTCTTTGGGCAGATTGTATTGGTGAAGGTACAAAAGGTGATGCCATATCATGAACATGAGGTTTAGTGTGAAGATCACCCCCTACATCAGGAACATGTACCTTCTTTTTTGATATATTTGTAGGACTTTCCTAGGATCTCCGTCTTGATATATTTGTAGGACTTTTCAACATAGTGAGGGATATTCAGAACTGGTCCTTCAGATACTATATCTAGGAATGCTTTATTTATCAGACATTGAATGAACCTTGGGTACATGAGGAACATGTACCTTCTTCCTTCCTGAACATTGGATACTAGACCATTGAATACATATGCTGACATGTTGAATGGCCTATTAGTGCATAAAGCACATATTGCTGATGAAGTGATCATAGGAATATCATTCCATCCTGTCTTCCTTTTGGACAAACAATGCTGATAGAGGTGAATCAGAAACCTCCATTGTAAGTCCACCAGTCCCTTCACAATATGCTTTCTTTCATATCCTCCTTCATAGCCAATGTTGCCAAAAAAAAGGTAGTGATCTCATCATCTTCAAGCTCAGTGGGTGTGTTTGCATCATCACCAAACTATAGACACTGTCTCACAGTTTGTTCAGTGATGGTCAGAGAATGTTCATCATCAATTCTCCCAGACAGAGTCTTTTCACCATCAACAACTATCACTTCAGCAGTATTTTAGAAAGACCTAATGAATCTCTTATAGTAAATAGGTCTAATTGTGATGGCATAAGCTACTCTTGTAGTAGAGATGAATCTAATCATATCTCTAAGCCCTTCTTCCTAAGGTATATCAGTGTCAAGATAACCACTGACATTATGGAGCTTGCTCCAGGTAAGATTAGCCATGTACCCTTCATTAGAGGCATATGAGTTAGATTGATGAAAGTATATGTTATACATTATGCGTGCTTCATCTGTTTGACTTTAATGGTCAAAGATGAAAATTTGAAGGTACTATTCTACAGGGATCACTTCAAATTATGATGTTATCAAGAATTAATCATTGTTATTTTTGTTTTTTCATGTTTGAAGAGATATTTTTGATGTTGTTGACCTTTAATCTGATTTTATTTCAAGATTTGATTTTGACATTTTTTATTTCGTCATGCTCTATTCGTATGATGAACATGGCTATGAAGTTCCTTGTTAGTGGTATTCTTCTTAGTTGCATGCTCATTGAAGTCGAAAATGTTCATCTTTCTTAGAATAAATCTGATTTTGAGTGTTCTTCATTAACCTAGGGTTCTAAGTTCATTATCAATCCAAGTGTCCGACATTTTAGCTTACAAACTATTAACTATTTCACCTTTTGTTCAATACTATTGTTGAGTAGAATCGAAGATGAGGATAGAATAGGTGAAATGAAACTAAGATCTTTGATTGTTAAATATGATGATGATTAACGAAGATGAACAGTGTGTTTTCGCTCGTCGCACTTTAGAATCTCTCAAATTTGAAAAGTATTAAGTGACCTTTTGAATGTGCTTTAAATAGTCAAATAATAGCATTTACAAGTTTTTGACAAGTTTCAGAACAAATGGGGTCAAATTTTAGTTCACATTGTAGCAAATGCGGAAAAAGGTTTTAGACATCCGTATTGTTTATTGTGGCAAATGCGGAAGAGTAAACTTAAGAATTTGGACATCCGCATTTGTGTACTTTAGCAAATGTGGAAGTTGAATACTTAAGATTTTGCCTATTCGCATTTGTGCACTGTAGCAAATACGGTTGATCGAACTTGTTTAGCATTTACTCACTGTAGCAAATGCGGTTGATCAAACTTGTTCAGCATTTGCTTACTGAAACAAATGCAGTTGATCAAACTTGTTTAGCATTTGCTCAATGTGGCAAATGCAGTTGATCGAGGTGATCAGCATTTGCTCACGGTAGCAAATGCGGTAGAGTAACATTTCCACATTTACTTTATCATCATCCATGGTGACAAAAGAGATTAAGAACTTGTTATTCATTTTTAAAGTACATGAAATTTTTTAAAGTTACACATATCCACAAGTGCGGATTAGAAAAAAAAATGCGGAAGTGAAAATATCATCCGCATTGACAAATGTGGAAGAACCTTTTTGTTCCGCATAGGTTTTTGGCACTTCAAACTTTTCATGTATACTTGTTAGACACCAATGCGGTAGAGTAAGCTCTTTGTCCACATTAGTTTCACTTGACATAAACAGTTACCCGCATTGGTTATATGCATGGGTTACCTTCACCCACATTAACCAATGCACTACCCACATTAACTTTTGAACTTAATCAAAAATTAATGTTTCTGTTTTGGTTTTTCTTGTTATGAAGAATGTCTTTGATTGAATTCTCTTATGAAGTTGGTGACTGTTGTTAGGGTTATCAATTCTTGCTTGGATTCACTTGTATGTCAGAGGTGATACAAGTTTTCCATTGTTTGACTGATCTTGGACTTTTTATGCTTCCAAGAATCTGCATAAGCTGAGATACTATGGTATATGAAGGGATCAAAATCTAATTTGATCAATTAGATTAGGATTTGCAGCGGAATAGCACACGAATTAGACGAAATTATAGCAAGAATAATATGAATATTCAATAACAGTAACGGTTATAGAGAGAGTTTTCTGCAAAAAGAATGTTTTCATTCATGCACAACTTCCCCGGGGAAATTAGGTCAACATTCTTTTATAAGGAATGTGACATCAGCTGACGTCACTTGATAGTGACATCTAACTGATTTATACAAACAACTGAAAATAAACTAAACTACTGAAGATGTCCACAACAACTGAGGACACCTTCACTAAAAGCTAAGTATAAGCTAACATTACAACTACTAAAGTTATAACATCTGAAGTATAAGAATTTCAGATGTTTTACATAATATAAAAACTACTGATTACAAACTACTGAAATGTAAACTATCACAACTACTGAAGAGAACTACTTCAGCTGTTGTGACAACTTCTGAGAACTTGATCTTCAGACTTTGTCTCTCAGCTGTTGTCTTCAGACTTTGTCTTCAGCTGTGTCTTCAGACTTTTTCTTTAGACTTTTTCTTCAAACTTTGTCTTCAGACTTTATCTTCAGCAATTGTCTTCAGACTTTGTCTTCAGCAGTTGTCTTCAGACCTTGTCTTCAGACTTTGTCTTCAGACTTTGTCTTCAGCTGTTGTAGATCACTTCAGTTGTTTTGATGTCTATGAGACTTAAAGGTTTTTCTGATCTGGCTCATTGGTTCTTTTGTTCCAACAAACTCCCCCTAACCAATGCAGCCAAAACCTTTAATATTATTAAGTCCCACTTATTGGCAGAAACAAAATCTAGATCAGCTCAGAATTCTTCAATATAAGCTCGGGCCAGGGAAGAGATTTCAGAAGGTTTGATTGGCAAAGGATGAATGGGAACTCAGTCTTGGGGAATTGGACACAAAGCTGTTACCCCATCCATGAAACCTACTTCCCAATGATAAGTCTGTAAGACTCTCTGACATAGGCCTCAAGGAAAACAACTTGTTCTTCCATTGTGAGTTCTTTAGCTCCACTTTCAAAGAAGAACTTAGGCCCATAGTACTCAGATAAGTACTTAATATGCTTTCCATTTTTCAGCTCCACAGTTTTTATCTCTCTATATGCAAACTCATCAGGATGAGTGCCTTCAAGCAATAACTGGAGCTCATTTCTTCTTATTTCTTCAAGCCTCTTGTAATTAACCCCTTCTTTACCATTTTGTTTTCTAGTAAAGTTTGTGGAGTCATTTTAGACTTGTAAGCTCTCTTGAAGTCATCAAGGATTTCCCAGGGTGACACTACAATGGCCAGCATTATCACAGCATCTACAATCTTCTTTACTTGGCCATTGTATCTGCTTGGAATCTTCATTTTGTGAATTCTGTCACTTACTCTGGGGTCAGGCCAAATTCTCACTCTCTCTTTCTAATATTGGAATGTAAATCTGGGAGCATACAACCTCTGAGCATGTTTCTTCATAGCTTGTATGGATGAAGACTTGAGAAACTCTTTATCAATCATCCTTAACAGCTGCTCATCATGTTGTTTGTGATGTTCTTCTTCTTCAAGTTTGACTTTTACCATTTGCCTTTGGAAGTCAGGTGTGATTGTTTTTGGTTGACTGTTGGGCTCAGGCATCTTTATTTTAAGAACAGCAGAGATTGGCAGACTCATCCTCATCATCTTCTTTTTCTTCTTCCATCCTCAACACCCTTCTCTTCCTCTTAGGTGCATCATTGGTATTGGGTTGAGTACGTTTATTGGGTAAAGGAGTTGGTTTTGAGGGTTGTGAGGGTGGTTGTTTTGGTTTGGGTGATTGTGCAGGTTGCTCTAGCATCTTGGATCTGAGTGAAGCTTTGGATAATTTTGCTATATCAGTCCTTTTTCTAGCACCAGCTTCATCAAGTGCTTCTATGATCAATCCCTTGTTAAATACTTCAGAAGAACAGATTCTGGTGGTTATCTCCAAAATACTGTCTCAGGACCATGACTTTACTTCAATGATTGACCTTCCTAGATGTTTTGATATAAATCTTGCCATAGTTTCCAGCCTTTCCCTTTCTTTCTTACTCCAACTTGCCCATCTTTGTCAATCTCTTGAATCTGTAACCTTCTGATTTCAGAGTCAAGTTTGGCAGTGTCAAATCCTTGTCTGAAGAGTTGATCAATAATCTTATCCATAGATGCTATGTTGCTCATCAACTTCTTTGATCATTCTTCTAACTTTTTCTCATCTTAGTCTTTCGTTCTCTTGTAGGTGATTATTTCCTTTTCTTTCTGCTCTTTTTCTGCTTCCTCTTCAGCTCTCTTTCTTTTGTCTACTTTCACTGACTTAGACTCCCCCTTTTGGTTGCATTGGATTCAGGGGTGTGAATGTCAGAAAGTTCTTAGAAACAACAGCATCAACTAAGGATTGAAGATTTGAGGAAAGCCTCTCATCAATGGCTTGATGTACAGTGTTTGTGATTATAGAAGTGATGAGAGGTAAGGATGTTTGAAAGGCAGCAACCATTGCTCAGAGGGGTTCTGTCCCTGAGAAATGGCACCTAAAGCATAGGCTGGTGGCAAATTTGGTAATGGTGGCTTAGTGTTTGGGATAGTTTCAGGAGAAACTGCCATCTGTGGGTGAATGTGGGTAGATGGACTTGATTCTTGTGACATTTTGGCAAGCAGTTCTTATAGTCTGCATACCTCAGTCTCAAGAATAGTATTGTGGGCTAGAACATCAAAGAAAAATCCTAGGTCATCATCAGTCTGTGCTGAATCGGCTGACCTCCTGATGAAATCAGGATAAACATGTGCTGAGTGTAGATCAGTATTCACATGTGCCCGTATTTCTTGGAACTGGGGACTTTCTGCCTCAGGATGACGTCCTTCATTGGCAGTTTCCTCTGTTGAGGACTTAGAAATGATACCATCTTCATCCTGATCATGTGCTGAACCAGGAGAAGAGGCAGCCTCACCAGATGTTCTAATCTCCTCCTCTACACAGGAAGATTGAAATCTGTAATCCATGTGCTGTGGGATATCAGCCACATTATAATCCTCTCCCTCAACTGTTGAGGTTTTCCCAGTGGTAATAGGTTTCTGGGGAGGGGTAGAGGAATGTAGTTGAGTCAGTACTTGTGCAATAACCACAGTTGGGCTTGTAGGTGTGGCTTCAATGGGAGATAGGTGTGAAGAGGATTGCACCTAGGGTGAATGGTGCTCTTCAATGGCAATCCTCTCAAGTGAGAGAGATTCTAGTAATGTGGTTTCCCTATTTTTGGTTGCATCAGGATCCTGTTGAGAGGATACCTGAGCGGTTTCAGCTGGTAGAGTCCTAACAACTACAGGGGGATTACTACCCATAGTTTCATCCTGCCTTTGTGTTGTAGGGGCATCATCAGGGGACTCAACTCCCTGAGTAGCCTTTTTGGTTTGTTTGGAATGAGGTTTGGAGGGGACTTTGGATCTGGAGGATGAGGCTATGGGTACCTTCTGCTTGGGTTTTAGCAGTTTTGCAGCCTCTTTGAGGTGTGGGTCAGAGTTGTGCCTAGAGTATACCTATGGCAAAACTACCACAGCAGGGACTCCAAGGCCAACAGGGCCATCAGATTGTAACTGATTCATGATTATGGCCATAAGAAACCTTGGATATAATAACCGTGTATTAGCTACAGGTTTCATTGCCAGATCTTTTAATTCTAAAAATATAATTTCAAAAAAATTTAAGCTTTGGCGTTCAAGAATAGAATACGATACATGCTGCCACGCAGATGACATTTGATCCCATGAAGAGGTTTTGGGGGCAAGAGAAACATTGATCATGTGGAAGATTAGGCATTGAGCATCATGGAAGTGCTTCTTCAGAATGGTTGTAGCACTTAGTTTGCACTCATATCCATGATTGATGAATGAGAGATCAATGGTGCTCTTCGGGTATTTGGTGACAAAGGTAGCATCATTCAGATCTAGTGTTGGCGAATGATAGCAGGAGTGACTACCACCTTCTTCTGGTTTACAAATGACTGGAGAGTGATCGCGACATCATTCTCACCAGTATGGATGGTGACATTTGTCTAGAATTGACGAAGAGAGTCGGGATAAATGGTTGGATTCAGAAGAAAAGCAGTTCGATACGGGGAATCAACCATCAGATCAACAGCATCATCAAACTTAGTCCAAAATGCTAATTTTGTGAAGTAGGCAACACAGTTGTGTCATGGTTGATTTGCATGGTCGCCATTAATGACAGATGAACGTTCGGAAATTGATTTATGAAAAGTTGAAGTTAGGGTTAGGTATTTATAGGTTATGAAACGACTGAAAGAAAACAGCTGAAAGTTTTGGTTTTAGTCATCAGTTGTTAGATGACGACTAAAGACATGGTTTTAACTTTCAGATGTCGTAAACAACTGAAGACTTGGTGTTTGTCATCAGTAGTTGAAAACTACTAAAGACTTGGTTTTGGATTCAGTTGTTTTGAAATGAAACAACAATTGTTTGAAACAATTGAAGAATAAAATTACTCATCAGTTGTTGTCATTAATTCACATATCTCAGTTGTTTCATTTGACTTTAACACTTACTCAGCAGATTATCTAATTTTTAGATGTTTCATTGGTCATCAGTACTTATCTGTTAGAACAGACTTCAGTAGTTGTAACCACATCAATACTTTGCAACAAATAAAGTACTTCAGTACTTTTAAGTAATTTAGTCTTCAGTAGTTATGAAAACTGCTGAAGATAAAACACTTCAGTACTTATTTTTGACAGCTGTATACTGATGCTCATCAGTACTTGTGAGCTGAGATCATCAGTAGTTGTCAAATCATTCAAGCTGCAGCATACCAAGCCTTAGCATTAGATTTTGGAAAGTTGCACTGTCCAAAGGCTTAGTAAATATATCTGCAAGCTCATCAGCACTAGGAACAAACTTTGGATCAATCATACCTTTTTCATAACAATCCCTGATAAAATGATGTTTGATCTCAATATGTTTGGTCCTAGAATGCTCGACAGGATTCTTAACAATACAAAGAGCTGAAGCACTGTCCATCAGTAAAGGAGTCTTAGTCTCTGTAATGTCATAATCTAGTAATTGATTCTGAAGCCAGAGTACCTGAGATGTACAACTTGCAGCAGCAATGTACTCTGCTTCAGCAGTGGATGTAGCAATAGAGGTTTGTTTCTTACTCTGCCAAGAAACTAAACAGTTGCCTAGAAATTGGCATCCACCAGAGGTTGATTTTCTGGTTAATTTACACCCTGCATAGTCATTATCAAGAAAGCAACTAATTTGCAAGAGTGCCCAGTGGAATACCAAAGTCCTAGAGATTGAGTTCCTTGCAAATATCTGAAGATCCTTTTGACTGCAATCATATGGGATACTTTAGGTGCAGCCTGAAATCTAGCACAGACACAAGTTGCAAACATAATGTCTGGTCTAGAAGCTGTAAGATACATCAAGGAACCAATCATACATCTGTAAAGAGTTTCATCAACTGCTTTACCTTTCTGATCAGCATCCAGTTGTGTGGTGCTGCACATGGGAGTAGAACAGGGCTTACAGTTTTGTAAATCAAACTTTTTCAATAAATCCTTTGTATATTTTGACTGATGAATGAAAGTTCCATCATCCTTTGTTTGATTTGCAATCCCAGAAAGAACTTTAATTCTCCCATGGCACTCATTTCAACCTTTCGTTGCATCAACTTAGTAAAGGCATCACACAACTATGGATCAGAGGATGCAAAAATAATATCATCAACATAAATTTGAACAAGGAGCTTATGCATGCCTACTTTCTTAATGAACAAGGTTTTATCTATGGAGCCTCTAGTGAAACTATTTTGAAGAAGAAAGTTAGACAGTGTTTCATACCAGGCTCTAGGTGCTTGTTTTAGCCCATAAGAGCCTTATCAAGCTTATACACCAAATTTGGATGTTTATGATCTTCAAAACCTGGTGGTTGGCACACATAAACTTCTTCTTTTATTTTACCATATAAGAATGCACTTTTGACATCCATTTGAAAAACTTTGAGATTATGAAAAGCAGCATAAGCTAAAAACAATCTGATTGCTTCTAGTCTAGCTACAGGGGCAAAGGTTTCATCATAATCAATACCTTCTTCTTGTGAAAACCCCTGTACAACCAGTCTGGCCTTGTTCTTCACAATTTGGCCTTTTTCATCACTTTTATTCTTAAACACCCATTTAGTGCCTATTGCACACTTACCTTGGGGTAGAGGAACCAGTTCCCACACTTGCTGCTTTTGAAACTGAAGAAGCTCAAGTTGCATAGCTTCAACCCATCCATTGTCTCTTAATGCAATATGATAGTTCTTTGGCTCTTGCTGACTGATGAAGAGAGCATAGAAGCAAAAGTTGGACAATTGACTTCTAGTTGAAACACCAGCATTGATGTCACCAATGATCTGAGACATGGGGTGATTCTTCAGTTCTTGATACTCAATAAGATCTGTGCAAGTGTTTGTAGGTGATTCAGCAGCAACAGATGGTGATCCAGATTCTTGAAACCTAGAATGAGATGACAATTCAAATGAAGTAAAGGATTCAGAGATCTCATCAGCATTTGTTGTGGATGGAACTGCTGAAGCTACAGGAACATCAAGTTTAGTAGACTCAGGCATTTGATCACTAAAACTTGCATTTATACCAACAGATTGATAACAAGTGGCAGGAGATGATGGATTCACAGAATCTGCAACAGTTGGAGACTGAGTCCAGATCAAATAACTCCACAGGGTTTTGTGGGATTTTCTCCTTTGGAGATTCATTAAACTTTACATGCAAGGTTTCTTCTACAATCTTTGTTCTGTAATTAAAAACTTTGTATGATTTGCAAGTAGATGAATACCCAACAAAGTACCCTGCATCCACCTTCGATTCAAACTTCTAAAGTGGATCCTTTGTGTTGAGAATATAACAAGGACACCCAAATGCTCTAAAGAAGGAAATCAGAGAAGCCAAATGATGTAACACTTCATAAGGAGTCTTCATCAACCTTTGATTTACCAATACTCTATTTTGCACATAGCAAGCTGTGTTAACAGCTTCAGCCCAAAAGGTTAGTGGCAAACCAGAATCAGCCAACATTGACCTTGCAGCTTCAATAAGGGTCCTATTCTTTCTCTCCACCACTCTATTTTGTTCAGGAGTTCTTGGAATGCTAAACTGCCTCTTGATCCCCTTAGAGAAATAGAATTCATCAAGTGTATGATTTCTAAATTCTGTGCCATTATCACTCCTCACACACTTGACAGAAAGAGAATACTGCTTTTCCACATGCAACACAAAGTAGATGATAATTTGACCAGACTCATCTTTTGAATGTAAGAAGAAGGTCCATACAAATCTAGAATAATCATCCACAATTACCAGACAGTATTTTTTCTTTGCCATGCTCATCACTCTTACTAGACCAAAAAGATCCATATGCAGTAATTGCAAGCAGGCAGTGGACTTTGGTTCTTCTATTGGAGGGAATGATACTTTATGTTGCTTTCCTTTTAAACAAGCAGAGCATTTGTCATCACATTTGAACTCCTTTAATGGCAAACCTCTCACTAAACCATGAAGGATCAGCTGGTTCATGTTTCTAAGATTCACATGACCAAGCCTTCTGTGCCAAAGTTCAGATTCCTAAGGAGAGGCCTTAGAGAACAGACATGGATGGCTTTTTAGATCAATTTTCTTTGATAAGTCTAAGGCATATACAATTCCAATCCTGTTGGCTTTCAGGAGAGTATGTTCATCCAATATCTTGTCAATCATACTCAAAACAGTTAAAGACAGAATTCGACAGTTCTAACTGGTGAAAAGTGCAACATGCCCTTTATCACACATTTGACTGACACTCAACAAATTGTACTTGAGATTCTCCACATGGTTGACATCATCAAACCTTATTTCACCATTTGAAACAAAGCCATTGCTGATGATGTAACCCTTAGCATCATTATCAAAAGATACAAATCCCTTCTTTCCTTGAGAGTAGTCATGAAGAAGAGATCTGCTCCCAGTCATATGCATAGATGCTCCACTGTCCACATACCAGATCCTTCTATGGCATGTTGAAGAACCCTGCATATATCACAACAACTAGTTAGCTTTTGAGACCCAAACCATTTTGGTTTTGGGTCTATTCTCATCAACAGATTTTATACTAACTGATTTGTCATGATTAACAGCCTTTGAAGAAGGAGATGGTGCTGAAAAGGATTCCTTTGATTTTGGCTTAGTTTTCCTTTTCAGTGGTTTAATCACAGGTACATCTATTTGGTTAACTCTCCCTAACAGATGTTGAACCATCATAACAAGTTGTGTCTGATTGGTTGTTAAAGCCTTCAGTTCAGCAGACACATCAGTACTTGTTTTTGAATGGTTCGTGTGACACACCATGTCCTCCTTTTTGAAAGACACAGACTTAGTCTGTTGTTTTGATACTCCTTGAGGAATATTTTTAGCTATTTTATGATAAACCTCTTTCTTCTGTTTAGATTTCTGTGAAGACTTTGGTTTATCATGTTGAGATGTTTGTGGCACAAACTTGGTTTCAAATTCATCTTTCATTTTATAAATTTTCTTTTTAATGATTTTATCTATGTTAAATTTGGAACCCTTTCTGTACCAACATTCATCAGTGAGATGATTGAATAGACCATATATTTCACATGGCTTTTTCTTCATCTTCTGTTGATCAGCTGCTGAAGAAGATGAAACTACTAAAGGTGTGTTCTTCAGTACTTTCTTCCTCTCAGTACTTATGTGAAGTATTGAAGGATTTGTAACAACTGAAGACTTGTTCTTCAAAAGTTTTCTATCAGTACATTTGGATTTCCTGATAGATTCTTCAGTAGTTGTCAAACCATGTTTGGTTCCATTTGGTTTGAAATGTTCTTCAGGTGTTGTCACTTGCTCTTCAATACTTTGAGTACCTTGTGAGACAACACCTAAATTGCTCAGCTTTTCTTTGATCATGTGTTCACCAGCAGTAAGACCATCAGCAGATTGATTAGCTGAGGTACTATTACTGACTTCATCCTCTGATTGTACATTATCACTTGAGGATGAGACACATGATGATGTGGTTTGGGAATTGATTTCACCTTCAGATTTTACTTCTGTCTTGGGAGTAAAATCTGTAGGAGGTTCAGTGTGATTATATCCAATCCCAAACTTCACATTTGAAGCAGTTTGCTTACTGAGAAGCATTTCAAACCCCTTGCAAGATGTTACCCAATGTTCACACTCAACTTGAGTAGCTGCAAGTGTTTCTTTGAGACTCTTATGATTTTCTAAAATGACCTCTACCTTAGCCTTTTCATCAGTGATTTGGCATTTTAATTTGTAAATCTCATCATCTTTTTCTTTTAAAACATACTCAAACTCAGCTTTTCTTTTGAAAATCACTTTCTCTAGGTCAAGATTTTGATTAATTAAAGCTACACTTGCTTCTCTAATTGAGGCAAAAGCAGCTATGCATGACTCAAAACACAGCTTGGCCTTAGCCTCAGAAGATACTTGTGGTACTTGTGATGATGAAGCATTTGAGCATGAATCATCAGTAGACTCCAGGGCCATAAGAGCAAGATTTTCAAAAGGATTTTCACCACCATGTTGACCAGCACCAGAAAACACTTGTTCAGAATAACCAGAAAGATCATCTGGTAAACTACTCCATTCAATAACTCCAGGATTGAAAAAGCTTTGATGTGATTGAGATTGAGATTGAGATTGTTGACTTGATTGAGATGGTTGAGGCTCAGGTAGGGCATGTGATTGTTGAGCTATGGGTACCGGAACCTAATTGGACTAAGGCATGTAAACGCAGGGATAAGGATAGGACATTTGGCCTTGAGGAACAAAATATGCAGGAGATGATTGAATTTGTGAATGATGACCAGAACTGGTAGAATGTTGCCCTTTGTTTTGTGAATTATTGCCTAGAAAGGTCACAAAGGGTGCAGAAGAGTTAGATCCAGATGATCTACACTCTCTTGCAAAATGTCCAAGTCTATGGCACTTGTGACACCTCAACTTGCTCTTGTAAAAACTAACTTTGGTTTTTCTAGAGAAACCAGGGAATTTTCCACCTGTCCTTTTGTAAAATTTTTGGGATCTGATATTAACTAATGCCATTTGGCTCAAAATATCCATCTCTTCCAAATCATCATCAGCAATTCCTTTCAAATCATCCATCAAAATGCACAGATTGTCACTATTACATCCTGAATTACTATCAATACCAGCAAAAGCATGATCTCCACTGTTTGAAGAGAAATCAATATGCTCATCATAAGAACTTTCTGATGTAGCATATTCTGACTCATGACCAACCAGAGCGGTATTACCTAGTACAAAATCATCAGTGAGCTTGCTAGATGAAGTCAGTTTCCTTTTATGTTCTCTCTCTTTCAAATGTTAGCAGTTTCCCATGAAGTTGGGTGAGAGATAGATTATCTAGATTTGCACTGGAGCGTAAGATAATAGTATATGTGTCCCATCTCTCAGGTAGGGATCTGAGAAATCTGTTGTTCATTTGACTGTTTGTATATTCATGTTTAACCATTTTCAACTCAGATATCAAACAAGAGAATCGCTCAAACTGTTGAGTCAGTGACTCGCCCTTTCTATGAGAGAATTGTTGGGATTCAACATGTTTATCAAAGTTCATATCATCTTCATTTATATGAAAAACGCAGCGGAATATAGTTTTAAAACATGTTAATTTGTTGATTATTAAACCCATTTTAATAAGCAAACCCCAAAGCCATGGATCAATATACGAAATACATACAAAGGAGAAAACATAAGATGTAAAGAACACAACCTTTGGAGCAGATTAAAGACGAAAATCAAGAGGAGAAAGAAGATGAAATCGTGGCTGAAACTTCAAAATAGAAGTCCTCAAGAGGTGATACCCCAAGCTTGTACAAACACCTTTGATTGCTAGGCTTCTTGACACAAATTTCAGCAACAAAACCCTCTTTTGTGAGCTGAAAATTCTGCTCAAATGTTCCTTCAAAACCGAGAGAGAAAGAGAAAATAGAGAGAGAGCTTTTGTGTGTGTGTGTGTTCTTGGATGTGATTGAAATGAATGTGTGTTCTAGTGTCCAAGACTTGCATGTCTTGGAACTAAAAATGGGACATCCAAGAAACAAAAGGGGCGGCCGAAATTGGTCCCCTTATGTTTCCCTCCCAATTCAAAACTTTTATAAAATATAAAATCACATCCTATGTTTTATAAAATTAAAACCATTTTAATTTTATATCACTAACACACACTATTATTTGCCATTGCTTAACCATATTAAATAATGTATAAATAATCTTCTATGAACAAATTATCTATATAATGATGTTCATCTATAAAAGCAATAATTTAGAAAATCCAATTTTCTAAATTGGTGTCATTATTTATTGTGTGATCTTATCAACAAATAAATTACCTTTTGGTGTTTGTTTGGCTTGTTATTGGGTATGACCCGACTTGGATCATATTACACTAGCCACATCAATTTAATATGAATCTTGGCAGATCAATACTTTCAATCTCCCACTTGCACAAGATTTATAGAAGATTGATGCAAGCAGCAAATAACGCCTAGCAACGGTTTGCTACCCCTAATGTATATGACTAAGTGCCATTCAATAACATTATTCTTTTCAAGTACCTTACTTGAATATGTTTTAGGTGAATTAATCATCTATCCTTTTGTTGCAGATGTCATGTTAAATCCAAGAGACACAGAATTGTCATTCTCTGATGATTTAACTTTAGCAGGCCTTAGACATCTAACTCTCAACGAATAAGAGGAACAAATTCCATCTCGATTACATATGTCTCTCACAATCACCTCATGTTATACCTGAACTCAACCTTATGTACTGCCTTTTCAGAACAGCTAAGAACTAAGTCAAAGTACAATACTTGGTGAATATCAAGACCCAATATGTATCTCAGGTCTGAGGATACAATGATATTCGCCTTTACTCAAAATCTCTTATGACAAATCAGCAAGATTCAATGCAGAAATAATTGAGAGCGGGTCAGTCCAATATCTATATCCCATAGATATCAATGAACCTTGGTAGCAACCTCTTGCTGTATATTCATATCATATGAATATTAACCAATCCAAGTTCATTATAGTCTTATATTTATAGTTGTTCCCACAAGTATAATCGACTGCGGACGTTTAGAATAACTTATTTATTCATGGATTTAAACATGCGAAAATAGAAGAACAAATGAAATTATAACTATATAATTAAGTCAAATAACATTAGTTCCAATATCTATATGCAAAATACAACATCAAACCCAGTCACTTGAATATCTAAGTCCCATGGCACAAACATGACCCTCATGCTTTGCCTTTTCGAGGAGCTTTGTGAGTGGATCCGCAACATTTTTATCAGTGTGAACTTTGCGAATACATATCTTTCCCTTTTCAACTTCATCCCTTATGTAGTTGAATCTCCGTTCAATGTGCCGAGTCTTTTGATGAGCACGAGGTTCCTTGATTTGAGCAATCGCACCCTCGTTGTCACAAAAGATCTCTAGGGGATCCTGAATGGAAGGGACTACCCCTAGATCGGCTATGAATTTCTTCAGCCATGCAGCTTCCTGCGCTGCCATTGAAGCGGCGACGTATTCTGACTCTGTAGTGGACAACGCTACGACTTCTTGCTTTGAGCTTTTCCAAGAAATAGCTCCCCCATTCAGAATAAAGATGTACCCCGATTGAGATCGTGAATCATCTCGATCGGTTTGGAAACTCGCATCCGTGTAACCTCTTACAACGAGTTCCTCTTCACCAGACCGTAGATCAAGAACATGTCCTTAGTCCTCCTTAGGTACTTCAGAATGTTTTTGACAGCCATCCAATGACTATCACCAGGATTTTGCAGGTATCTACTTGTCATGCTTAAAGCGCATGACACGTCTGGTCTAGTGCATATCATTGCATACATGATGGATCCTATAGCAGATGCATATGGGATCGCCTTCATCCTAGTTTGCTCCTCCTTGGAGCTTGGACATTGAGTCGTACTCAATATTGTCCCTCTTTGAATAGGTACGGTACCTTTCTTAGAGTTTTCCATCTTGAACCTTTTCAAGATTTTGTCAATGTATGCACTTTGATTCAAACCAATTAGCCGTTTTGATCTATCCCTATAGATCTTTATTCCCAGAATATAGGCAGCTTCACCAAGATCCTTGATGGAAAAACAACTTCCAAGCCAGGTTTTTACACCTTCCATGGTTGGAATGTCGTTTCCAAATAGTAGTATGTCATCAACATACAATACTAGAAGGTTATTGTGCTCCCACTAGCCTTTTATACACACAAGCCTCGTCAGCGTTTTTGATGAAGCCAAATTTCTTTACTTCATCATCAAAACGGTGATTCCAACTTCTCAATGCTTGTTTCAATCCATAGATTGATTTCTTTAACTTGCATACTTTGTTAGGATGTTTTGGATCGACAAAACCTTCAGGCTGAACCATATAGACATCTTCCTCAAGATATCCATTTAGGAAAGCGGTTTTGACATCCATTTGCCAAATCTCATAATCATAATGAGCTGCTATGGCAAATATATCCTTATAGACTTAAGCATTGCAACAGGTGAGAAGGTTTCATCATAATCAACCCCTTGAGTTTGAGTGAAACCTTTTGCTACAAGTCTAGCTTTGTACGTATCCAACTTTCCATGCATATCGGTTTTCTTCTTGAAAACCCACTTACTTCCAACTATTTTGGAATTAAGAGGTGGCACAACAAGTTCCCAAACTTGATTGTCATACATGGATTGCATCTCCACGTTCATGGCCTCAAGCCATTTATCACAATCCAAATTGGATATTGCATCATGATATGTGGTTGGTTCATCTGAATCCACCACATAGCATCCATCCATGAAAAATCCGTATCTGTCAGGTGGATTACTAGTTCTACCACTTCTGCGAACGTTTTGTGTGTATCGATCAACCGCTTGATCATCCTCAACATCCTCATGTTGAGTCCTAGTTTCAACCAAACGTGTATCGGGCTGTGGTTCTTGCAGGTTTTGATCCTCTTTAAGATCCACTGTTCTACTGCTAGCTCCTTCCATAAGGAACTTGGCTTCTAAGAACTCACCCTTTCTGGCAACAAATACCTTTTGTTCCAGTGGATTATAGAAATAATATCCCATAGAATCTCTAGGATATCCAACAAAGATACACTTGGTGGATCGGACATCTAATTTGTTGGGGTGAGTGTCTTAACATAAGCCTCACAACCCCAGACCCTTAAGTACGATAAGGATGGAACTCTTCCATGCCATATCTCAAAAGGTGTCTTTTCCACCTTTTTGGTTGGAGCCATATTCAGAATACGGGCTGCGGAGAGCAAAGCGAAACCCCAAAATGATAGAGGTAATGTGCTTCTAGCCATCATAGATCGGACCATATCCAATAAGGTTCGATTCCTCCTCTCAGACACACCATTACGTTATGGTGTTCCAGGTGGAGTGAGTTGTGAGACAATCCCACAACTCCTAAGATGATCTTGAAAAACATCACCTAGGTATTCGCCACCTCTATCGGTGCGGAGAATTTTAATTGACCTGTTGAGTTGATTTTCTACTTCATTTTTGAAGATTTTCAACATTTCAAAAGCTTCATCTTTGTGCCTTAATAAGTACACATACCCATAGCGACTGTAAGCGTCGGTAAGGTAATGAAGTATCTTTCACCATTCCTAGCCACTGGCTTAAAGGGACCACATACATCCGAATGTATGATACTTAATAAATCTTTTGCCCTTTCGTTAGTTCCACTAAAGGGTGCCTTAGTCATTTTACCTTGTAAACAAGATTCACATACATCAAATGAATCACATTCATTTGTTTTTAAAAGACCATTCTTTTGAAGTGTTTGTATACGTTTCTTGTTTATATGACCAAAACGACAATGCCAAAGGTAGGTATCACTCAAATCTTGTTTGAGTCTTTTGGTGGTTGCTTGGTATATTGAGCTATCATATGTTGTGTTTTCATGAACCAATTCATAAATACCATTACAAGGTATAGCCTTAAAATAAAATACATGATTTAAAGAAACATGAATATCATTGTCAACAAACTTGAAATCATAATCATATTGTCTTAAACGGGAAACAGAAATTATGTTCCTAGTCAAACTAGGAGCATATAATACATTATATAAATAACTTCCAAACCACTTGGAAGCTTCAAAATGTAGTCTCCTTGGGCTTCCACGTGAACCTTTGCACCATTGCCCATGAAGAGACTTATTTCCCCTTTTGCATAATGTTCATTTCTTTTGAACCCCTGCAACAAATTGCAAATGTGAGTTCCACATCCGGTATCTAATACCCATGTGTTAGAAGAAATAAAATTTAGCTCAACATGTATCATATAAATTATACCTGAGGTTTGCCCCGCATCCCTCTTCTCTCTCAACTCTTTGAGATAGACTGGACAATTTCTCATCCAATGTCCTATCTCACCACACTTGAAGCATGGGTCGTTTACAGCAACTTTTGCTTCTTCTCCTTGGGCTTCGGAGGTTCCGCCCTAAAAAACATCTTCCCCTTCCCTTTAACGTGCCCCTTTCCTTTGGCAACATTTGCCTTAGAAGGGGGTAGAGACCTTTTTCTTCTCCCACCTTCATTAATGGTGAGAACGGGTAAAACCCTTTTACCCATTCCCGCCTCAGCTGATTTGAGCATCGAATGAAGTTCATTTATGCTCTTGTCCCATCCGTTCATGTTGTAATTCATGACGAATGCCTCAAACCTTTTAGTTAGGCCATTAAGGATCAAATCCGTGGCCAATTCTTTTGAGACAGGACAATTTAGCCTTTGAAGGCGGTCGATGTGGCTTTTCATCTTAAGAACATAAGATGAAACTGATTGGGTTTCCTCCATCCGACATGCATGAAGCGCTCGAACCGTTTCAAAGCGCTCCACTCTAGCTTGTTGCTGGAACGTTTCCCGCAACTGAGTGATCATGTCATAGGCTCCATGGAGCTCATACTCCTTTTGGAGTTCAGGTGTCATACTTGCCAACATAAGGCAAGAGACTTGGACGGAGTCCTCTACATACTTTACCCAATTATTATAGGCCTCCACATCCTCCTCGCTAGGTTCATCAGGGATGGGATCATCAAGAATGTAGGCCCGCTTTTCTTGCTTGAGAACAATTCTCAAGTTGCAGTACCAATCCATGAAGTTGTTAGGTGTTAGACGATCCCTTTGAAGGATCGCCCTAAGAGATTGGTTGTTTTGGTTTGGTACATCGTTATTAGCGTTGGTGTGGTCGGCCATCTACAAGATTTTACAAAGTTCCATTTTAGTAATCGTTGATATAATCATATATTATTTATTAACACCCTTTATGTCTCATAGACTTATTAATAAATAATATTTTAGAATCCAACGTTATATTTAATATTGGTTAGGTGACCTTTATCCCATTATTTAAATAAACAAGGTAGTCATAAATGACAATTGCAACCTATTGCAACTTCTAGTGGTATGGGATCGTTTGAACATCTTTTGTTTATAACGGCATGTTTACCCCATCAACACCCTTTATAAAACACATTTTAGGTGATCCATTCAATATTTTTATAAATCAAGTCGTCCTACTTACACACACGTGTGAGTTTACTACATGAGTGGTTAGGTGACCTTTATCCCACAAACATGGTATTCTCACCTCAAGTCACAAGTTCCCTCAAAGTGGTTAGGTGACCTTTATCCCACTAAGAGTTTGCAAGTAACCTAAGTGTTGTGTAAAAGGATGGTGCTTAACTTGTTTTCAAAAGGGATTTAAAATGATACAATTCTAGTTTTAGAAAAGTCTATGTATCATATGATTGTATGCATTCAACCATATGGTATTCTATCGATTCTTTTAAATAAAACTCATTTTATTTTACAAACCATTAATTCCTTTTATAGAACCATTCTATTTTGCTTAATGATTTGAGAACCAATTTTCTTGTTTATAGTTTGTATTAGTAGACGGTTTGTTAATCACATCCAAATAATCAAAACAAACATCATCATATGCAATCAACCAAATAAACAAAGCATCCATATATGCATAACAAAGCATACTAAGTTGAGCACACTTGTTTAGCCAAAACAAGTGTGTCAAATGGTCTTGTCCTAAGGGTTAAGAATCATGATACATGGTTGATCAAAGGGACTCCCACTTGAATCCACATCTTCAAGCATCCTCTTTGTCTTATCTTTTCTTCAAGTCTTGATCTTGAGCATCCTTTACAAAATTATGTATCCTAATACATGTTTCTAGTAAAGAAAAACTCCTAATCTATTTATACAAATCATATGAATGAATAGATTACAATACAAAACTTGAAACCCAAAATAAAACATTACATGCCCAAATGAATATAACTAAACAACCAATCAAACAAACCAAAAGGTCTAGGCTTTGTTATGCATAACCAAAACAACATATCCAAAATCCTATGTCACGAAATGGGGCAGCCCCTTTTAACCCATGTTCTTGGCCAACATAAACCAAGAACAAATGGGTTAAGTCCATACAAACAAACATCTTATGACTAGATTTTTTAAAGATCCTCTCATGCATAAAGTAGTATCTTTAAGAAATCAAAAGGGGTTTAAACAAACAGCCCACAAACATACGGGTATGAGGTGTCAAACACCATAAAACCCGAGAACAAGCAAGGAAAAAACATGTATGCTTTCGTATATGTGGCTCTTGATGCCATTGTTGGGATTCAAGATGTTTATCAAAGTTCATATCATCTTCATTTATATGAAAAACGCAGCGGAATATAGTTTTAAAACATGTTAATTTGTTGATTATTAACCCATTTTAATAAGCAAACCCCAAAGCCATGGATCAATATACGAAATACATACAAAGGAGAAAACATAAGATGTAAAGAACACAACCTTTGGAGCAGATTAAAGACGAAGATCAAGAGGAGAAAGAAGATGAAATGTGGCTGAAACTTCAAATAGAAGTCCTCAAGAGGTGATACCCCAAGCTTGTACAAACACCTTTGATTGCTAGGCTTCTTGACACAAATTTCAGCAACAAAACCCTCTTTTGTGAGCTGAAAATTCTGCTCAAATGTTCCTTCAAAACCGAGAGAGAAAGAGAAAATAGAGAGAGAGCTTTTGTGTGTGTGTGTGTTCTTGGATGTGATTGAAATGAATGTGTGTTCTAGTGTCCAAGACTTGCATGTCTTGGAACTAAAAATGGACATCCAAGAAACAAAAGGGGCGGCCGAAATTGGTCCCCTTATGTTTCCCTCCCAATTCAAAACTTTTATAAAATATAAAATCACATCCTATGTTTTATAAAATTAAAACCATTTTAATTTTATATCACTAACACACACTATTATTTGCCATTGCTTAACCATATTAAATAATGTACAAATAATCTTCTATGAACAAATTATCTATATAATGATGTTCATCTATAAAAGCAATAATTTAGAAAATCCAATTTTCTAAATTGGTGTCATTATTTATTTGTGTGATCTTATCAACAAATAAATTACCTTTTGGTGTTTGTTTGGCTTGTTATTGGGTATGACCCGACTTGGATCATATTACACTAACCACATCAATTTAATATGAATCTTGGGCATATCAATACTTTCAAGAATGTCTCATATTGCTGGACAAGGATTTCTCTATTGTTTGCTAAGACCTTATCAGTTCCTCCAAATTGTTCTTTCAGAGCAACCCAGAGGTCATGAGCAGATTCATGATGCATAAGTCCAGAATAGATTTCATTAGGCAGTGCCATGGCCAGAATTCCATGGGCTTTAGCATCAATTTCAAACAGTTTCAGATCTTCATCTGAATATTGCTCTTTCCTCTTCGGAACCATTTCATTGGTTTCCGGATTACTCACCATAGGCTTATATGGTCCATGAACCACAGATTTCCAACAACCTGAGCTGTTGACAGACAGGTGATGGAGCATTCGTTGCTGCCATTTCTTGTACTCACTCCTAACAAGCATTGAAGGCTTTGTTGAGGAGCCAGTATTGTGAGGATCATTGATTGATGTAGCCATTTTCACCAATTCAAACAGATTCAATGAGATTTTAACATATCAAACTCAAAAACTCAACAACACAGTTTAAAACAAGAAGAATCTCAAACTAATTCACAGGAAGCAACAGAAAAACAAACTCTATATCCAATTCTTGCAAATTTGCTAATTCGATCAAACTTAGATATCAAAAGAACAGTTTCAATGATCAATTGTTAAATCGATGAGTGATTAACCTACTCTGATACCATTTAAAGTGATCGAGATCTAGTTTGATCAATTAGATTAGGATTTGCAGCAAAATAACACACAAATTAAACGAAATTATAGCAAGAATAATATGAATATTCAATCAAACAGTAACGGTTATAGAGAGAGAGTTTTCTACAAAAAGAATGTTTTCATTCATGCACAAGCTTCCTGTACGGGGAAATTAGGTCAACATTCCTTTTATAAGGAATGTGACATCAGCTGATGTCACTTGATAGTGACATCTAACTGATTTATACAAACAATTGAAAATAAACTAAAGTACTGAAGATGTCCACAACAACTGAGAACACCTTCACTAAAAGCTAAGTATAAGCTAACATTACAACTACTGAAGTTATAACATTTGAAGTGTAAGAACTTCAGATGTTTTACATAATATAAAACTACTGATTACAAACTACTGAAATGTAAACCATCACAATTACTGAAGAGAACTACTTTAGCTGTTGTGACAACTTCTGAGAACTTGATCTTCAGACTTTGTCTTCAGACTTTGTCTTCAGCTGTTGTCTTCAGACTTTGTCTTCAGACTTTGTCTTCAGACTTCGTCTTCAGACTTCGTCTTCAGACTTCGTCTTCAGACTTTGTCTTCAGACTTTGTGTTCAGACTTTGTCTTCAGCTGTTGTCTTCAGACTTTGTCTTCAGACTTTGTATTCAGACTTTGTCTTCAGACTTTGTCTTCAGCAGTTATCTTCAGACTTTGTCTTTATACTTTGTCTTCAGCTGTTGTCTTCAGACTTTGTCTTCAGACTTTGTCTTCAGACTTTGTCTTCAGACTTTGTCTTCAGACTTTGTCTTCAGACTTTGTCTTTAGTAGTTGTCTTCAGACTTTGTCTTCAGACTTTGTCTTTAGCAGTTGTCTTCAGACTTTGTCTTCAGCTGTTGTAGATCACTTCAGTTGTTTTGATGTCTGTGGGACTTAAAGGTTTTTCTGATCTAGCTTATTGGTTCTTTTGGTCCAACAGTATAACTTATGCACCAACACAAACATTTTCATTTTTATTTGTTTTGAACTTTTAAGAAAGTAATTTAAGATATTAAATGTTTATACAAACTTAGTCAAAAAATTTAAATTACTCCCCTCTAAAGTTTATATCCACATCAGGATAGAAACTTTAAAAATTTAAAACCTTTTGAATATAAATTAATTTTGATTATTAGTAATGAGGAGAAGTATATCTTTTGTTGGGATCATATCAATCTTACATTACACATGTGCATCCTTTATGATAAAATGGACATGTTTATGAACTTGTTGATTGAAAGTATGGTCCTCCTCTTAAACTCGTACGAGGTTGATATTTTAATGCATGTGATATTTATCATGTTTTTCGTTGATTTAGTTATTCAACATGTATCTCACACACAAAAGCATGGAATGATTAACCATCCTTATGTAATGCATGGTAGAACTTTTTCACAACTTTCTTGACCAGGTTATTTAAGTTATCAAATCTCATTTTCACTAACCCTCATTAGGTTTCTTTTACTTTGATCCTTTTCATGATGATCCATATTGGGATTCTTTTCACTTCACTTTGGAAGGTGATCCATGATTGGATTCTTTTGTTCATTCACATGGAACGTATTCTCTTTGTAGATTCATCCAATTTGGATGTGTTTCTCATTAGGAATCTTTTGGATCAGTACATCTGCACTATGTGCTTGTTTCATCAGGTCTTTGCTCAGCAAAACAAAGATGAAACTTGATGTAGGTGAAAGAGATTCATAAGGTATCATTCCCTGGTGTGCTTAGGTTTCTACAGATACATACATTCAGATAAGCTAATACATACCAGTACTCTGAGATGAGAGTTTCACTATTGAATAAGACTTTAATTCATCACAACATGTATCTTCTCTTCCAAGTTGAGCCTACCAACATATCTGGTAAGTCATGACAGTCTTTCAAATTTTAAAATTAAGCATAGTGAATGATATAACGACTGTAGTTATATCATTTCCCTAATATTCTTTTCTTCATCAAAATTACTTCTTTTTGTGATTTTCTGATGTTTTTGAATTATTTTTTATGTTTTGATTGGTTTTACTCAAGGTTAATCATGCCAATTGATTGAACTAGGAATTCAAACCTACCAGGTTCAAATGCCTTGGTAAATAAATCAGCCAATTGATTTTTAGTGGGAACTTGAATCAATTTGATTAACCCCTTTTCAGCATAATCTCTCAAAAAGTGATATCTAATTTCAATGTGTTTTGTTTTTGAGTGTTGAACTGGATTATTTGTAATGAAAACAGTTGCAGTGTTGTCAATGTGAATTGGCGTATGCAAGAAGTTAAAACCATAATCAAGCATCTGGTTTTGAATCCAGAGAACTTGAGAGCAACAAGCAGATGTTGCAATATACTCATCTTCGCCCATTAAGACAGATACATTTGTCTACTTCTTGCACTGCCAGGAGACCAGTCTGGGACTAAGAAATTGACAATCGCCAGAAGTGGATTTCCTATTGAAGTTGCATCCTCCATAATCACTATTAGTGAAGGCATATAGATTGAAGTCTCCTTCCTTTGGATACCATAACCCAAGAGCTGGTTTGCCCTTAAGATATCTGAATATTCTCTTCACAGCATTTACATAAGATTCCTTAGGATCAATTTGATATCTGGCACACACATAAACACCAAACATAATGTCAGGCCTACTGGCTGTTAGATACATAAGTGAACCGATCATAGATTGATAGTGAGTCTGATCCACTGATTTGCATTCTGGGTCCGGTCCAATCTTCACTTTAGTATCCACAGGTGTTCTTATAGACTGACAATCAGCAAAGTGGAATTTCTTCAACATTGTTTCCACATATTTTGATTGATTGATGAAGATTCCATCTGCTGTTTGTTAGACTTGCACCCCTAAAAAGAATGTGAGTTCCCCTATTGCACTCATTTGAAATTTTGAAAGCATAAGGTCTTCAAAGTCTTTACAGAGTTGCTTGTTTGTTAAGCCAAATATAATATCATCCACATAAACCTGGACTAGCAACATGTCTCTTCCTCTTCTTTTTCTGAAGAGAGTCTAATCCATATTTCCTCTTTCATATCTATTTTCAAGAAGAAAAGATGATAGAGTCTCATACCACTTTCTTGGAGCTTGATGAAGACCATACAGGGCTTTGTCAAGCTTGTACACTCTGTGAGGGAAGTCTGGATCTTCAAATCCAAGTGGTTGACTCACGTAGACTTCTTCAGCGATCTTTCTATATAAGAAGGCACACTTCACATCCATTTGATAAACAGTGATTTTATAGATGTTGAATACGTGAGAAAGATTCTTATTGCCTCTAATCTGGTGACATGTGCAAACACTTCATCATAATCAATTCCTTCTTCTTGAGTGTAACCCTATGCCACTAGTCTTGTTTTATTTCTGATGACGATCCCTCTATCATCAGTTTTGTTTCTATACAGTCATCTCGTGTCGATAGGGTATTGTCCTTTGGGAAGATCTACCAGTTGCCATACTTCTTTGTTGGACCAAAAGAACCAATGAGCTTGATCAGAAAAACCTCTAAGTCCACAGACATTACAACTGCTGAAGAAGATCACAACAGCTGAAGACATCAGTTGATTACAAGGTCCGAAGACAAAGTCTGAACGTAAAGTACTGAAGAACAAAGACTGAAGACAAAGTCTGAAGCCATCAGCTGAAGAGAAAGTCTGAAAGTAAAGTACTGAAGACCAAAGTGATCAGTAGTTGCCACAACAGCTGAAGTAATTAACTTCAGTAGTTGTGATGGTTTCCTTTCAGTACTTGTAATTTACTTTTCAGTAGTTATAGTTTCAGTAGTTGTAGTTCAGTAGTTGTATGTTTTTGTACTTAAGCATTCTCTGAGATGTAATAAGTAGTTGAGAACATTCTCAGTAGTTTGCATAGTTTCAGTAGTTTGAATAATTCTGTTAGATGTCACTATCAAGTGACATCAGCAGACGTCATATATCCTATATAAGGAATGTTGACCTAGTTGTAAAGTGTGACATTGAGCCACCACGAAAGCATATGAATGAAATATTTTTTTTGTAGAATTCTCTCTTTCTATGTCCGTGTACTGTTACTTTGAATATCAATTGTGTTCGTGTGAATTGTTTAATTCGTTGTTCGAATTCCGCTGCAATACTCTCTAATTAATCAAACTTAGATCACTGATCCTAACAAGTGTATTATCCTCAAACCAGGGATGACCATTCCTCCGAAATTGGTGCTTCTTAGATCTCCCAAGAAAGGGGATATGTACAAACTGGATATGAACAATGCTTCCCCAATGGGTGAAATATCATGCTTTCTTTCCAAAGCCGATAGTGATGAGTCAACACTGTGGCATAAACGTATGTGTCATGTAAATTTTAAGACAATGAATAAATTGGCTAAAAATAACTTGGTACATGGCTTGCCTAAAAAGGAGTTTTTCTGCAAAGATAACTGTGTTGCATGCCTGAAAGGGAAGCAACACAGGACCTCTCATAAATCCAAATATGTTAACTCTATCACTACTCCATTACACTTATTGCACATGGATCTTTTTGCTTCCACGAGTATAATGAGCATTGGAAGGAAATCATACTGCCTTGTGATAGTAGATGATTTTACAAGATTCACATAGGTATTCTTTTTAAGAACTAAAGATGAATCTGCTGAAACATTAAAAACTTTTATTCTGAAAATAGAAAATCAAATTGATCACAAGGTCAAAATTATTAGAAGTGATCAAGGGGTTGAGTTTAAGAACTTCGTTCTTGACTCATTCTGTAACTCAAAAGAGATTGCCAGACAATACAGTGCTCCCAGAACTCCTCAACAAAACGGTGTTGCTGAGAGGAGAAACAAGACACTTATTGTGACATCCATCACCTTAAGGTCTGTCAATTAACGTGATTATCTGTTAACTTTTCCTTGATTGTTCTTCCTCTTCTTCGTGAACTCTTGGTGTGGCTATTGTTGGACCAAAAGAACCAATGAGCCGAATCAGAAAAACCTTAAGTCCCACAGACGTCACAACAACTGCTCAAGTCCACAACAGCTGAAGACAAAGTCTGAAGACACAAGTGCTGAAGACAAAGTCTGAAGACACAAGTGCTGAAGACAAAGTCTGAACACAAGTGCTGAAGACAAAGTCTGAACACAAGTGCTGAAGACAAAGTCTGAAGACACAAGTGCTGAAGACAAACTCTGAAGACACAAGTGCTAAAGACAAAGTCTGAAGACACAAGTGCTGAAGACAAAGTCTGAAGACACAAGTGCTGAAGACAAAGTCTGAAGACACAAGTGCTGAAGACAAAGTGTGAAGACACAAGTGCTGAAGACAAAGTCTGAAGACACAAGTGCTGAAGACCAAGTATCAGACGTTGTCACAACAGCTGAAGAGGTCTTCTTCAGTAGTTATGACGGTTCTCTTTCAGTAGTTTTATGTTTTTCTTTCAGTAGTTTTGTAAAACGACTGAAGAGCTTGTTCCTCAGTCGTTGTAGTTTCAGTAGTTTCGTATAGTAGTTTTATGTTTTATACTTAGCACTCTGATATGTTCTCAGTAGTTGTGAACATTTCAGTAGTTTGTTAAGTTTTAGTTATTTTTGTAATAAATCTGCCAGATGTCACTATCCCGTGATATCAGCAGTGATTGCACTCTATATAAGGAGTGTCAACCTAATTGTAATGTGTGAATGATTGAGCAGAAACATTTGATATTATTAAAACATTCCTTTTCACAGAAATATATTCTCTCTTTACAACCGTATTTGTTCCTAATGCATACGAATATCAAATTCTTGCTATAATTTGTCTAATTCTTGTTCTTATTCCGCTGCGTCACAGATCCTGTCAAATGGTATCAGAGCAGGTTCATCATTGATCGATCTAATAATTGATCATTGAAACTGCTATCCAAGATCCAAGTTTGATTGAATTAGCATTTTTGCAAGAAACGGTTATAGAGATTGAATTTTCTGTGTTTTTGGTCATTCATCCTGAGATTTATTCTTGGTTTTCATTGAGTCTGTTGTGGTCTGTGTAAAATCTTTTAAAAGCTTGTATTAAATTGTATTTGGACCTAAAATTACTACTCCTTCCAATGATCCTCACAATACTGGTTCCTCAACCAAGCCTCCGATGCTGGTTAGGAATGAGTACAACATATGGCAACGACGAATGCTCCATCACCTGTCTGTTAACAGCTCAGGTTGTTGGACATAAGTGGTACATGGTCCACACAAGCCTATGGTGAATAACCTGGAAACCAATCAAATGGTTCCGAAGAGGAGGGAGCAATACTCATATGAGGATAAGAAATTGTTGAGATTGATGCAAAAGCCCATGGAATTCTAGCCATGGCACTGCCCAATGAAATCTATTCTGGGCTAATGCATTATGAAACTGCCCATGACCTTTGGAATGCCTTGAAAGAACAATTTGGAGGAACAGATGAGGTCTTGGCAAATAATAGAGAAATCCTTGCCCAACAATATAAGACATTCTCTCATAGGAAGGGTGAGACACTTACTCAACAGTTTGAGCGGTTCTCTTGTTTGATCTCTGAATTAAAAACGGTCAAACATGAGTACACAAATAGCCAGATGAATAACAGATTTCTCAGATCACTGCCTGAGAGATGGGACACATATACTATTGTCCTACGCTCCAGTGCAAATTTGGACAAACTATCTCTCACCCAACTCCATGGGAAATTGCTCATATTTGAGAGAGAGATAGAACAGAAACGAAAACTGTCATCATCTGGAAAGCTCACTGATGATTTTGTATGAGGAAACACTGCCTTGGTAAGTCATGAGTCAGAGTATGCAGGATCAGAATGCCACTATGATGAGCATATTGATTTCACCTCAAATAATTCTAATCATGCCTTTGTGAGTATTGATTGTCATTCTGGTAATAATAGTGACAATCTATGCTTTATCATGGATGATTTGAAGGGCATTGCCGATGATGATTTAGAAGAGATGGATATTTTGAGCCAAATGGCCTTGATCAATATCAGATCTCAGAAATTCTATAAGAGAACTGGCAGGAAATTTCCTGGACTCTCTGACAAAACCAAAGTCGGTTTTGACAAGAGCAAGTTGAAGTGTCACAAATGCCACAGGCTTGGACACTTTGCAAGAGAGTGTAGATCAACTGGATCTAACACTTCTGCACCCTTTTTGACTTTTCCAAATAACAATTCACAATTCAAAGGGCAACACTCTGCTGGTTCTAGTCATTCATCACACCCTCAATCTCCTGCATATTTTGTTCCTCAGGGTCAAATGCCATATCCTTATCCCTGCTATTATATGCCACAGTCAAATCAAGTTCAAGATCCTATAGTACCACAATCTCATGCACTACCAGAACCTCAACCATCTCCATCTCAATCACAACCTCATCACAGCTTCTTCACACCTGGAGTCGTTGACTGGAGTAGCTTACCTGATAACTTGTCTGGTCACACTGAGCAATACTATGCTGGTGCTAGTCAACATGGTGGTGAACACCCTTTTGGAAATCTTGCTCTCATGGCCCTGGAGTCTACTGAGGGTTCCTGTTCAAATGTATCATCTTCACAGGTAACACAGGTATCTTCAGAGGCTAAAGCCAAGTTATGTTCTGAATCATGCATAGCTGCCTTTGTCTCTATTAGAGAGGCAAATGTAGCATTAATAAATCAAAAACTTGAGCTTGAGAAAACCATTTTCAAAAGAAAAGCTGAGTATGAGTCTGCTCTTAACAGTAAAAGTGATGAGATTTATAAGCTTAAATGCCAATTAAATGATGAAAAGGCCAAGCTAGAGGTTATTCTGGAAGACCACAGGAGCCTTAAAGAAAAACTTGCAGTGACCCAAGTTGAGTGTGAACGCTGGGTCTCATCATGCAAGGGATTTGAAATGCTTCTTAGCAAGCAAACTGCTTCAAATGTGAAGTTTGGCATTGGTTACAACCATACTGCTCCACCAACAGACTTTACTCCTAACTCCATAGTTAAGTCTGAAAGTGAAAGCAATCTCCAAACCACATTATCATGTGAGTCATTCTCCAATGATAATCTAAGATCAGAGAATGAAACCAGTGTTAAGATCTCAACAAATAAATTGACTGATGGTCTAACTACTGAGACTCATATGAAGCTGAGTACTTCAGATGTTGTTCCTCAATGTACCCCAAGTACTGAAAGAGACCCAACATCTTAAAAGCATTTCAAATCAGTTGAAATACAAGGACTAACAACTGCTGAGGAATCCATCAAATAGTCTATTAGGACGGATGGAAAACAGTTGAATTACCAGTCTTCAGCTGTTAAAAATCCTTTAGTACCTAGTACTGATAGGAGAAAGTACTGAAGATCACACCTTCAGTAGTTTCCACATCAGCAGTAAAGATGTCCAAGATGAAGAATAAACCATGTGAAATTGTGGTAAATCCAATCATCTATCTGATGAATGTTGGTACAAAAAGGGTTTAAAGCTCCAAAGGGATGGGCTCATTAAACTAGAAATAAATAAAATGAAAACTGAGTTTGAGACCAAGTTTGTACCACAATCATCTCAACCTGATAAACCCAAGGCCTTACCCAAATCCACTAAGAAGGATGCGGTTTATTAGAAGACAGCTGATATTGTTCCTCATGATAAAACTAAGTCTGTGAAGTCTAAGAAGGAGGAAATGGTGGGTCACAGGAACTCATCAAAAACAAGCTCTGGAGTGTCAAATGAACTGAAAGCTCGAGCTTCAAATCAGACACAGCTTGTTATGATGGTTCAGCATCTGTTGGGGAGAGTTAACCAACTTAAAGCCCATGTGATCAAACCACTGGAGAGGAATTCCAGGCCCAAATCCATTTCAGCACCATCACCATCTTCATCAGCTGTTAATCATGAGAAACCAACTATGGTTAAATCTGTTGATAAAGTCAGTCCCAAAACCAAAAAGGTTTGGGTCTCCAAAGCTAACTAGTTTCTTGTGATTGTGCAGGGTTCTTCAGCATGCCAAAGAAGCATCAGGTATGTGGACAGTGGAGGATCCATGCACATGACTAGGAGCAGCTCTCTTCTTCATGATTACTCTCAGGGAAAGAAGGGATTTGTCTCATTTGGAAATGATGCTAAAGGTTACATCATTGGAAAGGGATTTGTGTCTAATGGAGATATTAGATTTGATGATGTCAACCATGTGGAGAATCTCAAATACAATCTGTTGAGTGTCAGTCAGATATGTGACAAAGGACATGTCGCTCTTTTCACAAGCCAGAACTATAGGATTCTATCTTCCAAGGTTCTGAGCCTGATTGACAAAGTACTGGATGATAATACTCTCCTGAAGGCTAACAGGATAGGAAGAATATATGCCTTGGATCTGTCAAAGAAAATTGAGTTTAGAGGCCATCCATGCTTGTTCTCCAAGGCCTCTCTCCAAGAATCTAAACTGTGGCATAGAAGGCCGGGTCATGTTAATCTCAAAAACATGAATCAACTGATCCACAAAAGTTTAGTGAGAGGTCTTCCAATAAAGGAGTTCAATTGTGATGAAATCTGCACTGCATGCTTAAATGGGAAACAACATAAAGTTCCATTCCCAACCATAGAAGAGTCCAAGTCTAATGCCTGCTCACAACTACTGCACATGGATCCTTTTGGTCAGGTAATGAGTATGGCAAAGAAGAAATACTGTCTGGTAATTGTGGATGATTACTCTAGATATGTATGGACCTTCTTCTTGCATTCAAAGAATGAGACTGCTCAGTCCATTATGAACTTTGTGTTACACGTTGAGAAGCAGTATTCCCTACCAGTTAAGTGTGTGAGGAGTGACAACGGTACTGAATTCAGAAACCACACTCTTGATGAGTTTTACTTGTCAAAGGGAATCAAGAGGCAGTATAGCATCCCAAGGACTCCAGAGCAAAATGGAGTAGTGGAGAGAAAGAACAGGACCCTTATTGAAGCTGTGTTGGTCCATCTGATCGATGAACAGTACAATTGATAGGATAATTTGATCAATATTAAGCACACAATCCAAATAACAACAATTGAGAAGTGAATATGATGAATCAAGACATAATTGGTACTCAAATGAACAAACTCACTCCATAACAACAAGCACAATTGTATTTCAATGAAGTAACTGCTTAGAAATGGTAGCTTGCACCAGAATTCCACGATTAGGGTTTTGCAAGCTTTCCGTACAAAGTGAAATGAAAATAGTATATATAGCAGTCATAGATTCGCTGACAGTTTCGCTACCAGCGAAACTGTCATGCCGAAACTATAGTTTCGCCCGGCAGAACACAAGTTCGCCGGGTAAACCAAAACAGCAAATTGTGAGCGAATGTATAGATTCGCTCACAGTTTCGCTGGACTGCCAAAACTGCTAATTACAAACAAAATACAAAATGAAACTAACAAAAGTCCTATTACAATGTAAAGTAAACATCTATACTAAAGTGAGTCCAACCTAACATGATCTTCAATACTCCCCCTAGGTTGGACCTCACTATCTTCACTTCTCTTGATTTGACTCGTCGGCTCTGGTTTCCTCTGCTGCTGTTGGTCTATCTTCATCACCTCCCGCAGCAACATCTTTAGAAGCTTCAGCCACTGATCCTCCAAGTTTAGTTCCTGCATCACCAGCTTCCTCAGAATGACCACTAGCTCTAGCAAACTTCCTGGTCATGTCTTGAACATCCATGGCAAAGTCATCTTGTGCTCTCACCTTTTCAGCCAAACTCTTTACCATCGCCCGTACTCCTCTTATTTTGTTTGCCACATTCATAAACAAGCTTGCCTCTTTTCGTGTTTCCTCTTCTGCCCCAGCCTTAATATGATTTTCCCAAAGAGTCAACAGATCTTCATCACTAAAGCTGAATAATTCCATCGGGTCAAACACCCTAAACTCTTTTCCGTGTTTGGCTCTAATCACCGCCTCGCCAGTGTTATTATCATAAAACCACTTTTCAAAGTCCTGTAAATGTTGGGGAAGAGGATCAGCCAATCTTACCCTATTTACATTCTTTGGTGGTTTGACTCTCAAAACAATCCTCCCTTTGCCAGTCTCCCAGTCTTTATCTTTCTTTGATCATTTTCGTTCAGTCGTCTCAGATCCCATTTGGGCAAGGTCTTAAAAGCCTTCCTCTTGAGCATGTAGCTGATATTACCTCCTCTTCTTTTAATCATAAACATCTTTAAACTAGGATTATAACACCAACTTATTAGCCAACCTAGCGAAATTGCAGTTTCGCTTTGCGAAATTATTAGCGAAAGAATACTTTCGCACCTTTTATTTTATTATTTATTATTATTTTTAAAATTATAATACTTAAAGGAAGCACATCTAATAATGAGATCTAAAATAATCAGAGATCACATTCTCTAAATATTTTAGAACATAAAGATGATCAAAAAATCATCTACCAGTCATGAGATCATACTGAATACAAGATCTGATCACAATCTGCACAGAAACAACTGAAATTAGAACAAATCAATAACGATTGCTGATATAATTGTCCACTTAAACTCATGCCTTATCCTTTTTCGAACAACAGCTTATGATTCATTTAAGGTTCGATTAGATGCTTTAAAATGCAAGACCCCACAATCATTTGGTAAAAAACCCTCACCCAACCTCAGGATTTCTTGAATTATGAATCAATCTTCAAAGAACAAGGTTTGTGAATTAGTGTGCAAATGATTATCAACAAAATATTTCATTCTGAGAGAAATTCATCGATAAGATGATTTGACATAATTATATCAAAATGGTGAGAGCTCCAGATCTATACTCACGTATAACAGAGGAGATAACCATTTGAACATGTGCTGATGAGAGCTCCAGGTCAGTACTATCATACAGCAGAGGAGATCATCACTCCAGGTCAGTACTCACGTACAGCAGAGGAGATAAGCACAGACACAAGACATCTTGACACTAAATATACCAGCAAAGGATGATGACAAAACAAAGCAAAATGAACGAAAGATTCATTCTCAATCCAATTTTTGTCAGGACTCAGTTTTTGTGCAATCCAAAACGATTGAGTAAATCCAGACATTCTTAAGCATAAAGTTTAATTTAATCAAAAAGCTGCTGTCTACTTCATTCGTCAGGCAGAGTCTATCAAGCATATCGTTAAAGAATCTGATCCATTTCCTTTTTTTAATGTGAAACAGAATCCAGTAACAATTACTATCATTTCTCATAGAAGTACTAGTCATGTAAATAAAAATTTTTAGAGAATATACAATCATTTCTCATCATGTTAAATTCCAATCTCAGAATAATGATATTACTCCCCCAAATTTTTATTTTCATATATCTATTATTATCAATGAATTTTCATTTTAATTAATTTTTTTATATGTTTGTTATAAATTTTTTTTTAATAAAGAAATAGAAAATGAAAATTTTTAAAAAGATATTAACCCAAGCATAGAAATCAATTCATAAAAACGAGGTTTATCAAATGTTTTTGTGAAAAGATCAGCTTTTTGATTTTTTGTATCGATGGGTATAATATTAATGAAACCCTTCTCTTGAGCATCACGAATAGCATGGATTCGTGTTTCAATATGCTTTGTGCGGGAATGATGAATGGGGTTTTTAGCAATTCCAATGGCAGCCTCATTGTCACAGAATAAAGGTGTATGAAGGAAATTAATGCCATAATCAATCATTTGATGTACAATCTTTGAACAAATCCTTGAAACAAATCCTTTAATCCCGTCATATGCTTGGAACATCCGCTATCAACATGCCATAGACTGTGTACAATCTTTGAAGAGGATCCCTGAAATGAATTAACAAATCATTTAGCCAGGAGCAATAGGGACCCAAGATTGAACAACTTTTGTTTTTAAAGAAGCAGATTTTTTACAAAAGAAATTATTAACCAATTTTGTCAATTTATTCCCAAAACAATTCCTATTAGAGGATCTTTGAATCAAAGGGCAATTTTTGATAAGATGATCCTCTTCACCACACCTGAAACAATGATGTTTGAATCTTGGTCGATGATGTGATGAGGTAAAAATAGGATCAATAATAATCTCCTCATCACATTCAGACAAACTAGAATCAACATCACTGAATGTCTCATACATCTCATGATGTTTTTGTTTATTTGAATCAGAGTTCTTCTTGTCAAAATCAAAACGTGATTCTTCTGAAAAATCAGTAAAACTCGTACCATTGGTACCAGTGTCAGATAAAGACGAACTACATTTTTCTGATGATGTCATATTTAATGGTATGAAAGATGGAATAGGTTGAGAAAAGAACTTTTTGAAAGAATTAATTTTAAGTTGCTCAGTTGTTTTAGGAGAAACATCAGATTCATTGCATTCATTACCAGAACAAAAATCATCACTATCATGATTTGAAGTACAAGATGAAATAGAACTATCAAGAGAACATGAGACATTCAAGTCTGTTACATTTGAACTAGAAACAAACACTGAATTTAAACTAGACTTATTATCTAAAACAGACTGCTGATTGTCAGGTGTACTAGAACTAGTGCATCCAAGCCCACTAGTTGGTCCATAGTCGTAGTCTTCACGAATGTACTTAGAGTTATTCCCGACTAAACCTGCAGACATACTGTCAGTATCTGATTTGATTAAATCATTAGAAGGATGAGGAACAGGCATAGGAGAATAACAGTATGTACTAGGAGGAGGATAAACCTGTACATTTTCATAACCCAAACCTGTTTTAATTCTTGCTCCCCGTTGAGATTTACAAAGGTCATCATGTTTCATTCCCGAAATAGTCCATTTATCTAACTTTGACTGAAGTTTGCTTGCTTCAAATTCAGCAAGAGCAACCCGTTCGGTCAAAGTATTAACCTCTACATTTCTTTCCAAAACAATTCTTTTTAAATGATCAGTTTCTTTTAAAGCCTCATTTAATTTCACAAAATATTTTGATTCATTCATTTTAAGTTCATCATTAATTCGTTTTAAATCCTTTTCATTATCAATTAACAAACGATTAGCCTTATAAATCCCAAAAAGTCTAATTTTGCAAGCAGATGAGCACATATCCTGTATTACCTCATAAGGAAGTCCCATTACCATCCTTTCGGCAGCTAAAGCTTTATCGCACATGCATGCTGGAGTACTTGATTTCCTTTCCTCAACAGTAGCGGCCGCATCATCCTTCTCTTTTCCTTTCGCAGCTTTTGAATTCCTTTCTTCATCTGAACCTGTAATTTCCTCTTTCTCCTCTCCATCTGCCTTCTCTTCTTTCTCCTTTACTGAAGATTCATTTGCTCCTTTGAATTCCTTGAACAGCACAAATCCATCTTTATCAACTTCCATCTCATCACTTTCCACAACCTCAGCAACTAACGCGTGATTTATTTCAGATCTTGTTTCTTCCACCTCCACACTCCAGTCAAAGTTTGAGATCAAAGCTGACTCCTTTTTTGAATTTCCTTCTTCCTTTTCTTTCTCTGCTGTCAATCTTGGTACTCCAATGTTACTAGGATCTGTGACAATTGGTAATGGACATTCACGTTTAAAATGTCCCAATTGTTTACAGTTAAAGCACTTCAATTTTGACTTATCAAATCCTAGTTTTGAGGTAGATGATTGACCACCAAAGTTCTTTCTTCCTGTTCTTTCCATGAATCTCCTGGCTCTTAAAGTTAACATCGCCATTTGCCATCGAATGTCAGTTTCTTCTAAATCATCAGGATCAACCTGATACATATCCTCCATAGTCATTCCTTTACCTTTCAATTCACCAGCAACA
This sequence comes from Flaveria trinervia, assembly GCA_025506515.1. Lineage (NCBI taxonomy): Eukaryota > Viridiplantae > Streptophyta > Magnoliopsida > Asterales > Asteraceae > Flaveria > Flaveria trinervia. The sequence continues at coordinate 20,527,458 of CM046457.1, forward strand.
AGAGCTTCATAGCTCTGAACAAACATTCCAAAAAGAGCCATTGTTTCAGATGAAATTGAAGTTTCAGCATTCACCTTAGAATTTCCCAATTCTTTTCTAACATGATTACTACCACTCGAGAAATTACTTGTATTGCTCCCTCCTTGAATTGGATTTTGAATGTGAGAGTTTGCAGTGGATGACAACAAAGCAGCATTTTGAGAAAAACCAGATGTGGGCATCATAGTCTGGTTAAATTCTCTTCTTTTCATATCCAACTCAAAAGATTTCAACTTGTTAATGATATCCATCATCTTATAATCTGTAAAACCTCTTTCTTGTTTGAGCATCCTCACTTGAAGACTCCACTGTGGTGGAAGAGAATCGAGAAGCCTGTTAACTTGTTCACTGTTGGAGAGTCTTTCATCATACTTCTTCAGAGTGCTTGAGACGGTTAAGAAACGATTTGTCAGATCTGTCAAACTTTCATTCTTGTATCCTACAAACGAATTGAACTCCTTTTCAGCTTGAATACTCTTGTCTTTCACTAGATCTGCATTCCCATCATAGAATTCACAGAGAGCATCATAAAGGGATTTAGCATTTTTATGCTCTGCAAAACGATTGTAGATATCTAGAGCCAAGCAGAGAGTTAGAGCACCAAAAGCTTTTTAATCACGATCAATCAGTTTCAGATCTCTTTCAGTATGAGAAGATGGGTCTTTGTTCTGAGAAACGACATAACCAACCGTAACCGTAGGTATATGAGGACCTGAAATAATTGATTCCCATTGATTATGATCTGTGTAGAAAAAGAAAGCTTTGAGACATCTCTTCCAATCTTCAAAATTATCTCCATTAATGAGTCTTGGAGGTCTATTTGGAGCAACACTTTCAAGATCCGCAAGTGTAAGAGTAGTTAATTTCGACATAATAGTTTCAGCAGAAAAATTGATAATTTCGCTGACAAATTCGCTAACAAATTCGCTGAAAGAGGTGACTTGGCTAACAGTTTCGCTGAAACAATACTATGGCAGATACTTTCGCAAAAATAGACACTTTCGCTTGCAATTTCAGCAGCACTTTCACTTGAACAGAGACAACAATTGCTTAATTTCGCTGCTAAATTCGCAGGAAACAAGCTTGAACTTTCGTTCAAAAATAGATTCGGCAGCAATTTCGCTTGATGATTGGTCAAAAACACTAATGAACTTTCGTTCAAGGGAATACTTTCGCTGAAACTCTAGAAAACAACTTCTGATCCAAAATAACTCATAATTTCGGTGAATGAAGATGACAGTTTCGCTGTAAGAACAGTAATTTCGCTGGTCGATCTCAAAACCCTTTTTCACCTCAAAATCAATCTGAAATCATCCAAATCTCAATGAATTTGAGATCTGATGATTGTAGAATCTTCCTCAATCAATAACAAGCATAATTCAATCAATTTCCATGCCAAAAACAGCTGATAATCCAATGAAAATTGATTGAAACTAGATATTGACCAAAACCACAAAAACTCAACAAATCAAGAGCACTAAGGCTCTGATACCATATTGTTGGTCCATGTGATCGATGAACAGTACAATTGATAGGATAATTTGATCAATATCAAACACACAATCCAAATAACAACAATTGAGAAGTGAATATGATGAATCAAGACATAATTGGTACTCAAATGAACAAACTCACTCCATAACAACAAGCACAATTGTATTTCAATGAAGTAACTGCTTAGAAATGGTAGCTTGCAACAGAATTCCACGATTAGGGTTTTGCAAGCTTTCCGTACAAAGTGAAATGACAATAGTATATATAGCAGTCATAGATTCGCTGACAGTTTCGCTACCAGCGAAACTGTCATGCCGAAACTATAGTTTCGCCCGGCAGAACACAAGTTCGCCGGGTAAACCAAAACAGCAAACTGTGAGCGAATGTATAGATTCGCTCACAGTTTCGCTGGACTGCCAAAACTGCTAATTACAAACAAAATACAAAATGAAACTAACAAAAGTCCTATTACAATGTAAAGTAAACATCTATACTAAAGTGAGTCCAACCTAACATGATCTTCAAGCTGCAAGGTCCATGTTGGCTGATTCTGGTCTGCCACTGACTTTTTGGCTGAAGCTATCAATACAGCCTGCTATGTACAGAATAGAGCCTTAGTAAATCAGAGGTTGATGAAAACTCCTTATGAAGTTTTACATCATTTAGCCCCTTTGATTTCATTCTTTAGAGCATTTGGGTGTCCTTGTTACATTCTCAACACAAAGGATCAACTCCAAAAGTTTGATTCTAAGGTGGATGCAGGGTATTTTGTTGGGTATTCATACACTTGCAAGGCTTATAGAGTATTCAACTATCGGACAAAGATAGTTGAAGAAACCTTGCATGTGAAGTTCAATGAATCCCCTAAGGATACAATTCCACAAAACCCTGTGGAGTTGTTTGATCTGGACATTCTGCAATATGTTCCTTATCAACCACCTGCTGTTGCAGATCATATGAATCCATCATCTTCTGTAGCTAGTCATCCATCTGGTGTTACTGATGATGATGATGATATCAGTAATCACCTTTTCAAGTTTAGTGATCAACTGCCTAATTCAGCTAGACCTGATGTTCCTATAGCTTCAGTAGCACAATCCACACAAATGCTAATGAGATTTCTACAACTTCAACTTCCTTTGAATTACCATCTACTGATTGGTTTCAAGGAACTGCTTCACCATCACCATTTGTTGCTGCTGAGCCTGCTACAAACACTTGCACAGATCTTATTGTCTACCAAGATCTGAAGAATCACCCTATGTCTCAAATCATTGGTGATATCAATGCTGGCGTTTCAACAAGAAGTCATTTGTCAAATTTCTGCTTCTATGCTCTCTTCATTAGTCAGCAAGAGCCAAAGAACTATCACATTGCTTTAAGGGACAATGGATGGGTTGAAGCCATGCAGCTTGAGCTTCTTCAGTTCAAGAAACAGCAAGTGTGGGAACTGGTTCCTCTACCTCCAGGTAAGTGTGCAATAGGCACTAAATGGGTGTTTAGGAACAAAATTGATGAAAATGGGCTTATTGTTAAGAACAAGGCCAGACTGGTTGTACAGGGGTTTTCACAAGAGGAAGGTATTGATTATAATGAAACCTTTGCCCCTGTAGCCAGACTGGAAGCAATTCGATTGTTTTTAGCTTATGCTGCTTATCACAACCTTAAAGTTTTTCAAATGGATGTCAAAAGTGCATTTTTGTATGGGAAAATTAAAGAAGAGGTTTATATATGTCAACCACCAGGTTTTGAGGACAATAAACATCCTAATTGGGTGTATAAGCTTGATAAGGCCCTCTATGGGTTGAAACAAGCTCCTAGAGCCTGGTATGAGACATTATCAAACTTTCTTCTGGAAAATAATTTCACTAGAGGCTCCATATATTCATTAAGAAAGCTGGGCAGCATAATCTACTTGTTCAAATTTATGTAGATGATATTATTTTTGCATCCTCTGATCCACAGTTGTGTGATGCCTTTACAAAGTTGATGAAACAGAAGTTTGAAATGAGTGCCATGGGAGAATTACAGTTCTTTCTGGGTTTGCAAATCAAACAAAAGGCTGATGGAATTTTCATTCATCAGTCCAAATACACAAAAGATCTTTTGGAAAAGTTTGATTTACAAAAGTGTAAGCCATGATCTACTCCTATGTGCAACACCACACACTGGATACAGATCAAAAAAGTAAAGTGGTTGATGAAACACTTTACAGATGTATGATTGGGTCCTTGGTGTGCTTAACAGGTTCTAGACCAGATATTATGTTTGCTACATTTGTTTGTGCTAGATTTCAGGCTGCACCTAACGAGTCTCATTTGATTGCAGTCAAGAGGATCTTTATATATTTGCAAGGCACTCCATCTCTAGGTTTATGGTATTCTACTAGACATTCTGGTAAATTAGTTGCTTTTTCTGACAGTGACTATGCAGGGTGTAAGTTGACAAGAAAGTCCACTTCTGGAGGATGCCAATTCTTAGGCAACTGCTTGATTTCTTGGCAGAGTAAGAAGCAGACCTCAGTTGCTACATCAACTGCTGAAGCAGAGTACATTGCTGCTGCAAGCTGTACATCTCAGGTACTCTGGCTTCAAAACCAATTATTGGATTATGGCATAACAGAGACTAAGACCCCATTGTTAATGGACAGCTCTTCAGCTCTTTGTATTGTCAAGAATCCTGTCCAGCACTCTAGGACTAAACATATTGAAATCAAACACCATTTTATTAGAGATTGTTTTGAAAAAGGTCTGATTGATCCAAAATTTGTTCCTAGTGCTGATGAGCTTGCAGACATTTTCACTAAGCCCTTGGATAGCACAACTTTCCAAAACCTAGTGTTAAGGCTTGGTATGCTGCAGCTAGAATAAGTGACAACTACTGGTGATCTCAGCTCACAAGTACTGATGATCATTAGTTTATTATTGTCATATATATAAGTACTGACGTTATTTTCTCTCCGGAAGTTTTCTTTAAACTACTAGAGCCTAACTTCTCAGTACTCAAGTACTTTATTTGTTAAAACAATTGACGTAGTTACAACAGCTGATGTAGCTACAACTACTGTTGTCAGAAATACAAATACGTACTGATGTCCTATGAAACATCTGAAAATAGATGAAAACGTCTGATGAGTATGTGTTGAGGACAGTATGAAACAGCTGAAAAGCAATGAATTGATGACAACTACTGATGAGCCTTTTTCTCTTCAGTAGTTTCCCAACTGCTATTTGTTTCTAAACAACTGAAGCAAAACCATGTCTTCAGTAGTTACACAACTACTCATGACAAACACCAAGTCTTCAGTTGTTTACAGCAACTGATGGTAAAACCAAAGTCTTCAGTAGTTTCCCAACTACTGATGACTAATACCAAGTCTCAGTTGTTTCATCACCTCAAGTCAAAACTGTCTTCAGTAGTTTTATGACTACTGATGACTAAATCTTTAGTAGTTTTATAACTACTGATGACTAATTCAGAGACTTCAGCTGTTTCAACGTCTGACGGTTAAAACCAAGTCTTCAGTTGTTTTATAACAACTGCTGATCACACCAATACGGTTAGTCATTCCAAACCTCTGAAAGTTAATACCACGTCATCAGTAGTTTCAACAACTGATGACTAACACCAAAACCTTCAGTCGTTTTCTAACCCTACCCTTTAAATACCTTATCCCACCTTCAGAGTTTTTACTTTCTTCTCTTCTCAAACCTAACATTCAAAAACTCTGTAACCTCTCTTCATCAATGGCGACCATGCAACTAAAACCTCGACACAACTGTGTCGCACATCTCACAAAATCGCCATACTGGACCAAGTTTCACAACGCCATTGATTTAATGGTTCAGTCACCTTACAAAACGACTTTTCTGTTAAATCCCACCATATATGCCGAATCTCTTAACCAATTCTGGACAAACGTCACTCTTGTCTCTGAGGAGAATGACACAGAGTCTCTTCAATCGTTTGTCCATCGTCAAAAAGTGGTCATTACTCCAGACATTCTTCGCCAAACCCTCAATCTGGATGATGCCACTTTCCCAACTGGTTATCCAAAGGGCACAATCGATCAATCATTTGCCCAGCATGGATACCAGGGTAACCTGAGTGCATCTACCATATTGAAGAAACATTTCCAGGATGCCAAACGTCTCATCTTTCACCTGGTAAATGTCTGCCTTGCCCCCAAGACTTCATCATGGGATCAAATGTCCACAAGGTGGCAACAAGTAATGTACTCTATCCTTAAGCAACAACCTCTAAATTTTTCTGAAATACTCTTTTTAGAGCTCAAGGATATGGCCCAAAAACAACTTGCTAACCATTGGATATTATATCCTCGGTTCATAATGGCCATAATTGAAAACCAGCTTCAAGCTGAGGGACTTGTTGGCCTGGGAGTCCCTGCTACGGCTGTATTGCCTGAAGTATACTCCCGGCACAACTCTGACCAATCACTAAAAATGGTTGCCAAGCTGCGCAAACCCACGCAGCTGGAACCCACAGCCACCACCTCAAAATCCAAAGTCCCTACCAAACCCACTAAAAAGAAGACAAAAAAGGCTACTCAGGGAAATGAGTCCCCTGAGGATGCCCCTGCAACACAAACGCAGGCTATATCCACTGGTTATAACCCCCTAGTGGATACAAGGACTTCACCAACCACAACCGCTCAGGATTCCTTTCAAAAGGAGCCTGCAGCAACCAAAGAAGGGGTACCCACTAATCTGGGATCTTCCTCATTTGAGGAGATTGCCATTGAAGAGCACCATTCTCCCCAGGTGCATACTGCCTTTACCCTATCTCCCACTGCAACCGCCCCACAAAGTCCTACTCTCATTATTGCAAACGTGCTGACTCAGCTGCATGCCTCTCCTCCTCCCCAACAAACACCAACAAAGGGGAAAACCACAGCAATTGAGGAAGAGGATCAACATGTTTTTGACAGCCCACAGCACAAGGGTTTAACTGTCTCCTGGTGTGGATATGGAGACCAAAACATCTGGTGAGGCTGCCACCTCTTCTGAATCAGCACATGATCAGACTGAGGCTGGTAACATTGCTAAGACCTCACCAGAGGCAACAGCTGATGAAGGACATCGTCCTGAGGCTGGAAGTCCCCAGTTCCAAGAAAAAGGGGCACATGCTAAAACTAGTCTACACCCAGTGCATGTACATCCTGCTACAAGCAGGAGGTCAGGTGATTCAGCATCTGCTGATGATGACCCGGGCTTCTTTTATGATATTCAGGCCCAGAACACAATTCTTGAGGAAGAAGTCAGTAGACTACAAAGACTACTTGACCAATTCTCTCAAAAAGCAAGTCCATCTGCCACCAACATAAACCCACAGATGGCACCTTCACCTGAAGGTCTCCCACACACTCAGCCACTCAAAACTTCCGAGCCACCAACTTCTATTTCTGGCACTGCTTCTCAGGGACAGAACCCCTTTGAGCAAACAGCTGCTATCTTTCAGCAATCCCTACCTCTCACCACCCCAATGATCACAGACATTGTGATCAAAACCATGGATGAGAGGCTTCCCTCAATCATACAACCCCTGGTGGAGGAGATTGTGAGCACAAGGCTTTCTACTACTCAAACCCTTGCAACCAATGCAACCAAAAAGGGGGAGAGTCAGTCAGTGAAAGCAAAGAGGAAGAGCATAGAGGGGTAGAAAGAAAAGGAGATTGAGAAGGAAGAGGAGTTTGTGAAGGGAGCTGACATTGATCAAGTGGGTGAAAGTCACAAAGACTTTCATGTCACATATAAAAAGAGGAAGGTTGAAGGAAAAGAAAAAGAACTCGAACTCGATGAGATGATCAAAATGGTGGATGCTACACACAGTAAATCAATGGACTCCATTATTGATCAACTGTATAGACAGGGGTTCGATACTGCACAGCTTGACTCAGAGATTAGGAGACTTGAAGTTGAAGAAATTAACTCAAGATGGGCAAGTTATGATGCATTAGAAAAAGAAAGACTAGAGATCATGATCAGATTCATTGCAAAGTACCTTGGGAGATCATTGATCGAGATTAAGTCATGGACGAGGGACAGTATCTTGGCAATAACCACCAAGATCTATTCGTCTGAAGCATACACTAAGGGATTGGTGATTGAAGCACTAAATGAGGCAGGTGCTAGGAACAAAAAGGAACTAGCTAAACACTCAAAAGCCTCACTCACTACAAGAATGCTAGAACAACCTGCAAAACCTCCCACTTCAAAATCACCACTACCACAACCCACTAAACCAATTCCTTTACCCTCAAAACCAACAGCCGATGATGCACTCAAGAAGAAGAAGAGAAAGGTGTTGAGGCTAGAAGAAGAAGAAGAAGAGGATGATGAGGAAGAAGAAAGGCTGCCTCTTTCCGCAGTCCTAACTTTGCCTAAAGCCAAACCTATGCCCATCACTCCCACCTCATAGATGGAAGCTGTGAGAGTAAAGATAGAAGAAGAACAGCAGCAAAAGCTTCATGATGATGAGATGCTGAAAAGCATAGACAAAACTTATGCTGCTTCTTCATCAATATCAGTATGAAGAAAGAAGCTCTGAGATTGTACACCCTTGCTAACACATTTCAATATCAAAAGGAAAAGGTGAGAATATGGCCTGATCCTAGGGTGGCTCACAGAATTGTGAAGAAAGACATTCCTTCGAGATACAAGGGCCAAGTAAAAAGGATCGTAGATGAAGAGATCACAGTGGTCCTTGTAGTATCACCCTGGGAAATTGTAGAAGATTTCAAGAAGGCCTATGAAACTAAACAGCCACCCCAAAAGATGTTAGAGAACAGAGTAATTAAAAAGGGGTTAGTCTACAAGAGGCTTGAGAACTTCAAACAAAATGAGCTCAGTCTGTTACTTGAAGGGACTCACCCAGATCAGTTTGCATACAGACAGATCACAACAGTTGAGCTCAAAAATGGCAAACAGGCTAAGTACATTTCAGAGCTGTATGGGCGTGAAGGATTGTTTGATGGTGGAGCTAAAAATTTTACCATGGAAGAACAAATTATGTTTCTCAGAGCATACACCAGAGAATCTTACAGGCTTATAAATGGGAAGTAGATTTCATGGATAGGACCACAGCCCTGTGTCCAGTTCCCCAACGTCAGGGCTCTTATCCATACTATGCCAACCAAATTTCAGAAATCTATTCCCAGGCCAGTGCTTAATTGGGTCATCTTCTTAGCTGATCAAGAAGGAAAAAGACCAATCTTATCGCCAACAATAAGTGGGACCTCAATAAAGTTAAGGTTTTGGCTGCATTGGTTCAGGGGGAGTTTGTTGGACCAAAAGAACCAATGAGCCGGATCAGAAAAACCTTAAGTCCCACAGACGTCACAACAACTGCTGAAGTCCACAACAGCTGAAGACAAAGTCTGAAGACACAAGTGCTGAAGACAAGTCTGAAGACACAAGTGCTGAAGACAAAGTCTGAACATAAGTGCTGAAGACAAAGTCTGAAGACACAAGTGCTGAAGACAAAGTCTGAAGACACAAGTGCTGAAGACAAAGTCCGAAGACACAAGTGCTGAAGACAAAGTCTGAAGACACAAGTGCTAAAGACAAAGTCTGAAGACACAAGTGCTGAAGACAAAGTGTGAAGACACAAGTGCTGAAGACAAAGTCTGAAGACACAAGTGCTGAAGACCAAGTATCAGACGTTGTCACAACAGCTGAAGAGGTCTTCTTCAGTACTTGTGACGGTTCTCTTTCAGTAGTTTTATGTTTTTCTTTCAGTAGTTTTGTAAAACGACTGAAGAGCTTGTTCTTCAATCGTTGTAGTTTCAGTAGTTTCGTATCAGAAGTTTTATGTTTTATACTTAGCACTCTGATATGTTCTCAGTAGTTGTGAACATTTTAGTAGTTTGTTAAGTTTTAGTTATTTTTGTAATAAATCTGCCAGATGTCACTATCCCGTGATATCAGCAGTGATTGCACTCTATATAAGGAGTGTCAACCTAATTGTAATGTGTGAATGATTGAGCAGAAACATTTGATATTATTGAAACATTCCTTTTCACAGAAATATATTCTCTCTTTACAACCGTATTTGTTCCTAATGCATACGAATATCAAATTCTTGCTATAATTTGTCTAATTCTTGTTCTTATTCCGCTGCGTTACACTCTAATCCATCAAACTTGAGATCACTGATCCTGTCAGATATCATACTTGCTTTATCATCCTTGTGCTTGTGCTTTCTTCGTGAACGTGTGCTATGCCTGGAACTTTTACAAACTTCCATCGTCGTTATTACTAAAAATATCATTTTTATATAATATTATTGTCGTTAATAAAACCATTTTTAAGTGCCAATTAACACTAAATGTTTTTCTAACATCAATATAACAAACACTCTTAAAGTCGTTTTCAACCGAAACAAACTTTGGGAACTCGGGGCTAAGTGCAGGGACTAAAACCGACATTTTGCAAACTTGGGATGGGTATAAAAACCCCATTCCCAGCCATTCTCCTTCATTTCTTCATCTTCTTCTTCATTCTTCCCCACTTCACATCTTCTTCATCTTTGCACCAAAACCGCCCCGTTTCGTCTCGTTTTCGTCATCTAGACTTCATCTACAACCTTGTCTACTCTATCCTTGCAGGTAGACGACCTTGGTTGTCCCTTTTTCTTGCTCATTTTACTGCTGTCCATTCTAGGGTTTCGGGTATTCGGGTTCAACCCAAACACAAGAGGTCGTGTGGGTGCGTGTGATGTCTTTCTGCGTGTGCTTCTTTTTTGTGTGTGTTTGTAGTGTGTTTCTGGAAGTCCTTGTTGTGTAAAACTCGTGCTCGGGGCAGCCAAAGGCTGCTTTGTACTTCAGCAGTCGCGAACCTGTAGTTCAGGTAACTAGGTCTGTCATGCGACTGAGCCGTGCGACTGGGTGAGTCGTGCGACTGAGTCGGGCGACTGAGTCGGGCGACTGAGTCGTGCGACTGGGGATGTCATGTGACTGAGTCGTGCGACTGGGGATGTCATGTGACTGAGTCGTGCGACTGGGGATGTCATGCGACTGAGTCGTGCGATCAAATGAATGTGTGCGATTGAGTCAATGCGGATGAATGATGTGTGCGATTGAGTCAATGCGGATGAATGTTGTGTGCGATTGAGTCATGCGACCGAATGGATGTATGCGATTGTGCGTGCGTCGCACGACTGAAGGCCAATCATACGAATGAAGGTTCAGTCGTACGAATGAAGCTGATTCGTATGAATGAAGGTTGATTCGTGCGTATGGAGGTTAAGTCGTGCGATTGGGGTGTTGTGTGGTACGACTGAATGCCAGTCGTGCAAATGAATGTTTAGTCGTACGAATGAAGCTGATTCGTACGATTGAAGGTTGATTCGTACGAATGGAGTGTTGAATCGAGCGTCTGGTCCTGTTGTGTGACTGATGATGCTGTGTGTGTGTGAATTCCCTTCTTGAATGTCATGTGATGATAAGGTAACATCAATAAAAGTGTCACTGCTTGACCACAAAGATTAAAGTCAACGCTATCAACATGCACATACTATTTCAATTTACATCAACCTAACATTTTACAATTATCAACGACTCATTTATGACTACAAATATTTAACAAGTACTTTCTCTTATAACGATGGGATCTTTACACAACCGTCATTGGCAATGAAGACTCCTTCTGGTACTTGGATCTACATAAGATCTGATACGTGTGTCTGATTGTGCGTGTGTTACCCACGACCGAACCGATACAACCCGAACCGCCTGAATACTGCTATATGCTTTATACATATCATTAATGCTTAACAATAACTATCAATAGGTGTTTGACCATTCATTGCATACAATTGTTGGGAACTTTGATCATTCATACTTACCACTTAACAAGTGAGTTTCGTGGCCCCTTTTTATGTTTATACTACTTTACAAACATTTACAAATATGGGGGAAAAGTATGATCGCTCGTTTTCTATGTTGTACAACATACATACAATTTACATACTTGGAATCAACGTGCTACTGTTTTGTGAGTACTTATCTGATACATGCTTGAGTCTGCTGTGGGGTTCTTTCTTTCAACCATTTAATTCCAGTGTGGAACCGACAGATAGGTATTGGTAGTACTACTTGGGTTGACACCCCCACCCTCGTGTTGGTATACTAGTTAGTACCAACAATCACCAGGAACGGGCCTTGGGTGAATATATTCCGACAAGATTCTTTGTGTACGTCGTTAGGTTTGGTTGTAAAGCTCGGGTCATGTGATTTTGCTTACTTATAACTGTATGCACGGTATTTTGCAACAATATTTATACAGCATCAATTACTTATTTACTTTTAAACCTGGGAGCTCACCAACAATTTTCTTAACCTTTGAGCATATCTTTTCAAGTGAACATGCTAGCTAAAGATCTAGGTGTGCTGCCTTAGTGGAGACCCTAGGATGCATTTTGTGGCTAAACTTGTCATTTTGAAAACAGTTGTTGTAGTCTGTTTCGAAAAACATTACTCTTTTGATACTTGTTCCCGGGTTGTGGGAAATACATTACAATGTTTACATCTATTTTTGTGTGATCATTTGCTTATGTATGCTTATGGCTATGTTGTCGTGAATATTGACTAAACACGACACGAGTCCCCTTGTTGTCGGGGTCGTCATGACACGCTTGTCATCATTTATTATATTGCATCTTTATCGCTTACCATGTGTTATGACAGTCCCGTCTCGTTACATCCCCATGTTTACGCTCTCAGTAGGGGTGTGACACTTATTGAGGCTGCTCGAACTATGTTAGCTAATTCAAAACTACCTCTTATATTATGGGAAGACGCAGTTAGCACTGCATGCTATGTGCATAACAGAGTTCTTGTAGTTAAGCCACATGGAAAAACCCCTTATGAGCTATGAAACAAAAGGCCACCGTTCATTGGCTTTCTAAGGTCCTTTGGCTGCAGGTGTACCATACTTAACACAAAAGACAATTTAGCAAAATTTGCTAAAAAGTCGGATGATGCTATCTTTGTTGGATACTCTTCTAGCTCCAAAGCTTATAGAGTATACAACATTAAGAATCAACAATTTGAGGTGTCATCCAATATATTGTTAATGAGCACACTCCTTGTGTTAGGGGGAATGGCCCTGATCATATCTTTGATTTAGAATTGTTTCCAAACTATTCTAAACCATCTTTTGAGAATGTTTAAGCTGGAACAGGTGCTCAAAATGATGTTGATACTACTATTGATTATCAACTATTTAAGCTACCCAGACCTCTTCCAAATTCTCCAAGAGCTACAATAAATGAAGCTTCCACCATTCACAGATCTGACAGCTTAACCAATCAAGAAATAGTGAAGCTTCAACAAGTGAATCACTTGCTGAGCCTCAAAACTCATCAGGTGATCCACCACAACACCAGGAAGAAGAAAGTAGTGTTTTGAAGGAACAGACAACTGTTAATACTACTTCACAGCCAACCATTGATGATGTTTCTCATTCATTCAATCAGTCCTCATTGTATGACTTTGAAACAACAGCTGGACAGAGTGTACCAGTTCCTAAGCAGAACATGTCCAATCTGGATCTATCTCTGGAACTGGAAGTGATTCCTCATCTTAGGATTCATAACACTCATCCAACTGAGAACATCATAGGGGATGTCTCTAAAGGTGTGAGAACAAGAGGGCAGACTCATCATGGGAATGTCTGCTTGTACTCATGCTTTTTATCCCAGATGGAACCCAAGAAGGTGGAAGATGCCTTGAAAGATAGTAGCTGGCTTGAATCGATGCAAGAGGAGCTGCTTCAATTCAAGAGACAGAAGCTATGGAACCTATGTCCACTACCATCTAGTCAAGTACCTATAGGCACTAAATAGGTTTTCAGAAACAAGAGAGATGATAGAGGCTTGATCATCAAGAATAAAGCCAGACTTGTAGTTCAAGGATACACCCAAGAGGAAGGAATCGATTATACTGATGTCTTTGCACATGTTGCAAGACTTGAGGCGGTTAGGATCTTCCTTGCTTATGTTGCATCCAAGGACTTCACTGTATACCAGCTTGATGTCAAGTGTGCCTTTCAATATGGGGATATAGATAGGGAAGTCTATGTGTGCCAACCTCCAGGATTGGAAGACCCACATCACCCCAACTATGTGTGCAAATTGGATAAAGCTCTATATGGGCTGCACCAAGCGCCTAGGCTGTGGTATGAGACTTTGTCTCAGTTTCTTCTGAAGAATGGCTACACTAGAGGTACCATTGACAAGACTCTCTTCATCAGAAAGTCTGGAAAGGACATTTTTCTTGTTCAAGTCTATGTCGATGACATCATATTTGGTTCTTCAAATGACCAAATGTGTAAGGACTTTGAAAGCATTATGAAGAAAAAGTTTGAGATGAGTTCCATGGGAAAAATGGACTTTTTCCATGGAATTCAGGTGAAGCAAATGAAAGAAGGGTTTTTTCATTAATCAATCTAAGTATGTTTCTGACATCTTAGAAAGATTTGAGATGAAAGATTGTAAGCATGCCAAGATACCCATACCTAGAAACCACAATCTTTGTCCTGACCTTGAGGGGGAGGATACTGATCAACATCAGTATAGGGCAATTATTGGTTCTCTGATGTATCTCACAGCTAGTAGACCTGATATCATGTTTGCTACCTGCATCTGTGCAAGATATCAGGCTGCTCCAAAGGTGTCTCATCTAGCTGCTGTTAAGAGAATCTTCAGATACCTCAAAGGAGCACCCAAACTAGGTCTCTAGTATCCCAGAAACAAGGATTTCAATCTCTATGGATACTCTGACAGTGACTATGGCAGCTGCAACATTGACAAGAAATCCACATCAGGAGGATGTCAATTTCTTGGTGGAAGGATCATCTCATGGCAATGCAAGAAGCATCCTATGTCTCTACATCAACTGCTGAAGCTGAATACATTGCTGCTGCTAGCTGCTATGCTCAACTACTATAGATTCAGAATCGGATGTTAGACTATGGATTCAACTTTATGAGTACTCCTATCCATATTGACAACAATAGTGCTATCGGTGAAGCATTCCAAGACAAAGCATATTGATATCAGGTACCATTTCATTAGAGATATTCATGAGAAAGATCTGATTTGTTAGGATCAGTGATCTACGTTTGATTAATTAGAGAGTATTGCAGCGGAATTCGAACAACGAATTAAACAATTCACAAGAACATAATTGATATTTAATGTAACAGTACATGGATATAGAAAGAGAGAATTCTGCAAAAGAAATATTTTATTCATATGCTTTCGTGGTGGCTCAATGTCACACTTACGACTAGGTCAACATTCCTTATATAGGATATGTGACGTCTACTGATGTCACTTGATAGTGACATCTAACAGAATTATTCAAACTACTGAAACTATGCAAACTACAGACAATGTTCTCAACTACTGATTACATCTCATAGAATGCTTAAGTACAAAAACATAAAACTACTGAACTACAACTACTGAAACTATAACTACTGAAAAGTAAATAAAAGGAAACCATCACAACTACTGAAGTTAATTACTTCAGCTGTTGTGACAACTACTAATCACTTTGGTCTTCAGTCTTTGTCTTCAGTCTTTGTTCTTCAGTACTTTACTTTCAGACTTTGTCTTCATCTGATGGCTTCAGACTTTGTCTTCAGTCTTTGTTCTTCAGTATTTTACTTTCAGACTTGTCTTCAGACCTTGAAATCAGCTGATGTCTTCAGCTGTTGTGATCTTCTTCAGCAGTTGTAATGTATGTGGGACTTAGAGGTTTTTCTGATCAGGCTCATTGGTTCTTTTGGTCCAACAAACTCCCCCTGAACCAATGCAGCCAAAACCTCTAAACTTATTAATGATCCCACTTATTCTTGGTAGAAACACCCTCTTGATCAGCTTCAGAGGTAATCAGTTAAGCACAGGCCGGGAAAAGATTTCTAATCTTTTGATTGGCTAAGTATGGAAGGGAACTTTGTCTTGGGAAACTGGACACAGAGTCTTGTCCCAACCATGAAACCTAATTCCCATTAATGAGTCTATAAGACTCACTAGCATAGGCCTCAAGGAGAACAACTTGTTCCTCCTTGGTGAGTTCTTCTGCTTCTCCCTCAAGGAAGAACTCTGGGCCATAATACTCAGACAGGTATCTCACTGTCTTTCCATTTTTCAACTCCACAGTTGTTATCTCTCTGTAAGCAAATTCATCAGGGTGAGAGCCTTCAAGCAACAACTGGAGTTCACTCTTCTGAAGATCTTCAAGTCTTTTGTATAACAACCCCTTCTTGCTCATTTTGTTCTCAAGAATAGATTGAGGGGTTGTCTTGGAGTTGTGACCTCTCTTGAATTCTTCAATGATTTCCCAGGGTGAGACTACCATAGCCAATGTAATTGCAGCATTCAAGGTCTTCTTCACTTGGCCATGATATCTGCTTGGTATATTCTTCTTATGAATTCTAGAACTTACCCTGGGGTCTGGCCAGATCCGCACTCTTTCTCTTTGATGTTGAAAAGTATGTCTAAGAGTGTACAACCTCAGAGCCTGTTTCTTCATTTCTTGAATGGACGAGGACTGAGGGAAATCCTTGTCAACCATCTTGAGAAACTTCTCATCGTGCTGCTTCTGCTGTTTAGCTTCTTCAATCTTTACCTTCACCATCTGCATTTGCAAGTCAGGTGTAATCACTTGTTGACTTCTGTGCTCAGGTGTTTTAAGGTTGAGAACAACAGAGATTGGCAGACAATCTTCATCATCATCATCTTCTTCATCTTCTTCTACCCTCAACACCCTTCTCATCCTTCTGGGTGTATCACTGGGTAAGGTTTGAGGTGGTTTTTGGGGTAAAGGGATTGGTTTTGTGGGTTGAGTTGTGGGTGGCTTAGGTTTAGGGATAGATTTGGGAGATTTTAGAGATAAGGGTTGTGTTTGAGTGGGAATGCGAGAAGACTGACTTAGCATTTTAGTGGTGAGTTTGGATTTGGAGAGCTTTGCCATTTCAGTTCTCTTCCCTGCACCTGTTTCATCCAGTGCTTCGATGATCAACCCTTTATTATAGCCTCCAGCAAAGCAGATTTTCTTGGTTATCTCCAAGATACTGTCTCTGGACCATGCCTTTATCTCTATCAATGATCTTCCAAGGTATTTGGCAATGAATCTGATCATTATCTCCAATCTTTCCCTTTCCGACACCCTATACCAGCCCATCTAGCTTGAATCTCTTCTATTTCCAGCCTTCTGATCTCAGTGTCTAGTGTGGCTCTGTCATGACCTTGTCGAAAGAGCTG
Organism: Flaveria trinervia; assembly: GCA_025506515.1. Taxonomy (NCBI): domain Eukaryota; kingdom Viridiplantae; phylum Streptophyta; class Magnoliopsida; order Asterales; family Asteraceae; genus Flaveria; species Flaveria trinervia. Next base: position 20,544,282 of record CM046457.1, read on the forward strand.
ATCTATAATTTTATCCATGGATCTGCTGTGAGCTTCATCAGCATCTTTGACAAGATCTTCTAAGGATTTATCTTCATCAGCTTTTGACCTAGCACTTTTCTTTCTTTTATATGTGATCAGCTGATCTTCCTTCTTTATCTGTGATCAGCTGTTCTGAGATCGGTTCTTTTTCCACCTCCTTCTCTTTTGCAGGTTCTTTCTCATCATCAACTCTTTTTCTTTTCTTTTCTTTCACTTCCTTAGACTTGGAAGTCTACCCCTATTTGGTTGCATTAGGATCAGGGGCTTGAAAGGCAGAAAGAGATTTGTGAACAACATCATCAATGAGGGTTTGTAGATTTGAGGAGATCCTCTCATTAATGGCTTTATGCACTATGTCAGTGATGATAGGAGTGATGAGAGGTAAGGAGTTTTGAAAGATAGCAACCATCTGCTCAGAGGGGTTCTGTCCCTGAGAGGTGGTGCCAAAAGTGGTGGCTGGTGGCTCACTTAAGTGTGTAGGCTCAGTGTTTGGTGAACCTTCAATTGAAGGTGCCATTTGTGGGGTTTGTGGGGCAGATGGACTTCGATCCCGAGGCATTTTGGCTAGCAGCTCTTTGAGTCTGCTCACCTCAGTCTCTAGGATGGTATTATGGGCTAATACATCATAGAAAAAGCCCAGGTCATCATCAATCTATGCTGAATCACCTGACCTCCTGATAGAATCAGGATGTACATGCTCTGAGTGTAGATTTGTAGAAGCATGTGCCCCTTGATCTTGGTATGGGGACTTCCTGCCTCAGGATTGTGTCCTTCATTGGCAGTTGCCTCTGGTAAGGTCTTATGGATGTTACCAACTTCATCCTGATCATTTGCTGAATCAGTAGAAGTGGCAGCCTTACCAGATGTTCTAATCTCTGTTTCTACACTTGGAGATTGAACATTGTAACCCCTGTGCTGTGGGTTATCAGAAGCATTTTGGTCCTCCCCCTCAATGGTTGAGGTATTCCCAATGGTAAGTGGTTTCTAGGGAGGGGATGAGGAATGCAACTGACTCAGCACTTTAGCAACTATCAATGTTGGGCTTTGAGGGGCGGTTGCATGTGGAGATTGGTCCGAAGCAGATTGCACCCGGGGTGAGAGGTGCTCTTCAATGGTAACCCTCTCAATTGAGATAGGTTCCAGAAATGTGGGATACCCAATTATGGTTGCAACAAGATCCTGTTGAGAGGATACCTGTGCGGCTTCAGCAGGTTGAGTCATGGACATAACTGGGGGGTTGGAACCAGTATGTATTTCCTGTGTTTGTGGTACAGGGGCATCCTCGGGGACTCATCTCCCTGAGTAGCCTTTTTAGGCTGTTGGATTTGGGTTTGGTGGGGACTTTGGATCTGGAAGTGGAGGCTGTGGGTTCCCTCTGCTTGGGTTTTAGCATCCGGGTAGCCCCTTCTAGAGTAGGGTCTGAGTTATGTCTGGAGTATACCTCAGCTAAAACAGCTGGAGCAGGGACTCCAAGACCAACAAGGCCATCAGATTTTAGTTGATTCAAAATTATGGCCATCAGAAACCTGGGATAAAGTAGCCATCTGTTTGCCACAGGTTTTTGAGCCAGATCCTTTAGTTCCATGAACACTATCTCAAAAAAATTTAAATTTTAGCGTTCAAAGATAGAGTACAATACCTGTTGCCTTCGGGAAGACATCTGATCCAAGAAGATGTCTTTCATGCAAGGCAGACATTCACCATATGAAAGATAATTCATTCAGCATCATGGAAGTGCTTTTTAAGTATGGTTGTAGCACTTAAGTCGCCTTCATACCCATTATTGATGAAAGACATATCAGTGATGCCTTTCGGGTATTCTTAACATAGGTGCCATCTGCAAATTTAGGATTTTACAAATGATGTCTGGGGTGATGAGCACCTGTTTCTGGTTCACCAACGACTGGAGAGTGAGTTGGCTATCATTCTCACCAGTTATTACAAAGACGTTGGTCCAGAACTGGGTTAAGGAATCAGGGTATATGGTAGGATTCAGAAGAAAGGTTGTTCGGTATTGGGAACCCACCATAAGATTGATGGCATTGTCAAACTTGTTCCAGAAAGCCGATTTCGAAAGGTAGGCAACAAAGTTGTGTCGGGGTTTGAGTTTCATGGTCGCCATTGTTGAGAGAGAAAATGTTTGAAAAACAGCTAATGAAACGTTTGGCTATAAGTGCAGGTATTTATAGGTTAAGAAAAGGCTGAAAAGAAAACGACTGAAAGTGTTGGTGTTGGCATCAGTTGTTATGAAAACAACTGAAGACTTGGTTTTAACTATCAGACGTTTGAAAACAACTAAAGACTTGGGTTTAGTCATCAGTAGTTGTGAAACTACTGAAAACCTTGGTTTTGTCTTCAGCTGTTGTAAACAACTGAGGACTTGGTATTAGTCATCAGTAGTTGTGAAACTACTAAAGACATGGTTTTGTCATCAGCTGTTTAGGGTGAAACAATAGTTTGTGGAAACAACTGAAGAGAAAATTCTCATCAGTAGTTTTCGTCAATTCTTAGCTTTTCAGCTGTTTCATACTGTCCTCAACACTTACTCATTAGACTTTTTAGTTGTTTTCAGTTGTTTCATAGGACATTAGTACTTATCTGTTTTTACTGACATAGGAGTTATAACTACAGCAGTAGTTGTAACTGCATCAGTTTCTTTTAACAGAATTAGTACATATTTGTGACATGTTTACTAATGATCATCAGTACTTGTTTACTGAGATCATCAGTAGTTATCACTTATTCTAGCTACAGCATACCAAGCCTTAACACAAGGTTTTGGAATGTTGAACTATCCAAAGGCTTAGTAAATATATCTGCAAGCTCATCAGCACTAGGCACAAACTTTGGATCAATCAGACCTTTTTCGAAACAATCCCTAATAAAATGGTGTCTGATCTCTATATGTTTGGTCCTAGAGTGCTCGACTGGATTCTTGATAATGCACAGAGCTGAAGCACTATCCATTAATAATGGAGTCTTAGTCTCTGTAATGCCATAATCCAATAGTTGGTTTTGAAGCCAGAGTACCTGAGATGTACAACTTGCAGCAGCAATGTACTCTGCGTTAGCAGTGGATGTAGCAACAGATGTTTGTTTCTTACTCTGCCAAGAAATCAAACAGTTGCCTAGGAATTGACATCCACCAGAAGTTGACTTTCTGGTTAACTTACACCCTGCATAGTCACTATCAGAAAAAGCAACTAATTTGCATGAGTGTCCAGTTGAATACCAAAGACCTAGAGATTGTGTACCTTGCAGATATCTAAAGATTCTCTTCACTGCAATCAAATGAGACTCTTTAGGAGCCGCCTGAAATCTAGCACAAACACAAGTTGCAAACATGATATCTGGTCTAGAAGCTGTTAAGTACATCAAGGACCCAATCATACATCTGTAAAGTGTTTCATCAACAACTTTGCCTTTCTGATCTGCATCCAGTTGTGTGGTGTTGCAAATGGGAGTAGAACAGGGCTTACAATTTTGAAAATCAAACTTATTCAAAAGTTCTTTTGTATTTTTGATTGATGAATAAAGGTTCCATCGGCCTTTTGTTTGATTTGCAAGCCTAGAAAGAACTGTAATTCTCCTATTGCACTCATCTCAAACTTTTGTTTCATTAAAGTTGTAAAATCATCACACAACTAGGTATCAGAGATGCAAAAATAATATCATCAACATACATTTGAACAAGTAGCTTATGTTGATCCACTTTCTTAATAAACAAAGTTTTATCTATGGAGCCTCTAGTGAAATTATTTTTAAGAAGAAAATTTGAAAGTGTTTCATACCAGGCTCTAGGAGCTTGCTTCAACCCATAAAGAGCCTTATCAAGTTGATACACCCAATCAGGATGTTTATTGTCCTCAACACCTGGTGGTTGACACACATAAACCTCTTATTTTATTTTACCATATAAAAATGCACTTTTGACATCCATTTGAAAAACTTTAAGATTATGGAATGCAACATAGGCTAAAAACAATCTAATTGCCTCTAGTCTGGCTACAGGGGCAAAGATTTTATCATAATCAATACCTTCTTCTTGTGAAAACCCTTGTACAACCAGTCTAGCCTTTTTCGTGACAATAAACCATTTTCATCAGTTTTATTCCTAAACACCCATTTAGTGCCTATTGCACACTTACCTGGGGGTAGAGGAACCAGTTCCCACACTTGCTGCTTTTTGAACTGAAGTAGCTCAAGCTGCATGGCTTCAACCCATCCATTATCTCTTAAAGCAACATGATAGTTTTTTTGGCTCTAGCTGACTGATGAACAGAGCATAGAAACAGAAGTTAGACAATTGACGTCTGGTTGAGACACTAGCATTGATATCACCAATAATTTGAGACATGGGGTGATTCTTCAGCTCTTGGTATACTATAAGATCAGTGTAAGTGTTTGTAGCCGGTTCAGCAGCAGCAGATGGTGATCCAGATTCTTGAAACCAAGTATTAGATGGCAAGTCAAATGATGTAGAGGAGTCAGAAATCTCATCAGCATTTGTTGTGGATGGAGCTACAGAAGCTACAGGAACATCAAGTTTAGCAGACACAGGTAGTTGGTCACTAAACTTGAAAAGATGAGTGCTGATATCATCATCATCTTCAGTACCACCAGGTGGAAGACTTGCAGCAGAAGATGATTTATCCACATGATCTGCAACAGATGGAGATTGTTAACGAACATATTGCAGTATGTCCAGATCAAACAACTCCACAGGGTTTTGTGGAATTTTATCCTTCGGAGATTCATTGAATTTCACATGCAAGGTTTCTTCAACTATCTTTGTTCTGCAGTTGAAGACCTGTAAGCCTTACATGTGGATGAATAACCTATAAAATACCCTGCATCCACCTTAGGATCAAATTTTCGGAGTTGATCCTTTGTGTTGAGAATGAAACAAGGACACCCAATGGTTTTGAAGAATGAAATTAGAGGAGCCAAATGATGTAGAACTTCATATGGCGTCTTCATCAACCTCTGATTTACTAACACTCTATTCTGCACATAGCAAGCTGTGTTAACAGCTTCAGCCCAAAAGGTCAATGGCAAACCAGAGTCAGCCAACATAGACCTTGCAGCTTCAATTAGGGTCCTGTTCTTTCTCTCCACTACTCCATTTTGTTCTGGAGTCCTTGGGATGCTAAACTGCCTATTGATTCCTTTTGATAGATAAAAATCATCAAGTGTATGGTTTCTGAATTCAGTTCCATTATCATTCCTTATACACTTGACTGATAGGGAATACTGCTTCTCAACATACAACACAAAGTTTATAATCGTCTGAGCAACTCAACCTTTGAATGCAAGAAGAAAGTCCATACAAATCTGGAGTAATCATCCACAATTACCATACAGTATTTCTTCTTTGCCATGCTCATCACTCTCACATGACCAAATAGATCCATGTGCAGTAACTGCAAGCAGGCAGTGGACTTAGGTTTTTCAATAGGAGGGAATGAGACTTTGTGCTGTTTTCCTTTTAAACAAGCAGTGCAGGTTTCATCACAGTGGAACTCCTCTATTGGTAGACCTCTCACTAAACTATTATGGATTAGTTGATTCATGTTTTTGAGATTAACATGACCCAGCCTTCTATGCCACAGTTTAGATTCCTGATGGGAGGCTTTGGAGAACGGACAAGGATGACTTTTCAAATCAATCTTCTTTGACAAATCCAAGGCATATACTCTTCCAATCCTGTTCGCCTTCAGGAGAGTATGATCATCCAATACCTTGTCAATCAGCCTCAAAACTTGGGAAGACAGAATCTGCAGTTCTGGCTTGTGAAAAGCGCAACATGCCCTTTATCACACATCTGACTGACACTCAGTAGATTATACTTGAGATTCTCCATATGGTTAACATCATCAAATCTGATATCTCCATTAGACACATATCCTTTCCCGATGATGTAACCCTTGGCATCATTTCCAATTGAAACAAACCCTTCTTTCCTTGAGAGTAGTCATTAAGAAGAGAACTACTCCCAGTCATATGCATAGATCCTCCACTGTCTACATACCAGATGCTCCTTTGGGATACTGAAGAACCTGCATTTATCATGAAGAACTAGTTAGGTTTTGAGACCCAAACCTTTTTGGTTTTGGGTCTGTTTTCATCAACAGATTTAACCATAACTTGTTTCTTATGAATAACAGATGATGAAGAGGAGATGGTGCTGAAATGGATTCCTTGGATTTGTGCTTGGAATGGCTTTTCAGTGGTTTGATCACAGGTGCATCTAGTTGGTTCACTCTCCCCAACAAATGCTGAACCATCATAACAAGTTTGTTTGATTGTAGCCAAAGCTTTCAGCTCTTGTGACATATCAGTACTTGTGTATGATGAGTTCCTGTGGCCCACCATTTCCTCCTTGAAATTCACAGACTTAGTCTGAGATTTATCATGAGGGGCACTATCAGCTGTTTTATGATAAACCCTATCCTTCTTTTTGGGTTTGGATGAAGGCTTGGGTTTATCACATTGGGATGATTGTGGTACAAAGTTGGTCTCAAACTCATTTTTCATTTCATCCATCTGGATTTTAATGAGCTTGTCTCTGTTGAGTTTGGAACCCTTCTGTACCAACATTCATCAGAAAGATGATTGAATTTACCACATATTTCACATGGCTTATTCTTCATCTTGAATTGATCAACTGCTGATGTGGAAACTACTGAAGGTGTGCTCTTTAGTACTTTCCTCCTTTCAGTATTTGTATTAAGTACTGAAGGATCTGTAACAACTGAAGACTTGTTCTTCAGCTGTTCACTATCAGCAGTTGTTAATCCTTTTATTTCAGATGATTTAAAATGCTTTTCAGATGTTGTGTCTTTCCCTTCAGTGCTTGAGATACTTTGAGGGACAACATCTGAAGTACTCAGCTTCATGTGCTTATCAGTAGTTCACCCATCAGGCAATTGATTTTCTGAGGTATCAACACTGATTTCATCTTGTGATTTTGGTGATCACTTGAAGATGATGCACATGATGATGTGGTTTGGAAATTACTTTCACCTTCAGGTTTTGCTATTGATTTTGGAGTAAAATCTGTAGGTGGTGCAATGTGGTTGTAACCTATTCCAAACTTCACATTCGAAGCAGATTGCTTGCTGAGCAGCATTTCAAATCCCTTGCAGGATGATACCCAGCGGTCACACTCAACTTGGGTAACTGCAAGTTTTTCTTTGAGTTCTCTTTGGTTCTCAAGAATGACCTCTAGCTTAGCCTTTTCATCAGTTAATTGGCATTTAAGCTTATAAATCTCATCATCTTTATCCTTAAGGACAGACTCATATTCAGCATTTCTTTTAGAAATAGTTTGCTCAAGCTCAAGATTTTGATTAATTAAAGCTACATTTGCCTCTCTAATAGAGATAAATGCAGTTATGCAAGATTCAGAACATAGCTTAGCCTTAGCCTCAAGGATACCTGGGTTATCTGTGATGAAGATGCATTGGAGCATGAACTCTCAGTAGACTCCAGGGCCATGAGAGCTAGATTCCCAAAAGGTTGTTCACTACCATGTTGACCATCACCAGCAAATAATTGCTCATTACCAGAGAGATCATCTGGTAAACTGCTCCAGTCAACAACACCAGGGGTGAAGAAGCTATGATGAGGTTGTGATTTAGATGATTGAGATGGTATAGGCTCAGGTAAGGATTGAGGTTGTTGTGCAAGAGGAACTTGAACTGGATTTGGCTGAGGCATATAATAGCAGGGATATGGATACGACATTGGACCCTGAGAGACAAAATATGCAGGAGATATAGGTTGTGAATGATGACCAGAACTAGTAGGATGTTGCCCTCTGTTTTGTGAACTATTGCTTGGAAAAGTCTTAAAAGGTGCAGAGGAGTTAGATCCAGTTGATCTACACTCTCTTGCAAAGTGCCCAAGCCTGTGGCATTTGTGACACCTCAACTTACTCTTGTCAAAACCAACTTTGGTTTTGCCAGAGAGTCCTGGAAATTTCCTACTAGTTCTCTTGTAGAACTTTTGAGATCTGATATTAATCAAGGCCATTTGGCTCAGAATATCCATCTCTTCTAAGTCATCATCAGCAATACCCTTTAAATCAGCCATAATGAAACACAAATTGTCACTATTACATCCTGACTAACTGTCAACAATAACAAATGCATGATCTGAACCGTTTGAAGACAAATCTATATGCTTATCATAATTGCTTTCTGATGCAGCATATTCTGACTCATGACCAACCAAGGCAGTGTTCCCTGGTACAAAGTCATCAGTGAGCTTTCCTGATGATGCCAGTTTCCTTTTCTGCTCTATCACTCTTTCAAATGTAAGCAGTTTCCCATGGAGTTGGGTGAGAGATAGGCTATCCAGATTTGCACTGGAGCGTAGGACAATGGTATATGTGTCCCATCTCTCAGGCAGTGACCTGAGGAATCTATTGTTCATCTGACTATTGGTGTAATCATGTTTGACCATTTTCAGCTCAGAGATCAAATAGGAAAAACGCTCAAACTGTTGAGTCAGTGACTCACCCTTCCTATGAGAGAATGTTTCATATTGTTGGGCAAGGATTTCTCTGTTGTTTGCTAAGACCTTATCTGTTCCACCAAATTGTTCCTTCAATGCATTCCAGAGGTCATGAGCAGTTTCATGATGCATAAGCCCAGAATAGATTCATTCGGCAGTGTCATGGCCAAAATTCCATGGGCTTTAGCATCAATCTCAAACAGTTTTCGATCCTCATCTGAGTATTGTTCCTTCTTCTTCGGAACCATTTGGTTGATTTCTGGATTGTTCACCATAGGCTTGTGTGGACCATGTACCACAGATGTCCAACAACCTGAACTATTAACAGACAGGTGATGAAGCATTCTTCGTTGCCATATGTTATACTCAGTCCTAACCAGCATCGAAGGCTTGGTTGAGGAACGGTATTATGAGGGTCATTAGAAGGAGTAGTCATTCTCATATTCAACCAAATTCAATTAAGTTTTAACTGATTTAGAACAAAACACAACAAACCAATATGAACCAAGAGAAGACTCAAAGCAAATAACTGAAAGCAGCAGAAATTCAATGATCTATAACCAATTCTTGCAAATATTCTAATTCAATCAAACTTAGATATCGAAATAGCAGTTTCAATGATCAATTTTTAGATCGATCAATGATTAACCAGCTCTGATACCATTTGTTAGGATCAGTGATCTAAGTTTGATTAATTAGAGAGTATTGCAGCGGAATTCGAACAACGAATTAAACAATTCACAAGAACACAATTGATATTCAATGTACTAGTACACGGATATAGAAAGAGAGAATTCTACAAAAGAAATATTTCATTCATATGCTTTCGTGGTGGCTCAATGTCACACTTTACAACTAGGTCAACATTCCTTATATAGGATATGTGATGTCTGCTGATGTCACTTGATAGTGACATCTAACAGAATTATTCAAACTACTGAAACTATGCAAACTACTGAGAATGTTCTCAACTACTCATTACATCTCAGAGAATGCTTAAGTACAAAAACATAAAACTACTGAACTACAACTACTGAAACTATAACTACTAAAAAGTAAATTACAAGTACTGAAAGGAAACCATCACAACTACTGAAGTTAATTACTTCAGTTGTTGTGACAACTACTGATCACTTTGGTCTTCAGTCTTTGTTCTTCAGTACTTTACTTTCAGACTTTGTCTTCATCTGATGGCTTCAGACTTTGTCTTCAGTCTTTGTTTTCAGTACTTTACTTTCAGACTTTGTCTTCATCTGATGGCTTCAGAATTTGTCTTCAAACCTTGTAATCAGCTGATGTCTTCAGCTGTTGTGATCTTCTTCAGCAATTGTAATGTCTGTGGGACTTAGAGGTTTTTCTGATAAGGCTCATTGGTTCTTTTCGTCCAACATGATTAAACTAATCAAAGTTGACTCAAATGAACAATATGCTGATTTGTTCACCAAAGCTTTTGATGAACAAAGATTTAAGTATCTCATAACAGTTATTGGGATGATAAACATTGATTAGATTACCTCTTTTGAAAACCTTTTAATATGTAATGTTCTATGTCAATACAATTTAAGCCCTGTTACAGAAGGTCTCTCTGAAATTTTCTAAGTAGAAATTTCTCCGAAGAGAAATTAACCCTCGAAAGCTATTTTCATATCTTTCGATGCAAAATTTCTCAAAGGATAATTTTCTTCTCCGAAGATTTTTTAGTCTCGGAAGAAGCGATTAATCTCATCTCAGATCTACTTTCGAGGCTTATACACACTCTCCATTCAGAAAGCAATCCTGATCTTCAGAAGCAAAGTCTTTACTTCAGAATTAAGAATTTCCTTCGGAAGACAAATTACCTTCGGAAATGTTTTATATTCGGAAGAGAGATTTTACTGTGTAACGGAAATCTCTTGTGCCCCACACTGTAAAAAGCAAAGATTTTGTTAATGATGTCGGATTACTTAACTGATTTTAACCTTACCGCCACTGTCATTTCTTCCACTAAAACATCACATCACCTTATCCTAACCCCCATTACCGCCTTCCCACCCTCTTTTAAATAATCCCAATTATTCAATTTCATCTTCTTAATTGAAATTTTTACTGCCCTAGAAATTTTCTCTACTCCAACTTTACCTAAGCTCAAATCATCCTCATTCACCTTTCTCCAATGGCACTTAACTCTCAGCACAACCAAGTCGCACTTCTTGATTCTTCAAGAGATGCTAACTTCTCTGTGTTGGATTCTATATGCCCAAGACACATAGAACATTGATGTGGTTAGTATGTCATGATCCAAGTCGGGTTATACCCAATAACAAGCTTTGCAATCACCGATAATTATTCAATTGATGATATGATCATGCAATTAAATAATAACACCAAATTTAGAAAATGGGTTTTATAAATAAGTTGCATATAAGATGGAACAACTTATTAGGATATTTTGTTCAAGAATATTACTTAGTGTTATTTAAGTTAGTTAGATAACATTAAATAATAAAAGAGTGTAAAGTTATACAATTAAAATTTAATTGTACAACTTATAAGGGACTAGTTTTATAAAAATGTTTGCTTAGGTTTTGGGGGGAAAACTTTTATTTGGAGACCATTTTCGGCCGCCCCCCTTCCTATGAGAGGTCTTTTTACTTTCTTGTAAACTACAACTTATATTACTAGTCCAACACTCAAGACATCTATCTCTTTCATACATGCAAAACAAAAGTTAGAAGCTCCAATCTCTCTCTCTCAAAACACTCGAGTTCCAGCAGTCTTTGGAGAGGTATTGGAGTTATTTTGGTGTTCATCTCCCTAGCAAGAAGAGGTGTTTGCAAGTTAGCTTGGGGTATACAAGCTTGAGGGGTCCTTTCCTTGGAGCCTTGGCTGAGTTTTGACCATCTATCTTCCTTTTTGGTCGACTATCAAGCTGTTGAAAGGTAGTTTTTTCACAGCTCATTGTAGCTGTGATTTTATGTACATTACATATGTTTCATAGCTTGCTTATTCACATATAATGATCCTTTGATTTTGGGTTTGTTTTATACATATATATGTCACCATAAGAACATGAAATTTCAGCTTTATAATCATGTTTCAAAATCATTTCCGCTGCGTTTTTCTGAAAGTTTAAAAGGTTAAACTTTGATTTTATGTTCTAACAAATCAACACTCTAAAATCATCTCTTTTCTCACCCAATCATCTTACTACACAACCCTTACCGTTACCCCACTGTTTACTCCAATCAAATGGCTGAATTTTGGGAAAATGGTCAAGTCGAAACCCTAAACAAGATTCATGTATTAAGGTCCAGCATGTGTGGACAAGAGTTGGTCATTAACGAACAACTTATCAGGGAGCATCTCGAGCTTCATGATGATGGAGCTCCTACTGAATTCCCCAAAGAAGATTTAGACAACACTTATATCCTCATGGGATATGGTGGAGACGTAAGGAGGTCGACAATTTACAAGTACAACTTCTCCTACAACTGGAAGTTCCTCATGCATGTTGTTCTCCACTGTCTGTCCAATGAATCTGGGGGATGGGATCAAATCCATTTTGAACTAGGATGCTTAGTTCATGGACTGGTGAGAGGCCCCCGCTTCAATTACTCAAGCTTTGTGTTCACCAATCTCATTGGGAATCTTCAAAGAGAGACATTCTTTATGTATCCCCGATTCATTCAACACATAATCAACTGTGAGTTGGAACAGAGTACGATTGTTTGTGCAGCTGCTCTGACTGTCCCTCACATGAGGCCTACCATCTTCAAGACTTTGAAGAAGGTGTCCACCAACTTCACTGGAAGGTACACTTCTCTACTTCCAGGAATGATTGAGTGCATAGCTCCTAGTGACATCCCTGTTCACCCCACAGGTGATGAACCCACACCAGCAGCCACCTCCATAATGCCAACACTGCCTTCTCTACCCATCATCACATACCAGAGACGCCCTAAACAAACCCTTGTTCAATCTACTCTGATTGAGCAAGCACATCCTGTTCAATCCAAAAAGACTAGAGTGGAAACATGGGCTCCCACTCAGTCTGAGGTCTCACCATCCTTCTCATTCGATCTGAATTTGGGTTTTTAGTCTCCTCAGTCTTAAACCCATGAGCCCGACACCCAAACCAACAACCCTCAGGATGAGTATCTACACTCTAATGAGCAGCCAACAAGGAACAGCCCCACCAAAGGCTCAATGCCTGTAGACATTGACCAAGATCCCGGGTCAGTAGGCTTACCATCCCTATCATTCACTGACCTTCTTTTTAAAACTGATGAAGAGATAAAATCTCTCCATGACAATGAAATTGATCTACAACACCCTCTCCCAAATAAATAGAGCCCAGAGAGATCCCTTATTTCTAGCCGCCATCAGCAGCCCACACTAAGGTGAGTCCCACTGATGTGGGAAGCATGCAACTCCTCATAAAACAACTTTTGTCTAAAGTCTCAAACCTTGAATCCATGGTTAGGACTTTCTAAGAAAGGTCCGCCACTCAGCAACTTGAGATTGATAATCTCAAGGCTCACCTAGCTGAGAAACAGACTGATAGATTTGTTAGGCATGTACCTGTTTAGGTCTCATTGACTTCTTCCTCTAGCTCATCTAGCTCTCAAGATGATGCTACAAAAAAGGGGCAGAATGTTCAGAGACAAACACTTGAGGACCCACAGACTCATACTTCAACCTCAACATCTTCTACTCCTATCATCACTTTGTCTGAGCCATCTCAAGTTGTACTTCAAATAGACCCAAAGATGCTCAGAGATCTCTACAGACTCTTCACCAAGTTTCTATTGAGATCCTCTACTGATCAGCCAAGCCCAGATGCTGCAATGATTTACTGCGGAGCTGAAGAGATTTAGAGGCTAACTGCACCTTCTACCACTGTGGAAGAAGTTGGTCAACCTAAGGTCCACATGGAACCTAAGATTCATTTTGAAGGGGAAATGGGGACTGATGGCCCAGCAACTAAAACAGCCGGGACAGAATCTGCAGTTCCTCAAACTTCCGAAGCTGAAGTTAAAGCCTCGGAAGTTGAGTCTTCTGAAGCTGAAATGGAAGCTGCGGAAGGACTGTTCAAGATGTCCGAGGAACTGATCATCACAGATGCAATCCTAGAAATGGCATCTGAGGTGAACAGTGAGGACTTTCTGAATCTACCTCCATCCCAGACACCCTCTTTGTCTCTCTCACAATCAGAATCCACTCTCTAAGAACCACCATAGTCAGGCTCTTCAAAAGATAACAAAGGGAAAAGGAAGATGACTGCGGAAGAGCTTCAAGAAGAGGAGGAGATTGAGAAATAAAGAAGAAAGGAAGACTTCCAACTGAGAAGTTGCTAGCTGCTAAAGCAGCTGCAGCCAATCAGGAGGATGTCAATAATAAAAGGAGAGAAGAGATAATTGATTAGCTCATCCAGTTAGGAGCTGCCAATGAAGAAACACTCCTATTACTACTAAAGGAGTTAGTGGAACTAGAAAAGGCAACCAGACTGCAACTTGAGAAACAACAAGAAGTAGCCAGGTTGGCCTTAGAGAAATAGAAAGAAAAAGAATAGAAGGAGGCTGACTTGCAGCAGAGGAAATATAGGATAGAGTTCCTAATCTCTAGAGGCTTCAATCTTCAGGAACTCTCTCCACACGACAATGAAACAATCCTTTGGCTCTACAACAAAGAGCAGATCAAATGGAGAAATAGAGAAGAAAGGCTGCAAGAGAAAAGCTAAAGGAAAGGAAGAATAAGGAGGAAGAAGTAAAGACCACTACAACCAAGAAGCTCAGTGAAAAGGCCTGGATGAAGGACTATCTCCAGGCTCATGGCTTCTCTGGAAGGCAGGTGGGTCCCATGTCAGAGAAGACACTCCAACGGATTGTCAGCGAAATCAAGGCTGGCATCTATTTGGGAAAGAGAAAAGAGATGTACAGAAGGGTAAAGGGGATGACCTTCACTGCAACTACACAACCACAACCTGATCCCTCACCCTTACCCTTCATCATCAAGACTGAGCCCTTCACCCCTGAACCCACATCCTTACCCTCACCCGTTTCATCACCTCAACCACCTAAACTTCCCATCCTTTAACCAAAAACACTTCCCAAAACCTCTGAACCACAACCTACCCAACAACCATCCCCTCAGCCTTCTCAACATCTCTCTCTTGAGGAGTTCAAGGTAATCAAGACCAAGCTCATCAACTGCACAACTTTGAGCAAAGTCTCATGTGATGAAGATTCTATCAATACCACCTATGTTGATGGATCTTCTTGTTCCCTCACAAGAGATCAATTCCTTGATTTACCTAGAGGAACATTGTACCAAGCAGCTAGACTTCTAGGTCTCAACTCAGATTCACTAAATAATGAAGAGAGGAAACTTAGAAGGAAACTGGTGACTCTGCTGGATACTAAGAAAGAGGACAAGATTTCCAGTTAGTCTCTTATGCCTAGAAAAGGAATAATCCGGTGGAGGTTCGATGAAACTTCTCACAACTTTGTTGTTGAGAGGAGAATGGTGAAGTCAACAGACTTAATGCAACCTCTCTGTTACACTCCAGCAAATTTGATATTGCTGAGTTAGCAGAGAAGCTATTCTCCAACCCCTCAAACTCTGAAGTTGCTGCACTAATCAGAAATCATCTCGGCAGTCTTCATCTAGCTGAGCTAACTGGAAAGGCCAAGATTGAAGAAGAGTTGAGATTGAGAAGGCATGAAGACAAGGAAAGACCTCCTACCAAAGGCACTTCCTTTCTACAGATGGTAGAGGGTCCTGAATTGGAACCTATAGTTAGATGGGAATATGATATAGTTCCCATCAACTAACTCTTTTCAGAGGGCAACAACAGAGGGTACATATTATCCAACGTGACAGACTGGACTTCCTGTCTACCAAGGATTTGTACAAACTTCTCAGCACCACATCAGGAAGAACAAGGAAACAGATAAATATCTACTCTCCTTGGTGCTGAAAGTTTTGAGAAATAGAAACAAGTGAGGTTTTGGTAGCATCAGCCTAGGGGGAGTTTGTTAGATCAAGAAGAAGGCTGGTGCAACCAAAACCAAATCACTTAGATAATTTTGGTGCTACATGTAAAGGCTTTCGAAGCTTAGCATGGAACTTTAGAAGGTTGTAGAGTTCTTCTGAAGATAAAGTGAAAGATCAACTTCCAAAGACAGGACTCTACTTCTGAAGTCAAGAACATGCTTCTGAAGGTTAAGTCTTAGAAGAGCAATCAGAACACTACTTCCGAAGTAATAAGAAAAGAAGATGTTCCCAAGCCTTAGAAGAAGCAGCCTCTTCTAAAGTATAAGTGGCTTCGGAAGTACTTGTTCTTCCGAAGCCATTTAACCTTTGGAAGACACTGCTATGAACCATTGGACATAAGTATGGCCTCTGACACTCCACTGCAGACCTTTGATACTACATGAAGTTTTATCAAAGAGCCATGTAGTTGACCATACTTTATTCCACTGTTTACCTTTTTATGGTAGTACATGTTACCAACTTTAGTTGGTGACAAAAGGTAAGTCAGGGACATGTCCTGACTACCAAATCTCAGATAAGACTTTATCTGAGATACCTTAAACTATAGTCTTGTAGTATAGGCTTTAGTTATAGGATCCCAACGGTATCAGAGTATATCCGGCTGTAGATTGTATTATGTATAGTTTCTCATTGTAACTCGAAAAGATAAGCTTGTAAGAGTCTTGTAATATTAGAGTTGAGAAGCAATATATGCAAGTACCTTGAAAATTACTTTCTGTGTTCTGTATTACCTACTATATTTTGATCAACTCTTATTGACTCTATCTTCATCTGAGTGTTGTTCAAGTGAGTTTGAGAGAAAAACTAAGTATTAAGTGACCCTTAACGATCCTGCAGATTCATTATTGTTTCAATCTTAATTATTTAATAAATTTATTCGTCCTTATGGAAATAGAATACAATTGGCTATATTATTTTATTTAACCTAATTATCAAAACCCCAAATTCCAATTGAAACTCTTATCCATGTTTAGTCGTTGATCATATCTTTATTCTAATTTTGAGGCCTCAACCCTTAGGTTGAATCGAGAAGTAACCGTTGGAGAATATTATTTTCTTATTACTATTCAAAAATGCACCTTATATACCATGTGAGTTCTCCATGCCCCTTTTTACTTTATTTCACACCTTTTAGGGTGAAACATGTTAACTTTATAAACTTACAATTGTAAACATCTTGATACTTGTAAATTCATATGAAATTCATCTTTACTTTTGTCATGGTTATTAATATTATTATGAGTGTTATATGATATACATTATATGTTGACAATCATTAACTATTGCTAGCATGGCGACGTCATAGATCTATGGGCCTAACATGCCTACTTGGTTAATCCAAGTACACTTAGTTAATCGTTTAATCTTGTAATCTTGTGTAACACCGGTTATTTATAAAAGACAAAGAAAGAAGAATAAAGTGAAGAAAAAGAAAGAAAATATATTTTACCCAAGTATAAGGGTAAAAAGTATTCAAAAGAACAAAATGTTTGAAAAGTGGGTGTAAAAGGTGATGGCCTCCCATCACTCTCTCTACACACATAACATTTGAATTTTTTTCTTTAGAGAGAGAGAAGAGCTGAAAACTCTCAGTTTGAAGAAGAACAAGAACAAAAGTTTGAATTCAAGGTAAAAATTCATGTGTTTATGGTGTTCTTAATTGGTTTTATCCTCAGTTGTATGCTTATGTGTGGTTGTGTGTGTTCGGGTGTGTGTTTTGGTGGGTTTCTAGGTGTGAACTTGTACCAAACGGGTTTGAATGAAGTCTTATCCAAAGAGGCTGCTAAGGTGAGTTCTAGAACCCATTCTTACATATTTTTAACTAATTTGGGGCTGGAAATGCATGTATGAACATTTTAAAAAAGTTAGGTTTCATACCCGTATGTGTGTATGTGTGTATGTTGCGGGTTGGGTTTGATTTTGGGCTATGTATGGGTTTTATGATGTTATGGTTGTGTTTTTATGGCTTAAAATGTAAGATTTAAGCTTAGAACATGATAGGTGATGTTTGGGGACTGAAATCTGATGTTTAGGTGCGAATGAGGCTGCTCATACGCCCAAATAGGGGTCATGCGCCTAAGTTTTAAAATTTGCCTAAGTGTTCCCATACGCCTAAAACTTCATGCACCCAAAGAGGGCTCATGCGCTTGAAATGTCCTCATGTGCCTGGATGTCCATGCGACTAAAGTTAATACGGATGAACAAGTTAATGCGGATGAACAAGTTAATGCGGATGAAACAAGTTAATGCGGATGAAACAAGTTAATGCGGATGAAAGTTGTGCGACTGGAGGGATTGCGGATGAAAGTTGTGCGACTGGAGGAAATGCGGATGAAGAGTCTGCGGGAAAAGAACTGTTTTGTTCTTCCGCATTAACAAATGCGGAAGACCAGAAGTGATGCGGACAAGTTCTGCTCTTACGCATTGGCAAATGCGGAAGAGTGGAGGAAATTCGATCGAACAGATGAAATGCGGATAAACATAAGAAATGTGGATGAACTAAGAAATGCGAATAAACAAAAGAAATACGGATGAACATAAGAAATGCGTATAAACAGAAGAAATGCAGATGAACATAAGAAATGCGGATGAACATAAGAAATGCGGATGAACAAAAGAAATGCGGATGAACAAAAGAAATACGGATGAACAATAAGAAATGCTGATGAACAAAAGGAAATGCGGATCAAGACTTAGTTTATTTTTCTGAATTTCGGGGAAAAGTGCAGATGTAGGTTTTGACTTGAGTGGTTCTCGGGGGTTCATGTAAGCTGACTTTTGAGGTCATAGATGATGTGATGGGCATGAATGATATATGATGATGACGTATGATGTATGATTGATATATGATGGTATGTATGATGCTTGTTATGCATGTATGATGGTGATGTTTGTATGTTCTTGTTATTGTTCCTTATTATGATTGGTTATTTCCCATGGCTTTATGTTGAATGTTAATGAATGAAATGAAAAGTATTATGTAACGTAAAGTGGAAGATAAAGAAAAGAGAAACATAATGATAGAATGCATGCATTAATGAATAAAAGATGGTAAAGAAAGTCTTGCAAGCACTGTATAGAGAAACACACTTAGTGAAGAGTGTTAGTTCAACACTGTGTGGGATAGCTACCCCAAAAGGATGCACACCAGGGTCCATCTTTATGACTGAGCATTTGGATGGAACCTTTGTCGCTTACCCTAGGTGTTGTGGTCAGGCTGCTGAGCGCCATGATAGGGGGGTCTATGATAGACCTCGGCCTAGTACCCACTTTATGCCTGACGGTGGGGTATAGCACATGACAATGGTACACCTGAATTTACCCTAGGTGTTGTGGTCAGGCTGCTGAGTGCCATGATGGGGGGTCTATGATAGACCTCGGCCCAGTACCCACTTTATGCGTGACGGTGGGGTAAAATTCATGGTTTTTAACGGGATGTAAAGAAGTAAAGATGAACGTACAAATAAAAGTAAATAATGAAAGTTAACAAATGAATGATGGAGATAATAACGATATTATCTACGTGTACGTATGATGTGTGACCACATACAAATGTAAATAATGGTAAATGAAAGTAATGTATGTTTTATTTTAAAACTAGAACTCACTCAACAACACTGACTTTTATGTGTTTCCAGTTGGCAGGTAATGTTGCTGAGGATGGCACGGGGTGGCTACTCGGCTCGTTTTAGATGGAATCCATTTTTATAATGCTTTTGTGATGTAATGCAACAAGTATTTTGCAACCAGTTAACGATGTATTATTTTGGAAAAACTTTTATAATGAAATGAGATTGTTCGTTTTAATGTTTCCGATGCAATGTTTTCTTAAATAAATGTAATTATATGTCTTATGTGCAATGATTGGCCAGCTATAAGCGCCCCAAAAATGGGGCCTTACAAGTTGGTATCAGAGCCAAAGTTTATGTGAAATGGGTAAAGTTTCAAAATAAACCTAAACTGAAAATGGGACGGAAAGGGAAGGGATGCCAGTCTGAGTAGTTGCGTGCCATAAGGTATTTTCGTAATGATAACCGATATTATATGCGCGTGTTATGTGGTTTATGTGCTGATTGTAGATTTAGATACTGATGTAGTCAGGTTAGGTAATGCTCGGGGTATGAAGAGTAAAGTACGTGGCTAATCGCAACTGGCCACTGTAATTAAGGACTTAGTATACTTGACATAAACTGAGTTGTTCCCTTGAATGACTGTGTTGGTGTTTAAATCTTTTAGTATGTTAGAGGATGGTTGGTGGTAGATCATCTAAAGCTTCATGTGGTGGAGGTCGTGGTGCTGAACCACGGGTTACGAGAGGAAGGCTTAGAGCCGAAAAGGTGGTTCATGAAGAACCCAAGACTCCTCATCCGGAGGGAGGAGATGAGAGTGTTATTTTGAGAGCCTTAGTAAAGGAGGCTGTAGTTGAAGAAGTGCATCAAGTCATGCAGACAATCTTACTGTCTGTGGTGACCGAAGTGATTAAGGCTATACGGGAGGGGGAGAGGAAGGAAAGGAGTAAACCTACGGGCGAGAGGAGATAGCCTGAGACTGAAATGGTTTTTTCTGATGACTAAGAGGAAGAGGAAGAAGAAGAGCCTACGCCAAAGGCGGCCTAAGGCTGCAACTATGGGGCATTTCAAAGATGCAAGCCCCTACCTTCGATGGTAATGGCACTGCTACTGCTTCTCACTGATGGGTGAGAGAGATGGAAGCTATTCTGAATATCAGCGAGTGTTGAGAGGACCAAACGATGAAGTTTGCTGCCCTCTCGTTGTGGACTTGGCTCTATGTTGTTGGGACAATATTGCCCAAGCTGAGGGTAGCCAGGCTATTGGAAGAATGTGATGGCCGGAGTTGAAGAGGCTGGTGATTGAGGAGTTCTGTCCTTACCGTGAGATGGACAAAGTTGAGAGGGAGTTCTTGCAGCTGGAGGCGGGAATGATGACACATCAGCAATACACCACCAAGTTCAATTAAATGGCACGGATGGTGCTTGATCAGGTAACACCTTTATCACGAAAGATCAAGAGGTATATTCAGAGCTTGCCAGCGGACATCCGAAGGCACATGATCACCACCCGGCCGAGCATGTTTAGGTCAGCGGTTGATTTGGCAGGGAGGTTGTATGATGAGAGAACTATGGTGGTGGCTGAAGGTAGCAAGAAAGGTGGTAGTGACCGGAATTGGACGGGACAATGTTTGGTCGAGGTGGTGCCCCGACTAGTAACAAGAAGACAAGGGTAGATGACCGCCGTGTGGTCACAACTGGTGCGAAGTCGAAGAAGTGTGGCAGATGTGGAAAGGAGCACATCGGAGAATTTAGGTTGGGATCGAACTTATGCTTCAAATGTGGAAGGACGAGGCACATAGCAAAGGACTGTCGTGCGGTCAGATGTTTTAACTGTGGTGGGGAGGGTCACATGAGTAAAGACTGTAAGAAGCCGAGGGCTAAGAGTTCTGGGTGAAGAAGACTGGAGGAGAAGGACAGAGGGCGAGCGCCAGAGCGTATATGATGACGCAGGAGGAGGCTAGGGCGGACCCTGATGTTGTGTCAGGTACGTTTCTAGTAAACCAAACTTTACCCTCGGTGTTATTTGATTCTGGTGCTAGTAAAAGTTTTATTTTTGCTACTTTCTATGCTAAACTGCCTGTTAGTAGTAGGAGTGTAGATGCACTCTTTGATGTAGACACTACCATAGGTAAGTCTACCCAGATTTCTGAGATGATAGAAGGATGTGATGTGGAATTAGAAGGTCACAAGTTTCCTGTTAGACCATTCGTGATGACCATAGGCGGGTTTGGCGTAGTCCTGGGAATGGATTGGTTGGCGGACTACGAGGCGAACATTGTGTGTCGCAAGAAGATGATTCATTTGACAGCGCCTGACAGGAGTTTGGTGACGGTTTATGGTGATCGAGTCATTACGATGCCGAAAGTGATTTCGATGGCTATGGCAGGAAAACGCATGAGGCGTAGATGTAGTGCCTACTTGGCCTACGTGAAGAATGTGGATACGCCAACACCATAACTGACTGACGTACTGGTGGTGTGTAACTTTCTAGATGTATTTCTCGAATATTTACCAGGAGTGCCACCAAACCGCGAGATCAAGTTTCAGATTGATTTGATACCGGGTGCCCAACCTGTTGCTAAGGCACCGTATCAGTTGGCTCTGACTGAGATGAAAGAGTTGATGGAGCAATTGCAAGATTTGCTTGACAAGGGGGTTTATTAAACCGAGTATCTCTCCTTGTGGTGCTCTGGTCTTATTTGTGAAGAAGAAAGACGGTAGTATGAGGATTTGTATCGACTACCGTGAGCTGAATAAGTTGACAGTAAAGAACCAATACCCATTACCGAGAATTGATGATTTGTTTGATCAGCTTCAAGGTTCCAGTTGGTTTTCGAGGATAGATCTTCGATCGGGCTACCATCAGCTAAAGGTGAAAGAACAGGATATTCCTAAAACAGCTTTTCGCACGCGTTATGGTCACTACGAGTTCCTCGTTATGTCATTTGGGTTGACCAATGCACCAGCTGCTTTTATGGACTTGATGAATCGAGTGTGTCGATCGATGTTAGATAAATCCGTGATTGTGTTTATCGATGATATCTTGATTTATTCCAAGAGTGAGGAGGAGCATTCCGGTCACATTCGAGAGGTGTTGGAGACGTTGAGAAGGGAGAAGTTGTATGCTAAATTCTCCAAGTGCGCATTCTGGTTGCGCGAGGTTCAATACTTAGGTCATGTGGTGAATCCTGATGAGATTATGGTGGACCCGACAAAGGTGGAGGCAGTGATGCAATGGAAGTCTCCAAAGACGCCGTCCGAGATTCGTAGTTTCTTGGGTTTGGCGGGCTACTACAGAAGATTTATTCAAGACATCTCTAAGATCGCTTCTCCACTAACCAAGTTGACCCGGAAAGATGTAAAGTTTGTATGGGGTCAAGCTCAAGAGAAGGCGTTTGAGGAGTTAAAGGCGAGGTTGACTCAAGCTCCTGTTTTGTCATTACCCAATGGAAGTGAAGATCTGGTGGTTTATTCTGATGCTTCCTACTCGGGGTTGGGGTGTGTGTTAATGCAAAGGGAAAAAGTTATAGCCTATGCATCCCTACAGTTAAGGTTCATGAGGTTAATTACCCTACTCATGACTTGGAGTTAGCAGTCGCGGTCTTTGCGTTAAAGATTTGGAGGCACTACCTTTACGAGGTGAAGTGCACCATATTCACCGACCACAAGAGCTTGAAGTACTTCTTTGAGCAGAAATATTTGAACATGAGGCAAAGGGGATGGTTGGAGCTCATAAAAGATTATGATTGCGAGATTCATTACCATCCGGGCAAAGCCAACGTTGTGGCGGATGCCCTTAGTTGAAATAAGAGACCCGAGCCGATTCGGGTGAAGGCTTACCAGTTGATCATGACCTCTGATGTGATGAAGCAAGTCAAAGAGTGTCAAGATGAGGCATTGAATGAAGATCATCTTAACTCTGAAAGAATGAGAGGCCTGGTTGCGGAATTGGGTGAAAACACACTCGATATTAGGACCAGATTCGGGCAAATATGGTTTCCTCGCTATGGGGATCTACGCGGAAGGATTATGGATGAAGCTCATAAGACTCGATACTCTATTCATCCCGGTGCTACGAAGATGTACCAAGACATGAAGAAAGACTATTGGTGGCCGGGTATGAAAGTGATATGGTGGAGTATGTGAGTAAATGCCTTACTTGTTTACAAGTGAAGGCTAAGCACCAAAAGTCATATGGGAAGATCCAATCGTTGGATATACCGGAGTGGAAATGGGAGCACATCACCATGGATTTTATTACGAAGCTGCCACGTACCATGAAAGGGTATGATGACATATGGGTGATCATTGATCGGTTGACGAAGAGTGCTCATTTCCTACCGATCCACGAGACATATTCATCCGAGAGGTTGGCGGATCTGTTCATCAAGGAGATAGTGACTCATCATGGTGTACCGGTGTCTCTTGTGTCTAATCGTGACACCCGATTTACATCTAAATTTTGGAAGAAATTCTATGACGCGGTGGGGATGAGGTTATATATTAGCACGGCTTATCACCCTCAGACAGATGGTCAATCAGAGAGGACGATCCAGACGCTGGAAGAAATGCTTTGGGCGTGCGTCATTGATTTTGGAGGAAGTTGGGATGACCACTTAACGTTAGCTAAGTTCTCATATAACAACAGTTATCATGCTAGTATTGGTATGCCTCCATATGAGATGCTATACGGTAGGAGATGCAGATGCCCGTGTGTTGGGGTGATATCAGTCATAAAGAGTTACGGAGCATCAAAGTGGTCGAGGCTACAACTGAGAAGCTGGAAAGAATCAAGGCCTTCATGAAGGCAACCAAAGATAGGCAAAAGTTGTATGCTGATAAGCGACGTAGACTGATTGAGTTCCAGGTGGGTGAAAGAGTCATGTTGAAAGTCTCACCTTGGAAGGCTATCATTCAGTTCAGAAAGCGGGGCAAGTTGAGCCCGAGATACATAGGGCCTTTCCGAATCATTGCTAGAGTAGGAGAGGTGGCCTATAGATTGGAGTTACCGGATGAGTTAAGTGGAATTCATCCGACATTCCATGTATCTCATGTGAGAGAGTGCTTAGCATACGAGGATATGATTGTACCACTGGAGGATATCGAGGTAGATGAATGGCTCAATTATGTGGAGCAACCAGTAGTGATCATTGATCGTAAGAAGAAGAGGTTAAGGAATAAAGTGGTTCCTCTTGTGCGTGTACAGTGGAAGCACAGGAAGGGATCTGAGTCTATGTGGGAGATAGAGGAAGAGATGAGATAGCATTACCCACGATTGTTTGAGGAATAACAGGTTTCGGGGATGAACCTAAATAAGGGGTGGACTTGTAACACCCGGTTATTTATAAAAGACAAAGAAAGAAGAATTAAGTGAAGAAAAAGAAAGAAAAGATATTTTACCCAAGTTGAAGGGTAAACAGTGTCCAAAAAGAAAAAATGTTTGAAAAGTGGGTGTAAAAGGTGATGGCCGCCCATCACTCTCTCTACACACATAACATTCGGATTTTTTTATTTAGAGAGAGGGAGAAGAGATGAAAACTCTCGGTTTGAAGAAGAACAAGAACAAAAGTTCGAATTCAAGGTAAGAATTCGTGTATTTATGGTGTTCTTAACTGGTTTTATCCTCGGTTGTATGCTTATGTGTGGTTGTGTGTGTTCGGGTGTGTGTTTTGGTGGGTTTCTAGGTTTGAACTTGTAGCAAACGGGTTTCAAGAAAGTCTTACCCGAAGAGGCTGCTAAGGTGAGTTCTAGAACCCCGTTCTTACATTTTTAACTATTTTGGGGCTGGAAATGCATGTATGAACGTTTTATAAAAGTTGGGTTTCATACCCGTATCTGTGTATGTGTGTATGTTGCGGGTGGGGTTTGATTTTTGGCTATGTATGGGTTTTATGATGTTATGGTTGTGTTTCTATGGCTTAGAATGTAAGATTTAAGCTTAGAACATGATAGGTGATGTTTGGGGACTTAAATCTGATGTTTAGGTGCGAATGAGGCTGCACATGCGCCCAAATAGGGGTCATGCGCCTAAGTTTTAGAATTTGCCTAATTGTTCCCATACGCCAGAAACTTCATGCGCCTGAAACGTCCTCATGCGCCTGGATGGCCATGTGACTAAAGTTAATGCGGATGAACAAGTTAATGCGGATGAACAAGTTAATGCGGATGAAAGTTGTGC
Organism: Flaveria trinervia; assembly: GCA_025506515.1. Taxonomy (NCBI): domain Eukaryota; kingdom Viridiplantae; phylum Streptophyta; class Magnoliopsida; order Asterales; family Asteraceae; genus Flaveria; species Flaveria trinervia. Next base: position 20,569,607 of record CM046457.1, read on the forward strand.
GACTGGAGGAATTGCGGATGAAAGTTGTGCGACTGGAGGAAATGCTGATGACGAGTCTGCGGGAAAAGAACTATCTTGTTCTTTTACATTAACAAATTTCGGAAGATCAGAAGTGATGCAGACAAGTTCTGCTCTTACGCATTGGCAAATTGGATGAACAGAAGAAATGCGGATGAACATAAAAAATGCGGATGAACATAAGAAATTCGGATGAACATAAGAAGTGCGGATGAATATAAGAATTGCGGATGAACAAAAGAAATGCGGATGAACAAAAGAAATGCGGATGAACAAAAGAAATACGGATGAACAATAAGAAATGCGGATGAACAAAAGGAAATGTGGATCAAGACTTAGTTTATTTTTCTGAATTTCGGGGAAAAGTGCAGATGTAGGTTTTGACTTTTGTGGTTCCCGGGGGTTCATGTAAGCTGACTTTTGAGGTCATAGATGATGTGATGGGCATGAATGATATATGATGATGACGTATGATGTATGATTGATGTATGATGGTATGTATGATGCTTGTTATGCATGTATGATGGTGATGTTTGTATGTTCTTGTTGATGTTCCTTATTATGATTGATTATTTCCCATGGCTTTACGTTGAATGTTAATGAATGAAATGAAAAGTATTATGTACCGTAAAGTGGGAGATAAAGAAAAGAGAAACATGATGATAGAATGCATCCGTTAATGAATAAAAGATGGTAAAGAAAGTCTTGCAAGCACTGTATAGAGAAACACACTCAGTGAAGAGTGTCAGTTCAATGGTGTGTGGGATAGCTACCCCAGAAGGATGCACACCGGGGTCCATATTTATGACGAGCCATTTGGATGGAACCATTGTCGCTTACACTAGGTGTTGTGGTCAGGCTGCTTAGTACCATGATAGGGGGGTCTATGACAGACCTCGGCCCAGTACCTGCTTTATGCGTGACAGTGGGGTATAGCACATGAAAATGGTACACTTGAATTTACCCTAGGTGTTGTGGTCAGGCTGCTGAGCACCATGATGGGGGGTCTATGATAGACCTTGTTAGGAGGACCGTGTACGTACGGAGTACTAACTGATAATGCGTGAAAACAGATCAAATAGTGTAGAATCCTATTTGATTGGCGATCTAATAAGTGAGAACGCAATCCTGATCAATCTAACAATTAAAGAAACATTATAAACGAGTAGAAGAAGATCAAATTCGAACTATGAACTTGGAATAGGCTTTCTGGATGCTCTGGACGGCTAGGTTATGAGTATGGGTCAAAAATCTCTCAATTGTCATGTTTTTCCACGAATTAGGTGGTATTTATAGGTTTTCAGTCTTCATTCGTGCGACTGAACCATTAGCATGGTTCAGTCATGCGACTGACCCATGTGACTGATTCATGCGACTAAGTCAATCTCATGTCTCACTCGGATGACTGATCCAATCATCTGGTTCAGTCGTGCGACTGGTTCATTAGCATGATGAGTTCATGCGTATGGTCATAAGTATGGTCCATTAGCATGTATCATCATATAACAACTTCAAACCTATATAATAAGTTTATTATACTTTAACACACAATAATACTATGAAATATAAACATTATAAACATCAATCACATATTATATTTCATTCAACCCATTCATTACATATGTGTAAACATAACAGACTTTTACATTAAGCACACAAACTAGGGACATATGTATAAACAAACTCCCCCTTGGACCTAGTTTAGTCTATTGTTTGACATTCTTCATAAGCTCTTCAAATTTCTTGTACTTCTCCTCTCTTGTGACTCCTATGTGTATTTCAAAAGCAAAGCAGAGTCGTATCACATACTGGAATTGGAGAGCTTGTATAATATCCTACGTGTCATAGAATAGTGGCACTTGTACAAAGTGTAGACGTCATCAGCTCGCAAGTTGGTAAGCCACATTGGGTCAAATACCTGATAGTTTCCATTTTGCCCGCTTTGTTTAGAACTATGACCGCTTCACTCGTCCTCCAGTCATAATACCACCATTTGAAATGTGGAGTGAAGTACTGAGGCATTTCCCGTTAAGGAATCTTCGACATCATGCGCGGGGGACTCCACTTCAACACTACTTTAGGCTTCCCAAATATAGGATCCACTTCAGACCTACGAATGTACCTCTTCGGTTCTTGAGGTCTGAAGTTTACCCATCTGGTGTGGTATTTCTTCTTTAATGCAGACTCAAACCAACCTGACATCTTTTTGGGATCTGCATACAACAGATTTAAGCGTGCCAGTAGATTGAGCTCAAAGCCTAGGAGAGTCTCCAGATCATGAGGATACCTGAAGTACTCTATTCCTTTATCCCTTTTTAATGCATAAACGTTTAAGTCCTCAAAATACGCCCACGCTATAATCTTGCCAGACACCTTCTGATGTTTATTGACCTTGTAGAGTTTGGTGTAGGCATTTTGCTTTTGAGCTGTGCATTGGGCTCTTATTTCAGCAAAACAAGCTGCCCATTCAGCCTTCTTTATATCAACATCTACATCCAAGGTTTGGGCTTGGCTTTCATCTTTATCCTTTTCTTTCTTCATTTTATCTAGTTTTTCAAATGTAGCACTGCTGAGAGTGTCACCCGAGTTGGGGATCACATTTCCCTCTTGGTTAGTGTACTCTGGATACTGATCAGACGAGACATCATCTATCTCTATTTCATCAACATCATTCAGCTCATCATCACTCATAATGTCGACCTATGGAGCGTCATTGACGAGCTCGTCAGGATCCTGTCTTAACATCTCAGCAAGTTGCTCGTTGGTCAGATCATGTATATTTCTCCTTCTTCAGGAGTGTAGCTCACTCACCGTCTGACGATCCCTTGCAAATCAAGAGTCATGGTGAATTGAGACTTGATTTGCTGAAGGGGAGCAATATCATATTCATCTTGCTGTGACGTTTTATCTGCTTGATTTAAATATTCAACACATCAATAATTAGTAATTAATCAAGACATTTAAACATAGAAACGCATAGATATTCATAAATTACATTAATGTAATATTCGAATCAAGTACAAAAGTTTTCTAAATACAGAACATCTAATCTTTACTTTTATCTTGACCAGTCAATTCTTCAACTGGAGAAGCTGAAGACGAGGGTCCTTGATCTTGAGCTCTCTTAGAATGCCTCTCTTGACCCTGAGTCGAAGCTGATGCAGCAGCATCACCTTCTTCATCATCATCATCATCTCCTTTCTTCTTCTCACTTTGTCCTTCATCATTACCCTCATCTTCTTCACCCGACTCATCATCATCATCATCATCATCATCATCATCTCCTTCCCTAATCTATAAAGGCTCATCTTTGGATCCTTTAATCATGAGCATGATCTTCTTGTTCTTTCTCTCTAGCTCTTCTATCCTCTGAACCGAATGTGCATTCTGTTCCTGCAACTGTGTAATCTGCTGAGCTTGAGCAGCATTAAGCTCCATAAGCTAATTTAGCTTGTGCAGCTCTTTGCTCATCGGCTGCAAGCAGCTTTAGCACCATCTGGTTGAGGTTGGATAGCTGTTTTTCTACCCCAATAGAGGGTAGAGTGGGTCCATGGCTTATTGGGACTTGAGTAGAAGTCCTGGCTCGTTGGGTGGTGGTAGTGGTGGTAGATGTGGTGAATATGGGAGGTGGAATAGGAGTGGATGGTGAAGGGGTGGTTGTGGTCATAGTGGTAGGAGGTGTGATAATGGTGGTAGGGGGTGTGGTAGTGGTGGTGGTAGCTATGGTAGAGGTGGAATAAGAGTGGATGGTGGTAGTGGTGGTGGATGTGGTGAATATGGGAGGTGGAATAGGAGTGGATGGTGAAGGGGTGGCTGTGGTAGTAGTGGTAGGAGGTGTGATAGTGGTGGTAGGGGGTGTGATAGTGGTGGTGGTAGCTATGGTAGAGGTTGTGGATTGTAAGGCCCTGTCCCCGGGACGCTTACTGCTGGCCAATCATTGCTCATAAAACATATAATTACATTCATATTTCATTAAACATCGCAGCGGAACATCAAAACAACTTTCATTTCATTAAGAACACTTTTGCAAATTAATACAAACATCCATTACACATTTTCATTTGTTCGCATTACAATGCAAAAACATTAACAAAAGAATGTCATCCAAAATGCCAAGTAGCTACCTCGCGCCATCCTTAGCAATGCTCACCTGCCAACTGGAAAATGCATAAAAAGTCAGGGTTGCTGAGTGATCTAGTTTTAAAAGAAAACATACTTTGCTTTTGCTAAGACCATACTTGACTATGCATGTGATCAAACATCATACGTACACATAGATAATATCATTATTATCTTCATTATATGTTCGTTCATTTCATCCATTCATCATTAAATCTTTACTTTCACTCGGACAATTGCCATGTGCCCCACCCCACCGTATGCATAAAGCCGGTATTAGGCCTAAGGTCTTTCATAGATCCCGAACATTATGCATGAAGTTGACTCCACTTACCTAGGGTGAGCGGAAAGGTTCCCATACATATGGTCAATCACAAGGATTGGACCCTAGTGTGCATCCTTCTGGGTAATTAACCCACACACAGTTGAACTAACACCATTTATTGGGTGTGGACCTCCATACGTTTGATTAATCACACGGATCAAGCCCCAGTGTGCATCCTTCTAGGGTAGCTAACACGCACACGGTTGAGCTAACACCCTTCATTAGGTGTGAACCTCCTTACGTTTGCTTACAAGCCTTTCATACTTTCATTCGTTCATTAATGCATACATTCATCATTTTGTTCCTCTTTTCATTATCTTCCACTTTACGTTACATAATGCTTTTCATTTCGTTCATTAACATTCAACATAAAGCCAGGGGAAAATAATCATACAAAGCAAGGAACATAACATACACAGTCAACATCATCATACAGGGCATCATACATGCATAACATACATCATACATACCATCATGCATAAGCATCAAAGATACATCATAACATGCCCAACATAACATCTATGACCTCCAAAGTCAACTTACAAGAACCCATGGGAACATCCCAAGTCAAAGCCTAAATTGCACTTTTTCTCCGAAAAGTCAGAAATATTCTAAGTGTTCATCCGTATTCGCCCTTTTTGTTCATCCACATTTGTGTTTTTTATCCGCATTTGTGTTTGTTCATCCGCATTTCCATACTTCATCCGCATTTGTTCACCTTCTCATCCTCATTGGTCTTACTCATCCTCATTTGTCAATGCTCATCTCCATTGGTCATCCGCATTTCACATACTTAGTCAATGCCCATCCGCATTTCCTATACTTGGTCAATGCCCGTCCGCATTTCCTATACTTAGTCAATGTTCATCCGCATTTCCTATACTTAGTCAATGCTCATCCGCATTTCCTATACTTAGTCAATGCTCATCCGCATTTCCTATACTTAGTCAATGCTCATCCGCATTTCCTATACTTAGTCAATGCTCATCCGCATAAACTTTCCATCCGCATTGACTTCATCCGTATTGACTTCATCCGCATTGACTTCATCCACATTAACTACACTTAGGCAATTAACTTCATCCGCATTGACTAAATCCATTCACTTTGAAACATCAGATTCAGTTCCCAAGTACCATCTAACATGTTCTAAGCTTAAGTCTTACCATATAAGCCTTAGAAACACCATCATACATCATCAAGCATGAACATAGCCACACATCACATCATAACATCAACATACACATAATCAAACATACGTGTCCGAAACCCAGTTAAATGAAAACATACATTCAAGCATTTCCAGCCCCAAAATTAGTTAAAACCAGTAAACGAGGGGTTCTAGAACTCACCTTTGCAGCTCTTGAGTATGGCTTCTTCCAACTCGTTTGCAATTGCTCATACTACCGTCTTTCTTCTTCACAAATAAAAATGGAGCACCCCAAGGAGAGATTCTCGGCCTAATAAACCCCTTATCAAGAAGCTCTTGCAATTGATCCATCAACTCTTTCATCTCAGTAACCGATACGGTGCCTTGGCAACAGGTTGGGCACCCGGTATCAAATCGATCTGAAATTCAATTTCACGGCCCAGCGGTAATTTTGGTAAATCTTCTGGGAATACGTCCGGAAAGTCGCACACCACTGGGACATCAGACAGTTGTGGTGTTGGTGTTTCCACATCTTTCACATAAGCCAAGTAGGCGTTACATCCACGCCTCATGCACTTTCCCACCACCGCCATTGAGATTACTTTCGGAATCATCGTGACTCGATCACCATAAACAGTTACCAAACTCCCGTCAGGTGCTGTCAATCGGATCATCTTCTTGCGACACACAATGTTCGCCTCGTAATCCACTAACCAATCCATCCCAAGAACCATATCGAAACCACCTAAGGTCGTCACGAACGGTCTAACAGGAAATTTATGACCTTCTAGTTCCACATCACAACCCTTTACCACCTCCGAAATTCTGGTAGACTTACCTATGGTTGTTTCCATATCAAAGGGCCCATCAACACTCCTACTACTAATAGACAGCTTAGCACAGATAGCATCAGAGATAAAACTTTTACTAGCACCAGAATCAAATAACACAGTAGCTAAAGTTTGGTTCACTAGAAACGTACCAGACACAACATCAGGGTCCGTCCTAGGCTCCTCCTGTGTCATCGTGAACGCCCTGGCACTCACCCTTGGTCCTTCTCCCCCAGTCGTCTTCTTCCCTTCACCAGAACTTTCAGCTCTCGGCTTCTTGCAGTCTCGGCTCATGTGGCCCTCCCCGCCACAATTAAAACACTTCCTAGTCTTACACTCCCTTGCCATGTGACCAGGTTTCCCACATTTGAAGCACACATTAAATCCCAATCTACATTCGCCGGTGTGCTCCTTCTCACACTTGCCACACCTCCTCGACCATGCACCCGATATGACCATACGTCGGTCATCCACCCATGCCTTCTTGTTACTTATTAAGGCACCACCCCGATCGACCCTTTTCTCATTCCAATTCCGATTACCACCACCCTTCTTGCTTGCCTTAGCCACCACCACCTCTCGCTCATCATACAGTCTTCCTGCCAAATAAACTGTCGACCTAAACGTGCTCGGTCGGGCAGCGATCATGTGCTTGCAAATATCCACCGGCAAGCCCTGAATGTCCTCTTAATATTCTGCGACAGAGGTGTCACCTGATCCGGCACCAGACGTGCCATCTCGTTGAACATCATGGTGTATTGCTGATGTGCCATGGTTCCCACCCCCAACTATAGGAACTCTCTCTCAACTTTGTCCATTTCTCTATGAGGACATAACTCCTCAATCACCAAACTTTTCAGTTCGGTTCATCTCATCCTCCCAATTGCCCGACTACCCTCAGCCTGGACTACATTATCCCACCAGCACAGAGCCGAGTCCACAAACGAGTGGGCAGCAAACTTTACTTTTTGATCCTCCCAGCACTCGTTGATGTTTAAAACAACTTATATTTCTCTCACCCACAGGTAAGCAGCAGTAGCAGTGCCATTACCATCAAAAGTACGGGGCTTGCACCTTTGAAATGCCTCGTAGTTACAGCCTCGTGCCACCTCCGGCGTAGGCTCTTCTTCTTCCTCCTCTTCTTCATCATCAGACAGAACCATCTCAGTCTCGAGCTGTCTCCCTTCCCCCATAGGTCTACTTCTTTCCTTTCTTTCCCCATTTCTAACAACCTTTATCACTTCGGTCACCACAAACGGTAAGATTGTCTGCATGACCTGATGAACTTCTTCGACAATAGCCTTCTTCACTAAGGCCCTCAGATTGGCATTCTCATAACCGCCCTCCGGATGAGGGGTCTCTGGTTCTTCATGAACCACCTTTTCGGCTCTAGGACTTCCCCTCGTAACTCGTGGTTCAGCACCACGTCCTCCACCACGTGAAGCTTTAGATGATCTACCACCAGCCATCCTCACACACACGCTGAAAGATTCAAACACCAAGACGGTCATTCAAGGGAACAACTTAGTTTATGTCAGGTATAGTAAGTCCCTAATTACAGTGGCCAGTTGTGATTAGCCACTTACTTTACTTTTCATACCCCAAGCATTACCTATCCTGATTGCATCAGTATTTAAATCCACAAGCAACACATAACCACATAACATGCGCACGTAATATCGGTTAACATTAAGAAAATACTGATGGCACACAGCTACTCAGACTGGCATCCCTTCCCTTTCCATCCCATTTTCAGTTTAAGTTTAGGTTTATTTTGAAAATTTACCCATTTCACTTAAACTTTGGCTCTGATACCAACTTGGAAGGCCCCATCCCCTGGACGCTTACAGCTGGCCAATCATTGCTCATAAAACATATAATTACATTCATATTTCATAAAACATCACAGCGGAACGTCAAAACAACTTTTCATTTCATTAAGAACACTTTTGCAAATTAATACAAACATCCATTACACATTTTCATTTGTTCGCATTACAATGCAAAAACATTAAAAAGAATTCCAGCCAAAATGCCAAGTAGCTGCCCCGCGCCATCCTCAGCAATGCTCACCTTCTAACTAGAAAATGCATAAAAAGTCAGCGTTGCTGAGTGAGTTCTAGTTTTAAAATAAAACATACTTTACTTTTGCTGAGACCATACTTTACTATGCATGTGATCACACATCATACATACACATAGATAATATCATTATTATCTTCATTATAAGTTCGTTCATTTCGTCCATTCATCATTAAATCTTTACTTTCACTCGGACAATTGCCATGGGCTTGATGGGTTTGATAGAACACAAGAAAACAAGTTTAACCTTTTAAACTTTTTGAAAAACGCAGCGGAAGTATAGCTTTATAACATGTTAATAAGCTGATAATTTCATGTTCTAAATGATGTTTTAAGATGGAAAAACAAACCCAAATCAAAAGGATCTTTAATATGTGAATAAGCAAGCTATAAAAACACATAAAACATTCATAATGTGACAACCAAACAAGCTGCCAAACTACCTCCTTCCAGCAGCTAAATCGACCAAGAGAAGAAGGATGATGAATGCTCAAAGTCTCGGCCAAAACTCCAAGGAAGGAGCCTCAGCTTGTATACCCCAAGCCCCCTTGCAAAGCACCTTCTTTTTATGAAGAATCAACACCAAAACCAACCAAAATCGCTCTCAAAACTCCTTATGCTGCTGCTCCTGGCCGTAGCTTTTAGAGAGAGAGAGAGAACCCCTTTTGGTGTTCTTGCATGTATTGAGATATGAGAGAAAAGGTAAAAACAAGACAAGTATTGATGTGTGTTACTATCAAGGTCAAGGATCCAATGAAAATAAAGGGGGGGCGAAAATTTTAAAAGGAGGCTTCCTCTTATAAAATTAACACACACATATATATTTAGTCTTGTAACTAGTTTATGCAATTAACCATTTAATTGTATAAGTAGTATACTCTCATTATTATTTCGTGTTATCCAACTTATTTAGATAAGACATCAAATAATATTATTGAACAAAATATTATACTAATAAGGTGTTCATTCTCATATGCAACTTATTTAGAAAAACCCATTCTCTAAATTGGTGTAAAGATTTAATTGCAAGATCATATCATCAATTAAATATTAATGGGTGTTTGCTAAGCTTGTTATTGGGTATAACCCGACTTGGATTATTACGTACTAACCGCATCAATATTCTATGTGTCTTGGGCATATAGAACCCTACAATCTCCCACTTGCCCAAGATTCATAGAAGATTGATGCAAGCAGTAAATACCGCCTAACAATGGTTTACTACCTTAATACGCATGACTTATAGCCATTCAATAACATCATCCCTTTCAAGTACCCTACTTGAAATGATTTAGGTGAATCAATCATCTATCCTTATGTTACAGATGTCATGTTAAATCCAAGAACATAGAGTGATCATTCCTTGTTGATTTAACTTATCAGGCCTTAGACATCTAACTCTCAACGAATAAGAGGAACAAATCCATCTTGACCACATATGTTTCTCACAAACACCTCGTGTCATACCTGAACATACCCTTATGTACTATCCACTATTTCAGGACAGTGAAGAACAAGCTCAAGGTATACACTTGGTGAATATCAAAACCCAATATGTATCTCAGGTCTGGGATACCAAATGATGTTCGCCTTTACTCAAATTTACTTATGATCAATCAACAAGATTCCATGTAGTAAAATTTGAGATGCGGGTTAGTCTAATATTTGTATCCCACAAATATATATGAACCTTGGTAGCAACCCATTGCTCTATATTCATCCTTATGAATATCAACCAATCCAAGTTCATAATAATCTTACCCTCACACTTGTTCCCACAAGTATGAACGACTACGGACATTTAGAGTAAACAATCTACTCATGGATTAACATGCTAAATTGGAACATTAATTGAAACATTATAACCAAATAATTTTATTCAAATAATAAAGAGTTCCACATATCCAAATACAAAATTTACAGATCAAATCCAATCACTAGAATATCGAAGTCCCATGGCACAAGTATGACCTTCATGCTTTGCCTTTTCAAGGAGCTTCGTGAGAGGATCCGCAATGTTCGGATCCGTGTGAACTTTGCGAATACATATCTTTCCCTTTTCAACTTCATCTCGTATGTAGTTGAATCTCCGCTCATGTGCCTAGTCTTTTGATGAGCACGAGGTTCCTTGATTTGAGCAATCGCACCCTCGTTATCACAAAAGATCTCTAGGGGGTCCTGAATGGAAGGGACAACCCCCAGATCGGCAATGAATTTCTTTAACCATGCAGCTTCTTGAGCTGCCAATGAGGCGGCGACGTATTCTGATTTGTAGTTGATAGAGCCACCACATCCTGTTTGGAGCTTTTCCAAGAGACCGCTCCTCCATTCAGAATGAAAATATATCCCGATTGTGACTGAGAATCATCACGATCGATTTGGAAACTCGCATCCGTGTAACCTTTTACAACGAGTTCCTCATCACCAAATCCATAGATTAAGAACATATCTCTTGTTCTCCTTTGGTACTTAAGTATGTTCTTAACAGCCATCCAATGACTGTTTCCAGGATTTTGCTGGTAACGGCTTGTCATGCTTAAGGCGCATGACATTTCCGGTCAAGTGCATATCATCGCATACATGATGGATCCAATAGCAGATGCGTATGGGATTGCCTTCATTTTATCTTGCTCATCCCTTGAGTTAGGACATTGAGTCGTACTCAATATCGTTCCTCTTTGAATAGGTACGGTACCTTTCTTAGAGTTCTCTATCTTGAACCTTTTCAAGATCTTTTCAATGTATGCACTTTGGTTTAAACCAATCAACTGCCTTGATCTATCCCTATAGATCTTTATTCCCAGAATATAAGCGCTTCACCAAGATCCTTGATGAAAAACAACTTCCAAGCCAGGTTTTTACACCTTCCAAGGTTGGAATGTCATTTCCAAATAGTAGTATGTCATCAACATACAATACTAGGAAAGTTACTGTGCTCCCACTAGCCTCTTATACACACAAGCCTCATCAGCGTTTTTGATGAAGCCAAATTTCTTTACTCCTCATCAAAATGATGATTCCAGCTTCTTGACATTGCTTCAATCCATAGATTAATTTCTTTAACTTGCATACTTTATTAGGATGTTTTGGATCGACAAAACCTTCGGCTGAACCATATAGACATCTTCCTCAAGATATCCATTTAGGAAAGCGGTTTTGACATCCATTTGCCAAATCTCATAATCATAATAAGCACCTATGGCAAACAATATCCTTATAGACTTTAGCATCGCAACAGGTGAGAAGGTTTCATCATAATCAACCCCTTGAGTTTGAGTGAAACGCTTTGCTACAAGTCTAGCTTTATAAGTATCCAAGTTTCCATGCATATCGGTTTTCTTCTTGAAAACCCACTTACTTCCAACTACCTTGGAATTAAGAGGTGGTACAACAAGTTCCCAAACTTGATTGTCATACATGGATTGAATCTCAACGTTCATGGCCTCAGCCATTTGTCACTATCCAAATTGGACACTGCATCATGGTATGTGGTTGGTTCATCTGAATCTACCACATAGCATCCATCCATGAAAAATCCGTATCTTTCAGGTGGATTACTAGTTCTACCACTTATATGAATGTTTTGTGTGTATTGATCAACCACTTGATCAACTTCAACATCCTCATGTTGAATGCTAGTTTCAAACTGCTAGTTCCTTCCATAAGGAACTTTGCTTCTAAGAACTCACCCTTTCTGGCAACAAACACCTTTTGTTCCAGTTTATCATAGAAATAATATCCCATAGAATCTCTAGGATATCCAATAAAGATACACTTGGTGGATCGGACTTCCAATTTGTTTGGGGTGGGAGTCTTAACATAAGCCTCACAACCCCAGACCCTTAAGTATGATAGGGATGGAACTCTTCCATGCCATATCTCAAAATGTCTCCTTTCCACCTTTTTGGTCGGGGCCATATTTAAAATACGGGTCGCGGAGAGCAAAGCGAAACCCCAAAATGATAGAGGTAATGTGCTTCTAGCCATCATAGATCGAATCATATCCAATAAGGTTCGATTCCTCCTCTCAGACACACATTATGTTGTGGTGTTCCAGGTGGAGTGAGTTGTGAGACAATCCCACAACTCCTAAGATGATCTTGAAAAGCATCACTTAGGTATTCACCTCCTCTATCGGTGCGGAGAACTTTAATCGACTTGTTGAGTTGATTTTCTACTTCATTCTAGAAGATTTTGAACATTTCAAAAGCTTCATCTTTGTGCCTTAATAAGTACACATACCCATAGCGACTATAATCGTCGGTAAAGGTAATGAAGTATCTTTCACCATTCCTAGTCATTGGTTAAAAGGACCACATACATCCGAATGTATGATTCCTAGTAAATCTTTTGGCCTTTCGTTAGTTCCACTAAAGGGTGCCTTAGTCATTTTTCCTTGTAAACAAGATTCGCATACATCAAATGAATCACATCATTTTTTTTAAAAGACCATTCTTTTGAAGTGTTTGTATACGTTTCTTGTTTATATGACCAAGATGACAATGCCAAAGATAGGTATCACTCAAATCCAACTTGAGTTTCTTGGTGTTAGTATGGTACAATGAACTATTTAAAGCATTTTCATGAACCAATTCATAAATACCAATAATGGGAATTGCTTTAAAATAGAACATATCATTTAAAGAAACATGAATATCATTTTCAACAAAAGATAATACATAATCATAATGTCTTAATTGGGATACAGAAATAATGTTCCTAGTCAAACTAGGAGCATACAAAATATTCTTCAAAATAACATCCAAGCCACTTGGAAGTTTTAGGATGTAGTCCCCATGAGCTTCAACTTGGACTTTGGTTCCATTGCCCATAAAGAGGCTAACATCCCCTTGATTGAAGTCCCTACTTCTTTTGAACCCCTGCAACAAATTGCAAATATGAGTTCCACATCCGGTATCTAATACCCATGTGTTTGAAGATGTAACATTAAGATCAATATGAATCATGTATATTGTACCTGAGGTCTGCCCGGCATCCCTCTTGGCTTTCAACTCTTGGAGATGGACAGGACAATTTCTTGCCCAATGTCCAATCTCCCCACACTTGAAGCATGGGTCATTGGTAGCAACCTTTTGCTTCTTCTCTTGTGGTTTGGGTGGCACCCTTGCCAACCCTTTCCCCTTTCCCCTTTCCCCATATGGGTCCCTTACTTGGCAACCTTTGCCTTTGGTGCGGGATGAGGTCTTTTCTTGTTCCCACCTTCATTGATGGTGAGAACGGGTAAAACCCTTTTACCCATGGCCGCCTCGGCCGTTTTCAGCATTGAGTGAAGCTCACCAATGCTTTGGTCCCAAGCATTCATGCTGTAGTTCAACACGAATGTCTCGAACTTCTTGGTAAGGCCATTAAGGATCAAATCTGTGGCCATTCCCTCGAGACAGGACAATTAAGTCTCTCGAGGCAGTCAATATGACTTTTCATCTTAAGTACATAAGATGAAACAGATTGGTTGTCGTCCATACGACATGCATGGAGTGCTCGAACGTTTCGAAGCGCTCAACCCTTGCTTGCGTTGAACGTTTCTTTAGCTGGGTTATCATGTCGTAAGCTCCGTGATGTTCATACTCCTTTTGGAGATCCGGAGTCATGCTCGCTAGCATGAGACAAGACACTTGGACAGAGTCCTCAGTGTACTTGAGCCAATCATTGTAGGCCTCCTCATCATCCTCAGTAGGTTGATCGGGGATAGGGTCGTCTAAAACATATGATCTTCTCTCTTGCTTGAGAACGATTCTCAAGTTTCGATACCAATCAATAAAGTTGTTATGATTTAGACGTTCCTTTTGGAGGATCACTCGTAATGATTGGTTGGACGTGGATGAGTTATCGTGATTTTCATTGTTGGTGGCCATCTACAAAATTTAACAAAGATCTATTTTAGTATTTTTGATATTGTTATTTTTAATAATTAATGCCTTTTAAGGTCATTTTTATATTAAAGTCTAGAACCCAACATTACATTTAAATTGTGGTTAGGTGACCTTTATCCCACGATTTAAATTAACAAGTGGTCAACGTTTGACGATTGCAACCATTTGCAACTTCTAGAAATATGGGATCGACTTGAAACATCATATGTAAAGTCGGCATGTTAATCCCATCAACACCATTTGGAAACCACACCGTAGGTGATCCATTTGACATGGTTTGCAATCAAGATACCCTACTTACACCTACGTGTGAGTTTGTCAAAATAAGTGGTTAGGTGACCTTTATCCCACAAATAAGGCATTCTCACCTCAAATCGCAAGTTCCCTCAAAATGGTTAGGTGACCTTTATCCCACTAAGAGTTCCCAAGTGACTCAAGTGTTGTGTAAAAGGACGGTGTTGATCTTGTTTAAAATTTTAGAGATTTCATAATACAAGTTTTAGAAAACTCTATGTACTTGTATTTGCATGCTTTCAAATACAAGGTACCCTATGGTCCTTTGATTAAAACCAATTTTAATCTTTAAAATCATTAAATCAATTTAATAACCTTTTATTACTTTTAATGATTAAGAACCATCATTTTTATAACTTGTTAAGTTTGTTAATTAGTTTGTAATGCATGTCAAAATTTCACCATACAATCAAATAACAAACATTCAACAAGCATAAACATACAAACATGAGTGCATACCATAGCACTAAGTTGACAACACTTGTTTGCCATCACAAGTGTCATCATAAGGTCTTTCCTAAGGGTTGAAATCAACACAAAATTGAGGTCATCATAGACCCCCACTTGAACTTGCATCCATATGCTTCAAGTTCCATGTATTTGATGTCCATCTTTGGGTCTTGATCTTGTGCATCTCCTTTTACAAAATTGTATCCTAATACATTTTTTCTAATAAAAGAAATGCACCTAATCTATTAATTACATAACCAAATGAAAAATAATTACAGCCCAAATATAAACATAAAATTACAACCCAATTGAATGAATAAAAACCAACCATTCCAATCATCCAAATCAAAAGGCCAAAGGCTAGGTTATGCACACTAACATCCAATGATCATATCATCCAAACATATAATGAAACCCCACTTAAAACCACCAAATTTCAGCCAACATAAACTGAAATTTTTGGGTTTTAAATATTGTCCAAACAATCAACATTTCATAATATATATCTTCAAGGTCTAATCACTAGCATGTGTGATATGACCTTGAAAGTTTGGGGAATCATTCATACAAAATATAGCAGCCCAAAATCAGCCTATAATAAGTTGATAATACTTCTTTAACCCGATTTTAAAGACAAAGAACAAGCAAGTTATCCACATAACCGGCTCTTGATGCCATTGATGGGTTGATAGAACAAAAGAAAACAAGTTTAACCTTTTAAACTTTCTGAAAAATGCAGCGGAAGTATAGCTTTATAACATGTTAATAAGCTGAAAATTCATGTTCTAAATGATGTTTTAAGATGGAAAAACAACCCAAATCAAAAGGATCTTTAATATGTGAATAAGCAAGCTATAAAAACACATAAAACATTCTAATGTGACAACCAACAAGCTGCCAAACTACTCCTTCCGCAGCTAAATCGACCAAGAGAGAAGGATGATGAATGCTCAAAGTCTCGGCCAAAACTCCAAGGAAGGAGCCCTCAAGCTTGTATACCCCAAGCCTCCTTGCAAAGCACCTTCTTGTTAGGAAGAATCAACACCAAAACCAACCAAAATCGCTCTCAAACTCCTTATGCTGCTGCTCCTGGCCGTAGCTTTTAGAGAGAGAGAGAGAGAGCCCTTTGGTGTTCTTGCATGTATTGAGATATGAGAGAAAAGGTAAAACAAGACAAGTATTGATGTGTGTTACTATCAAGTCCAAGGATCCAATGAAAATAAAGGGGGAGGGGCGGCCGAAAATTTTAAAAGGGAGGCTTCCCTCTTATAAAATTTAACACACACAGATATATTTTAGTCTTGTAACTAGTTTATGCAATTAACCATTTAATTGTATAAGTAGTATACTCTCATTATTATTTGGTGTTATCCAACTAATTAGATAAGACATCAAATAATATTATTGAACAAAATATTATACTAATAAGGTGTTCATTCTCATATGCAACTTATTTAGAAAAACCCATTTTCTAAATTGGTGTAAATATTTAATTGCATGATCATATCATCAATTAAATATTAATGGGTGTTTGCTAAGCTTGTTATTGGGTATAACCCGACTTGGATCATTACGTACTAACCGCACAATATTCTATGTGTCTTGGGCATATAGAACCCTACAGTGCTCCACCCCACCGTATGCATAAAGCCGGTACTGGGCCTAAAGTCTTTCATAGACCCCAAACATTGAGCACCAAGCTGACTAGTTACCTAGGGTGAGCGGCAAGGATCCCATACATATGGTCAATCGCAAGGATTGGACCCTAGTTTGCATTCTTTTGGGGTAATTAACCCGCACACAGTTGAGCTAACACCCTTTATTGGGTGTGAACCTCCATACATTTGCTTAATCACATGGATCAAGCCCCAGTGTGCATCCTTCTAGGGTAGCTAACCCACACACGGTTGAGCTAACACCCTTCATTGGGTGTGAACCTCCTTACGTTTGCTTGTAAGCCTTTCATACTTTCATTCGTTCATTAATGCATGCATTCATCATTTTGTTCCTCTTTTCATTATCTTCTACTTTAAGTTACATAATACTTTTCAATTCGTTCATTAACATTCAACGTAAAGCCAAGGGAAAATAATCATACAAAGCAAGGAACATAACATACACAGTCAACATCATCATACAGGGCATCATACATGCATAACATACATCATACATACCATCATGCATAAGCATCAAACATACATCATAACATGCCCAACATAACATCTATGACATCAAAAGTCAACTTACAAGAACCCCTAGGAACATCCCAAGTCAAAGCCTAAATTACACTTTTTCTCCGAAAAGTTAGAAATATTCTAAGTGTTCATCCGTATTCGCCCTTTTTGTTCATCGGTATTTGTGTTTGTTCATCCGCTTTTGTGTTTGTTCATCCGCATTTCCTATACTTCATCCGCATTTGTTCACTTTCTCATCCGCATTAGTCTTACTCATCGCATTTTTCAATGCTCATCTGCATTGGTCATCCGCATTTCACATACTTAGTCAATGCCCATCCGCATTTCCTATACTTAGTCAATGCTCATCCACGTTTCCTAACTAGTAAATGCTCATCCGCATTTCGTATACTTAGTCAATGCTTATCCGTATAAACTTTCCATCCGCATATATTTCATCCGTATTGACTTCATCCACATTGACTTCATCCGCAATAACTACACTTAGGCAATTAACTTCATCCGCATTGACTAAATCCATTCACACTGAAACATCAGATTCAGTTCCCAAGTACCATCTAACATGTTCTAAGCTTAAGTCTTACCATCTAAGCCTTAGAAACACCATCATACATCATCAAGCATGAAATAGCCACACATCACGTCATAATATCAACATACACATAATCAACATACATGTCCGAAACCTAGTTAAATGAAAACGTACATTCATGCATTTCCAGTCCCAAAATTAGTTAAAACCAGTAAAAGAGGGGTTCTAGAACTCACTTTGCAGCTCTTGAGTATGGCTTCTTCCAAACTCATTTGCAATTGAGTTCAACCGCCCACTAAAAACATACCCGAACACATACAAACACACATAAGCATAAACCGAGGATAAAACCAGTCAAGATCATCATGAAAGAAAGAAGAGGAAAAGATCTGAGGAAAAGGAAGAGAAGCAAGTCCAGAGGAGGAGGAAAAAGAAAAGCAACCTCTGCTCACTTACAAGCGAAAGAGAAGTGCTGATGATCACACTGCTGAAGACAAATCCTGGAGGAGCTGGTCAAAGAAGCTGACACCACACACAGCCGCTCCATGGATAAAATAATTGAACAACTCTTCAGGCAGGGGTTTGACACAGCCACACTGGATAGTGAGATCAGAAGGTTAGAAGTACAAGAGATACAAACCGATGGGCAGGGTATGATGCTCTTGAGAAAGAGAGGTTGGAAATAATGATCCGCTTTATTGCAAAATACTTGGGAAGATCATTAATGGAGATCCGCGCATGGACCAGGGACAGCATTCTGGCTATAGCCACCAGAATCTGTCTGTCTGAGCAATTTAACAAAGGGATTATTGTGAAAGCCCTTGATGAGGCTGGGGCTGGCAAAAGGTTAGAGATGGCTAAACTCACAAAGGCGAAATTAACTACAAGGATGCTAGATCAACCTTCCCTTCCCCCACTCAAACAGATCCTATCCCTCAAATCTCCCAACCGACCTCTAAGCCAAATCCAAACATCCTCATTCTTCAAAACCAATCCCTTCACCAACCCAACCATCATCCAGTGATGTACCCAGAAGGAGGAAAGGGTGCTGAGGATGGAAGAAGAAGAAGAAGAGGATGAAGATGATAGTCTGCCACTCTCTGCTGTTCTGAAACTACCAAAACCCCGAAGTCAACCCATGATCACACCTGACTCTCAAAGGGAAATGGTCAGAGTCAAGATAGAAGAAGAAGAACAGCAGAAACAGCACGATGAGCAACTGTTGAAGATGGTTGACAAGGAATTTCCTCAGTCATCATCTATTCAAGCCATGAAAGGGCATGCTCAAAGGCTGTACACTCTCAGGCACACCTTTCAGTATCAGAGGAGAGAGTGAGAGTATGGCCAGACCCCAGGGTGAGTTCTAGAATCCATAAAAGAACTATCCCACATAGATACAACGGCCAAGTACGAAAAACAATAGAGTCTACCATCATGTTGGCCGTTGTAGTCTCACCTTGGGAAATCATTGATGAATTCAAGAAAGCTCACCAAGCAAAGAAGACACCTCAAGCCTTACTAGAAAACAAGATGATTAAGAAGGGGTTGTTATATAAAAAGCTTGAAGACATCCAAAAGAATGAGCTCCAGTTACTCCTTGAAGGCAACCATCCTGATGAATTTGTATATAGGGAGTAACTACGGTGGAGCTGAAAGGCAGGACCATGAAGTACTTATCAGAGTACTATGGTCCAGAGTTCTTCTTCGAAGGAGGAGCAGAAGAACTGTCTCAGGAGGAACAAGTTGTTCTCCTTGAGGCCTATGTTCGTGAGTCATACAGACTCATTATGGGGAAGTAAATCTCATGAATGGGATAACAACTCTGTGTCCAGTTCCCCAAAACAGAGTTCCCATTCATACTCTGCCAACAAATATTTGAGATTTCTTCCCAGGCCGGAGCTTACATGGGTCATCTTCTCTACTGATCAAGAAGGAAAAAGACCAACATTTTGCCATCAATAAGTGGGAGTATAAATAAGTTAGAGGTTTTGGCTGCATTGGTTCAGGGGGAGTTTGTTGGACCAAAAGAACCAATGAGCCAAGATCAGAAAACCTCTAAGTCCCACACGGTATTACAACAACTGCTGAAAGCCTCATCAGTAGTTTGACAAGTGCTGAAGACTTCAACAGCTGAAGATCAAGTGCTGAAGACCTTAACAGCTGAAGAACCAAAGTGCTGAAGTACAACAGCTGAAGAACACAAGTGCTGAAGCTGAAAGACCAAAGTACTGAAGTGCAACAGCTGAGAGTTCACAAGTACTGAAGATCAACAACTGATGTACAAAGTCTGAAGACAAAGACTGAAGACATCAGCTGATGATATCTACTGAAGTCATCAGCTGATGAAACACCTCAGAAGAGTCAAGTCTGAAGATCAAGTACTGAAGCCTCAGTAGTTTGTCACAACTGCTGAAGAGTACTTCTTCAGTAGTTGTGATATCAGTAGTTTTATTTTCTATGTTTCAGTAGTTTTGTAAAACGACTGAAGAGCTTGTTCTTCAGTCGTTGTAGTTTCAGTAGTTTTATATTTTGTACTTAACATGCTGATATGTTCTCAGTAGTTGTGAACATTTCAGTAGTTTGTTAAGAATTAGTTATTTTTGTATTGGATCTGCCAGTTGTCACTTTCCGTGACAACAGCAGTGACTGTTGCACTCTATATAAGGAGTGACAACCTATTGTAATCAAAGTGTGAAATGAGTAATTGAATGGAATGAATGATTGATTTGATTAGAAATATTCTACATCTATAAACATTCCTAGAAATCAGAAATACATATTCTCTCCCTATAACCGTATGCGGTCTTAATGCTTACAAATATCGATTGCTTGCTACAATTTGTCTAATTCTTGTTTGTATTCCGCTGCTTTATATTCTGATACATCAAACTTGTGATCACTGATCCTGTCAAATGGTATCAGAACCACTGTCTTCAGTAGTTTCATAACTACTGATGACTAATACCAAGTCTTCAGTTGTTTACAACAGCTGATGACAAAACCACTGTCTTCAGTAGTTCATAACTACTGATGACAAACACCAAGTCCTCAGTTGTTTCAATCATCTGAGTCAAAACCATGGTCTTCAGTAGTTTTCTAAACTACTGATGCCTAACACCACGACTTCAGCTGTTTCAACGTCTGAAAGATAATACCATGTCAACGGTCGTTTAAAACTACTGATGACTAACACCACATCCTTCAGTCGTCTCCTTACCCGTACCCTATAAATACCCCTAACCTGAGCTCTCCATGCTTCATCTTCTTCAAACCTAACGTTCCTCTCCAAAACTTCCCTCTTCTCCATGGCGTCTATGCAAATTAAACCGCGACACAACTGTGTTGCCTACCTCACAAAATCGCCGATCTGGACTAAGTTCGATAATGCTATTGATCTTATGGTTCAGTCCCAATACCACAAGGCATTCCTTCTGAACCCCGTCTTACATGCCGAATCCTTGAACCAATTTTGGATGAACGTTACTGTTAGCACTGAGGAGAGCAACACACGATCCCTCCGGTCAGTCGTCAACAACAAAGAAGTAGTCATTACTCCTGCAACAATCCGTAAAATTCTTCAACTGAGTGATGCTACCTCTCCTGCTGGATATCCGAAGGGCACCATAGATCTATCCTTTGTTCAGCATGGATATCAAGCGATCTCAGTGCCACCACCATCATGAAGAAAACTTTAATGACGCTGAGCGCCTGATTTTCACATGGTAAATGTATGTTTGGCCCCTAAGACGTCGTCTTGGGATCAAATGTCCACCAAATGCAGCAGGTAATGTATTCTATCCTTGAGCAACAACCACTAAACTTTTCAGAATTAATATTTTCAGAGCTCAAAGATATGGCTCAAAAACTAACTGCCAACCGTTGGATACTCTATCCACGGTTCATAATGGCCATTATTACAGACCAGCTTAATGCTGAGGGACTTGTTGGCTTGGGAGTCCCTGCTACGGCTGTTCTGCCGGAAGTATACTCCCGGCACAACTCTGACCGGACACTCAAACTGGCTGCCAAGCTGCGAAAACCCACGCAGCTGGAACCCACAGCCACCACCTCAAATCCAATGTCCCCACCAAACCCACCAAAAAGAAACCCAAAATGGCTACTCAGGGAATTGAGTCCCCTGAGGATGCCCCTGCACCACAAACGCAGGATATATCCACTAGTCCAACCCCCTAGTGGATACAATGACTCCTCTAGCCACAGCCGCTCAGGCTTCCTCTCAACAGGAACCTGCAGCAACTTCCAAGGGGCACCTACTTATCTGGGATCTTCCTCACTTGAGGAGATTGCCATTGAAGAGCACCATCCACCCCAGGTGCACACTGCTTCTAACCCCTTACCCCAAACAACCGCCCTCACAGCCCAACTTTAATAGTTGCACAAGTGCTGACTCAATTGCACTCCTCACCCCCTCCCCAGAAACCTCTTACTACTGGGAATACCTCTACAATTGAGGGGGAGGAACACAGTGCACCTGAGAACCCACAGCACAGGGGTTTCCCAATTCTATCTCCTAGTGTAGACAAGGAGCTTAGAATATCTAGTGAGGTTGCCACCTCCTCTGTCTCAGCACATGACCAGAGTGAGGCTGGTAACATTGCTAAGACCTCCCTAGAGGCAACAGCTGATGATGGACATTGTCCTGAGGCTGGAAGTCCCCAGTACCAAGCACAAGGGGCACATGCACCAACTGGTCTACACCCAGTGCATGTAAATCCTGCTCTAAGTAGGAGGTCAGCTGATTCAGCTTCGGCTGATGATGACCTGGCTTCTTCTATGATGTTCTTGCCCAGAACACAATCCTGGAAGAGAAAGTCAGTAGGCTGCAAAACCTACTTGACCAACTCTCCCAGGAGAAAGACCATCTGCCTCTATCCACCCACAGATGGCACCTTCCCTTGAAGGTTTCCCAAACACAGAGCCACCCCAAAATCAACCACCTGCCTCTGCTCAGCCCTACTTCTCAGGAACAGAACCCTCCTGAGCAAATAGGTGCTGTACTCCAAAATTCCCTCCCTCTCATCACACCCATAATCACTGATATAGTGATCAAAGCCCTTGATGAGAGGCTTTCCTTAACATTACAGCCCTTGGTTGATGCTGCTGTCCAAAAGACTCTTCTGCGGTACAAACCCCTTCCTCCAATGCAACCAAAAAGGGGGAGAGTACTGCAGTGAAAGAAAGGAAGAGGAAAGATCTGAGGAAAAGGAAGAGAAGCAAGTCCAAGAGAGGAAAAAGAAAAGCAACCTCTGCTCACTTACAAGCGAAAGAGAAGTGCTGATGATCACACTGCTGAAGACAAATCCTTGGAGGAGCTGGTCAAAGAAGCTGACACCACACACAGCCGCTCCATGGATAAATAATTGAACAACTCTTCAGGCAGGGGTTTGACACAGCCACACTGGATAGTGAGATCAGAAGGTTAGAAGTACAAGAGATACAAACCCGATGGCAGGGTATGATGCTCTTGAGAAAGAGAGGTTGGAAATAATGATCCGCTTTATTGCAAAATACTTGGGAAGATCATTAATGGAGATCCGCGCATGGACCAGGGACAGCATTCTGGCTATAGCCACCAGAATCTGTCTGTCTGAGCAATTTAACAAAGGGATTATTGTGGAAGCCCTTGATGAGGCTGGGGCTGGCAAAAGGTTAGAGATGGCTAAACTCACAAAGGCGAAATTAACTACAAGGATGCTAGATCAACCTTCCCTTCCACCCACTCAAACAGATCCTATCCCTCAAATCTCCCAACCGACCTCTAAGCCAAAATCCAAACATCCTCATTCTTCAAAACCAATCCCTTCACCAACCCAACCATCATCCAGTGATGTACCCAGAAGGAGGAGAAGGGTGCTAAGGATGGAAGAAGAAGAAGAAGAGGATGAAGATGATAGTCTGCCACTCTCTGCTGTTCTGAAACTACCAAAACCCCGAAGTCAACCCATGATCACACCTGACTCTCAAAGGAAATGGTCAGAGTCAAGATAGAAGAAGAAGAACAGCAGAAACAGCACGATGAGCAACTGTTGAAGATGGTTGACAAGGAATTTCCTCAGTCATCATCTATTCAAGCCATGAAAGGGCATGCTCAAAGGCTGTACACTCTCAGGCACACCTTTCAGTATCAGAAGGAGAGAGTGAGAGTATGGCCAGACCCCAGGGTGAGTTCTAGAATCCATAAAAGAACTATCCCACATAGATACAACGGCCAAGTACGAAAAACAATAGAGTCTACCATCATGTTGGCCGTTGTAGTCTCACCTTGGGAAATCATTGATGAATTCAAGAAAGCTCACCAAGCAAAGAAGACACCTCAAGCCTTACTAGAAAACAAGATGATTAAGAAGGGGTTGTTATAAAAAGCTTGAAGACATCCAAAAGAATGAGCTCCAGTTACTCCTTGAAGGCAACCATCCTGATGAATTTGTATATAGGGAGGTAACTACGGTGGAGCTGAAAAATGGCAGGACCATGAAGTACTTATCAGAGTACTATGGTCCAGAGTTCTTCTTCGAAGGAGGAGCAGAAGAACTGTCTCAGGAGGAACAAGTTGTTCTCCTTGAGGCCTATGTTCGTGAGTCATACAGACTCATTATGGGGAAGTAAATCTCATGAATGGGATAACAACTCTGTGTCCAGTTCCCCAAACAGAGTTCCCATTCATACTCTGCCAAACAAATATTTGAGATTTCTTCCCAGGCCGGAGCTTACATGGGTCATCTTCTCTACTGATCAAGAAGGAAAAAGACCAACATTTTGCCATCAATAAGTGGGAGTATAAATAAGTAGAGGTTTTGGCTGCATTGGTTCAGGGGGAGTTTGTTGGACCAAAAGAACCAATGAGCCAAGATCAGAAAAACTCTAAGTCCCACACGGTATTACAACAACTGCTGAAAGCCTCATCAGTAGTTTGACAAGTGCTGAAGACTTCAACAGCTGAAGATCAAGTGCTGAAGACCTTAACAGCTGAAGAACCAAAGTGCTGAAGTACAACGCTGAAGAACACAAGTGCTGAAGCTGAAAGACCAAAGTACTGAAGTGCAACAGCTGAAGAGTTCACAAGTACTGAAGATCAACAACTGATGTACAAAGTCTGAAGACAAAGACTGAAGACATCAGCTGATGATATCTACTGAAGTCATCAGCTGATGAAACACCTGAAGGTCAAAGTCTGAAGATCAAGTACTGAAGCCTCAGTAGTTTGTCACAACTGCTGAAGAGTACTTCTTCAGTAGTTGTGATATCAGTAGTTTTATTTTCTATGTTTCAGTAGTTTTGTAAAACGACTGAAGAGCTTGTTCTTCAGTCGTTGTAGTTTCAGTAGTTTATATTTGTACTTACATGCTGATATGTTCTCAGTAGTTGTGAACATTTCAGTAGTTTGTTAAGAATTAGTTATTTTTGTATTGGATCTGCCAGTTGTCACTTTCCGTGACAACAGCAGTGACTGTTGCACTCTATATAAGGAGTGACAACCTATTGTAATCAAAGTGTGAAATGAGTAATTGAATGGAATGAATGATTGATTTGATTAGAAATATTCTACATCTATAAACATTCCTAGAAATCAGAAATACATATTTCTCTCCCTATAACCGTATGCGGTCTTAATGCTTACAATATCGATTGCTTGCTACAATTTGTCTAATCTTGTTTGTATTCCGCTGCTTTATATTCTGATACATCAAACTTGTGATCACTGATCCTGTCACATATTTTCTTTCTTTTTTTTTCCTGTTTCTTCACTTACTCTTCTTTCTTAGACTTTAATAAAAAATGTCCAGGTGTTACAAGGATGTGGTGGTAATCAGGGTAATCCTCCTCCTCTTGCTCTTCAAGCTATGGGGCTGAGCCTCCGCTTCTTCCTTGAGCCTTAGAAGGGATGCTCCCCCTAGGATATGGGATGGTTAGGGATGTATGATGGATCAGTAGAAGTAGTAGCAGCATCCCTGGACTCACCCTGGCATCCACCAACCACCACAATCCCTCTCTCAGTGGCAACAACCTTTCTGTCCACTGTCCTTACCAGTGGCTCCTCATCTGACTCTTCCTCCACATCTGGCTGGAAGTCTGATGGAACTCAGCTCTCTCGGTTCCACCCTGAGTGGATGGTGGAGATGATATATTAGTAGGAGTGGCCCAGATGGAGTGGGGCTAGTATCTCCCTATCATCACTGTCATCGTCATCGTTGGTGGGTAAAATAATAGGCTCAGAATTTGAATCACTTTCATTGTGACGCCACTTCTTACGAGCGGACGCCATGTAGTCCTCCCAGGCCAGATGCCCAAACAATCTTCTTACCGGGGCTTCACCTACTTGCCCCGGTACACCTTCATCCTACCAAGCATAGTATCATCCATAATCTCAAGGGTGACAACATCATCTCTCTCCTTGGGCAGCAAAGGAAGCTTCTGGTCAATAATCATCTATCAGAAAACGAGAGTACATGCAGAATCCTTCCTTGCCCTTGGACTCTATATTCTCTATCATAAGTGAAGATCATCCGAGAGAAATTAATGGATGATTTAGTACCAGAGCCATGTAAGCATTCTGGATCTGATCAGACATCTCATCAAAACCTCCCTTCCTTGAGGCTATGCACTTGAGGAGCACATGGGCCAAGTACTTGAACTGGGGGTACAGATTGCTCTTGTTGAGACACACCAGCATTAATGTCCCCAACGTACTTGATCCATATAAAGCATCCCCGTACCATCAGGGGATGTAGCCTGGTTGCGAAGTCACCATCTTCGCCTAACTCCAAAACCCTCCTCAGATCATCCTCACAGATCTTAATATCCTGACAAGAATTGACCTCCAAATGCGATGAGGCTCAACGGACCTGTCTACTACAGCGCTTTCTTAGAAAGCCTACTGACTCGATCTATATGGTGTGCACAGTGTAGAGATGGCCTTAAAGATCCTCGATCTCCGTAAAAAGGTAATAATCCCCATGAACTCAGAAGCGTTCCGGGATGTGATGTCAATATGAGCACAGAGGTTATGCTCCGTGCTCATAGTCCATCTACTAGTCATGTTTCTATAACACACGATACATATACGTTAGAATTTGTGTAAATGGATGACATTTGAAGTTTAATGAGCTTGAATCAGTTTGTTCAATCATGCGAATGGATAATGTGACTGAGTCTTAGTCGTGCAATTGAGCACAGTCGTATGATTGAGCCTACGACTGAGTTTAGTCGTATACTATCCATACGGTTGACCCAGTCGTGCGACTGAACTCATACGCATGGTCATTCATGCGATTGAGTTAGACGCCCAGCTCAATCATGCGATTGAATTTCATCAGCATGTCCATTCGCATAAGTCTCTGTTCGACACTTTAAATTAGTTTTTGGTCTATACTTAATGTTAAACGTTGTGGTTAGGCTCATAGACTTGCAAACGCTAAAAATAACACCTAATACTATTTAAATTAACAATTTAGTCCATGTTAGTGGTTTATTTTGAAAACTTTGTCTCGGTTCTTGTTTTGACCAATTTAGGTCATTAGGGCTTGATTAAACCGAACATTAGGTCGATTTTCATCTCATATTATGATAGGATCTCAGCATCTAGTTTGATCGATTCGAATGATTTCAGCAGCGGAATAGAGTACCACTAGCGCAATTCGAGCAAGAATACCAAAGATATAGCAATGAACAGAACTAGTTATAGAGAGAGAAAGTTTCTGCAAAAGGAATATTTCATTCAATCACACGCTTTGGCATGGCTTTCGCCAATTACAATTTAGGCATTCTTCCTTATATAGGAAAGATGACGTAGGCTGATGTCACTTGATAGTGACATCTACCCGTTATTAACAACTACTGAAACACTAAAACTACTAAAGATGTCAAGCAGCTGACATCTTCTTACAAGAAGCTAAGTGTTTACTTATTACAAACTACTGATAAGAAACTACTGAAACTACAACAATGAAGAACAAGCTCTTTCAGTTGTTTTATAAAAACTACTGAAAGTAAAAACATAAAACTACTGATAAACACAACTACTGAAGAAGTACTCTTCAGTTGTTGTGAAAACTAATAAAACTTCAGCACTTGGTCTTCAGACTTGAACTTCAGACGTTTCATCAGCTGATGACTTCAGTACATGTCATCAGTTGAGTCTTCAGCTTTGTCTTCAGACTTTGTACATCAGTTGTTGATCTTCAGCACTTGTGGACTCTTCAGTGTTGAACTTCAGTACTTTGGTCTTCAGCTTCAGCACTTGTGTTCTTCAGCTGTTGGCTTCAGTACTTTGGTCTTCAGCTTCAGCACTTGTGTTTTCAGCTGTTGGACTTCAGAACTTTAGTCTTCAGCCAGCACTGTGTTTCTTCAGTGTGAGCTTCAGCACTTAGTTCTTCAGCGTTGGACTTCAGCACTTTAGTCTTCAGCTTCAGCACTGTGTTCTTCAGCTGTGAGCTTCAGCACTTTAGTTCGTCAGTGTTGGATTCAGCACTTTAGTCTTCAGCTGTTGAAGTCTTCAGTACTTGATCTTCAGCTGTTGAAGTCTTCAGCACTTGTCGAACTGCTGATGAAGCCTTCAGCAGTTGTTGTGATATCATGTGGGACTTAGAGGTTTTCTGATCTTGGCTCATTGGTTCTTTGGTCCAACAAACTCCCCTGAACCAATGCAGCCAAAACCTCTAATTGATTTATTTTCCCACTTATTGTTGGCAGAATGGTTGGTCTTTTTCCTTCTTGATTAGTTGAGAAGATGACCCATATAAGCACTGGCCTGGGAATGAGTCTATGATGATTTGGTTGGCAATGTATGAATGGGAGCTCTGTATTGGGGAATTGGACACTGAGCTGTTCCCCCATCCATGAGACTCAATTCCCAACTATGAGCTTGTAGGATTCCCTGGTGTAGGCCTCCAAAAATACAATTTGTTCCCACATGGTGAGTCCTCTGCCTCACCATCAAGAATCCTTCTGGCCATAATACTCAGACAAGAATTTGACCTGTTTCCATTTTGAGTACCACTGTTGTAATCTGTCTATAAGCAAATTCATCAGGATGATGACCTTCTAACAGCAGTGGTAGCTCATCCTTTCTGATCTCATTCAGCCTCTTATACACCAGCACCTTTTTGATCATTTTGTTCCAGCATCTTTTGTGGGGGCATGTTTGAGATGTAGGCCTTTTTGAAATCTTCCAGGATTTCCCAGGGTGAGACTACAAGGGCTAAGGAGATCACTTCATCTACAATCTTTTTCACTTGCCCATTGTATCTCTGAGGGATATTTTCTTTTGTATTCTATGAGCCACCTGGGATCAGGCCAAATTCTTACTCTTTCTTTCACATACTGAAAAGTATGTCTAAGAGTATAAATCCTCTGAGCTTGTTTTTTCATATTAAGATGGAGGAAGTGGCTGCATATGCTTTATCTACTCTCCTCAATAACTCTTCATCGTGCAATCTGTGTTGTTCTTCTTCTTCCAATTTCACTTTGATTGCATCTCTTTGTTGCTCAGGAGTTATTGCAAGAGAGAGATCTTTGGCCTTAGGCAACTGCAGAACAGCTGAGATCGGCAGCCTGTCTTCATCATCATCTTCTTCTTCTTCCAGCCTCAACACCTTTCTCTTCTTCTGCTTAGGTGCATCATCGGCTGTTGGTTTTGAGGGTAAGGGAGTTGGTTTTGTGGGTTGTGGTTGTGGTTGTTTGGAGAGGAATGTTGACAGGCTGAGTTAGCATTTTGGAGGTGAGTGTGGCTTTTGAGTGTTGGCTAGCTCAGTCCTGCCCTGCTCCTGCTTCATTCAAAGCTTCTATACTAATCCCTTAGTATATGCTCAGACGAACAGATCTTGGAGGTTATGGCCAAGATGTTGTCCCTGGTCCATGATTTTATTTTGATCAATGATCTCCCAAGGTATTTGCTGATAAATCTGATCATGATCTCAAGTTTTTCTCTATCCATTGTGCTGTAGCTGGCCCATCTTTGTTGAATCTCTTCGATCTCTAATCTTCTTATTTCAGAGTCCAGCTTTCAGTATTGAAACCTTGCCCTAAACAGCTGATCAATGATATTGTCCATTGATCTACGTGTTCAGCATCAGCCTCTTTAACCATTTCATTCAAGTTTTCTCTTTTCAGCACTTTCTTTTCTTATATGTGACATGAAAGTCCTTTTGATTCATGTACTTTCTCCTTTTCAGCTCCCTTCTCCATTCTCATTCTCCTTCTCTTTCTCGGTCTCATACACACAGTCCTTCTTATTTCCACTTCTTTGTCCTTCTCTTTCTCTTCTCTTCTCCATCCTCTTTCTTTTAGCTTTCACTGCTGGAATCTCCCCCTTTTTGGGTGCATTGGTTTAAGGGTTTGATCAGCAGAAAGCTTTTGGCTCAGTACATCCTCCACTATAGGTTGTAAGACAGAAGAAAGTCTCTCATCAACAGTTTAATGACAAGTTCAGTTATCTGCGGTTGTGATGAGAGATAGGGGATTTTGAGGGATAGCATCCATTTGCTCAGGGGGGTTTTGGTCCTGAGAAATGGTGCCAGAAACAGAGGCAGGTGGCTGAGATTCTTTGAGTGGCTGTGTGTTTAAGGACCTTCCTCTAAAGGTGCCATCTGTTGGTTGATGTGGTGGCAGATGGTCTTTCTCCTGAGAGAGTTGGTCAAGTAGTTTTTGCAACCTACTGACTTCCTCCTCTAGGATTATGTTCTGGGCAAGAACATCATAAAGAAGCCCAGGTCATCATCAGCAAATGCTGAATCACCTGACCTCCTGCTTGTAGCAGGATGTACATGCACTGGGTGTAGACCAAATGTAGCATGTGCCCTTTGTCTTGGAACTGAGGACTTCCAGCCTCAGGACTTTGTCCTTCATCAGTTGTTGCCTCTGGTGAGGTCTTAGTTATGTTACCAACTCAGTATGATCATATGTTGATTCAGAAGAGGTGGCAGCCTCACAGATGTTTGATCTCCATATCCACACCAGGAGATAGAACATTTAAAACCCGGTGCTGTGGGTTGTCAGAAGCATGTGTATCCTCTTCCTCAATTGTGTTGTTCTCCCTTTGTTGGTGTGGTTGTAGGGGAGGAGGAGAGGCATGCAGCTGAGTAGCATATTAGCATTATAATGGTTGGACTTTGGGGGGCATTTGCATGGGGAGAGGGGATAGAAGCTGATTGCATTCGGGGAGAGGGATGCTCTTCAATGATAACCTCCTCAAGTGAGAGAGGTCTCAGTAATGTGGTTTCCCCTGAAGTGGTTGCAACAGGATCCTTTTGAGAGGATACCTGTGCGGCTGTTACTGGTTGAGTCTTTAACACTATGGAGGGTTTGAACCAGTAGGTTTATCCTGTTTGGGTGGTACAGGAGCATCATCAGGGGACTCATCTCCCTGATTAGCTTGTTTGGATTTGGATTTTGGCTTGGTGGGGACTTTGGATCTGGCAGTTGAAGCTGTGGGTTCCTTTGCTTGGGTTTGAGCAACGGGCAGCTTCTTTGAGAGATTGGTCGGAGTTATGCCTGGAGTATACCTCAGCTAGAACAGCTGGTGCAGGGACTCCAAGGCCAACAAGGCCATCAGTTTGTAATTCATTTAAAATTATGGCCATCAGAAACCTGGGATATAATAGCCATCTGTTTCCCACAGGTTTCTGTGCCAGATCTTTGATTTCTAGAAACACAATTTGTGAAAAATTTAAAGGTTGGTGTTCTAGAATTGAATATAATACCTGTTGCCACCGGGGAAGACATTTGATCCCATGAGGATGTCTTCGAGGCTAAGCAACATTCACCATATGAAATATCAGTCGTTCAGCATCAGGGAAGTTCTTCTTCAGTATGGTAGCAGCTCGAAGATTTCCGTCGTACCCATTGTTGATGAAGGACATATCAGTTGTGCCCTTCGGGTACTCTGTCACAGCAGTAGCATCTTGTAAATTTAGCACTCGACGAATGCTATCAGGTGTAACCTCTACTTTTTTTGGTTGACCAATGACTGAACAGAAATTTGGCCGGAAGGCACATCAGTGTGAACGTAGGCATTGGACCAAAACTGACTTAGGACTCTGGGTAGATGGTCGAGTTTTAAGAGCAGAGCAGTACTATACTGGAGAATCAGCCATTAGGTCTATGGCGTGATCAAACTTTGTCAGAAGGCCGATTCGTGAGGTAGGCGACGCAATTATGTCTGGGTTTAGACTCATGGTTCCATTTTTGAGAGTATGAAGGTCAGAAGAACGGCTAATGGAACGTTTGAGAAGAAGACAGGTATTTATAGGGTTGGGATAGGAAAAGGCTGAAAGAAAACTACTGAAGGTTTTGGTGTGGTCATCAGCTGTTTGAAACTACTGATGACGTGGTATTAACCTTCAAAGGTTTAAAAACGACTGAGTGGTGGTGTTGTCATCAGGTGTTATAAAACAACTGAAGACTGGTTTTGACCATCAGACGTTGAAACAGCTGAAGTCTTGGTGTTAACCATCAGTATTTATGAAACTACTGAAGGTCGTGGTTTTGACTTCATATGATGTAAACAACTGAGGACTTGGTGTTTGTCATCAGTAATTGTGAAAATACTGAAGACAGTGGTTTTGCCATCAGTTGTTGTAAACAACTGAAGACTTGGTATTAGTTATCAGTAGTTGTGAAACTACTGAAGACTGTGGTCTTGCTTCAGTTGTTTAGAAACAGCAGTTGTAGAAACAACTGAAGAGAAATTACTCATCAGCTGTTTTCGTCAATTCTAAGCTTTTCAGCTGTTTCATACTGTCCTCAACACTTACTCATCAGACTTTTCATCTGCTTTTCAGGTGTTTCATAGGACGTCAGTACTATCTGTTTTTACTGATTTCAGTAGTTGTAACTACATCAGTAGTTGTAACTACATCAGTAGTTTAGAACAGATAAAGTACTTCAGTACTTGTGAGGCATTTAGCCTCAGTAGTTATAAAAACTACTGAGGGTAAAGAACTCATCAGTACTTATATTGACATGGTTACCAATGATCATCAGTACTTATTACTGAGATCATCAGTAGTTGTCACTTATTCTAGCTGCAGCATACCAAGCCTTAACACCAGGTTGTGGAAAGTTGAACTATCCAAAGGCTTAGTAAAAATGTCTGCAAGCTCATCAGCACTAGGCACAAACATAGGATTAATTAGACCCTTTTCAAAACAATCTTTTAAAATGATGTCTAATTTCTATATGTTTGGTCCTAGAGTGCTGGACTGGATTTTTGACATGCAAAGAGCTGAAGCACTATCCATTAATAACGGAGTCTTAGTCTCTGTAATGCCATAATCCAAAAGTTGATTCTGAAGCCAGAGTACTTGGGATGTACAACTTGCAGCAGCAATGTACTCGGCTTCAGCAGTGGTGAAGTAACAGATGTTTGTTTCTTACTCTGCCACAGAAATCAAACAGTTGCCTAGGAATTGACATCCACCAGAAGTTGATTTCCTGGTTAACTTACACCCTGCATAGTCACTATCAGAGAAAGCAACTAATTTGCAAAAGTGCCCAGTGGAATACCATAAACCTAGAGATTGTGTACCTTGCAAATATCTAAAGATCCTCTTGACTGCAATCAGATGAGACTCTTTAGGTGCAGCCAAAATCTAGCACAAACACATGTAGCAAACATAATATCTGGTCTAGAAGTTGTTAAATACATCAAGGACCCAATCATACATCTGTAAAGCGTTTCATCAACAGCTTTACCTTTCTGATCAATATCCAATTGTGTGGTGTTGCACATGGGAGTAGAACAGGGCTTACAGTTTTGTAAATCAAACTTATTTAAAAGATCTTTTGTATATTTAGACTGATGAATAAGGTTTTATCTTTTTGTTTGATTTGCAAGCCTAGAAAGAACTGTAATTCTCCCATTGCACTCATTTCAAACTTCCTTTGCATTAATTTTGTAAAATCATTACACAAGTGGGGATCAAAGGATGCAAATATAATATCATCATCATAAATTTGAACAAGTAGCTTATGCTGATCCACCTTCTTAATAAATAAGGTTTTATCTATGGAGCCTCTAGTGAATTATTTTGCAGAAGAAAGTTAGATAATGTCTCATACCAGGCTCTAGGAGCTTGTTTCAACCCATAAAGAGCCTTATCAAGCTTGTATAACCATTCTGGGTGTTTATTATCCTCAAAACCAGGTGGTTGACACACATAAACTTCTTCTTTTATTTTACCATATAAAAATGCACTTTTAACATCCATTTGAAAAATTTAAGATTGTGGAGTGCAGCATAAGCTAAGAACAATCTAATTGCCTCCAGTCTGGCTACAGGGGCAAAGGTTTCATCATAATCAATACCTTCTTCTTGTGCAAACCCCTGAATAACCAGTCTGGCCTTGTTCTTACAATAAGCCCTTTTCATTTTTTTTTCCTAAACACCCATTTAGTGCCTATTGCACATTTACCTAGGGAAGAGGAACAAGCTCCCACACTTGCTGCTTTTTGAACTGAAGAAGCTCAAGCTGCATTGCTTCAACCCAGCCATTGTCTCTAAGTGCAACATGATAATTCTTTGGCTCTAGCTGACTGATGAAGAGAGCATAGAAGCAGAAATTGGACAATTGACTTCTGGTTGAAACTCCAGCATTGATAGCACCAATGATTTGAGACATTGGGTGATTCTTCAGCTCTTGATAAACAGTGAGATCAGTGCAAGTGTTTGTAGAACCTTAGCAGCAACAGATGTTGATGTAGACTCTTGAAACCATGTAGATGGTGGCAACTCAAATGAAGTTGAAGATGCAGAAATCTCATCAGCACTTGTTGTGGATGAAGCTACTGAAGCTACAGGAGCATCAGGTTAGAGGACAGAGGCAGTTGGTCACTAAACCTGAAGAGGTGAGTACTGCTATCATCATCATCATCAGCACCAGCAGTACCACCAGGTGGTGAACTGTTGACAGAGCAACACAGGAGTTTGATAAGGAACATATTGCAGTATGTCCAAATCAAATAGCTCCACAGGGCTTTGTGGAATCTTGTCCTTTGGAGATTCATTAAACTTAACATGTAGATTCTCTTCAACCATCTTTGTTCTGCAATTGAAGACTCTGTATGCTTTGCAAGTTGATGAATAACCAACAAGTACCCTGCATCCACCTTAGGATCAAATTTTTGGAGTTGATCCCGTGTGTTGAGAATGAAACAAGACACCCAAAAGCTCTGAAGATGAAATTAGAGGGGCCAATGATGAAGAACTTCATATGGAGTCTTCATCAACCTCTGATTTACTAGAACTCTATTATGTACATAGCAAGCTGTATTGACAGCTTCAACCCAAAAAGTCATTGGCAGTCCAGAATCAGCCAACATGGACCTTGCAGCTTCAATAAGGGTCCTGTTCTTTCTCTCCACTACTCCATTTTGTTCAGGAGTTCTTGGAATGCTAAACTGCTCTTCATCCCTTGAGAGGTAGAACTCATCAAGTGTATTGTTTCTGAATTCTGTTCCATTATCACTTTAATACACTTGACTGAGAGGGAATACTGCTTCTCAACATACAACACAAAGTTGATAATCTTCTGAGCTGCCCTCCTTTGAATGCAAGAAGAAAGTCCATACAAATCTGGAGTAATCATCCACAATTACCAGACAGTATTTCTTCTTAGCCATACTCATCACTCTCACAGGACCAAAGAGATCCATGTGAAGAAGCTGTAAGCAGGCAGCGGACTTAGGTTCTTCTATGGAGGGAAATGAAGCTTTGTGTTGTTTTTCTTTTAAACAAGCAGTGTAGTTATCTTCACATTTGAACTCCTTCATAGGCAGTCCCCTTACTAAACCATGGTTTATCAGCTGATTTATGTTTTTGAGATTAACATGACCCAACCTTCTATGCCATAGAGTAGATTCTTGAGGGGAAGCCTTGGAAAATAGGCAAGGATGGCCTTTCAGATCTATTTTCTTGGAAAGATCTAAGGCATACACTCTTCCTGTCCTGTTGGCCTTCAGGAGA
Source organism: Flaveria trinervia (assembly GCA_025506515.1). Classification (NCBI taxonomy): domain Eukaryota; kingdom Viridiplantae; phylum Streptophyta; class Magnoliopsida; order Asterales; family Asteraceae; genus Flaveria; species Flaveria trinervia. The sequence goes on from CM046457.1 coordinate 20,605,473, forward strand.
GTGTATTCATCCAACACCTTATCAATCAAACTTAGAACTTTGGATGACAGAATCCGACAGTTCTGACTGGTGAAAAGGGCAACATGGCCTTTGTCACACATTTGACTGACACTCAAGAGGTTGTACTTGAGATTTTCCACATGGTTAACATCATCAAACTTTATTTCCCCATTGGAAACAGCCTTTGCTGATGATGTAACCCTTGCATCATTGCCAAATGACACAAACCCCTTCCTTCCTTGAGAGTAGTCATTAAGAAGTGATCTGTTTCTGTCTATGCATGGATCCTCCACTATCTACATACCAGATGCCTCTGTGGCATGTTGAAGAACCCTGCAAAACACAACAAACTAGTTAGATTTTGAGACCCAAACCTTTTTGGTTTGGGCCTGTTCATCAACAGATGGTAAACTAACAGGTTTTGTTGGAAACAACAGCCTGAGAGGAAAAAGATGGTGAAGAAGAGGAATCCTTTGGCTTGGACCTCCTTTTCTGTGCTTTCAACATAGGAACATCTAATTGGTTAACTCTTCCAATAGATGTTGAACCATCATAACCAGCTGTGTCTGATTTTGTGATAAAGCTTTCAGCTCTCCGGACACATTGGCATTGGAGTTTGATAAGTTCCTATGTTGCACCCTTCTTCTTTTGAACAATCTCAGCTATTACATGTTTAACCCCTTCCTTTTTGGATTTCTTTTTGGACTTAAGGGTTACAGGATTTGATGTTGCTGGTACAAATATGGCTTCAAACTCAGTTTTCATTTTAACCATTTTCTCTTTATTTCCTCTTTATGTTTGAGTTTGGATCCTATTTTGTACCAACAATCATCTGTAAGATGATTGAACAAACCACATATTTCACATGGTTTCTTCTTCATCTTATGTTGATCATCAACTAAAGAGAATGAAACTACTGAAGACTTGTTCTTCAGCACTTTGGAAGCACTATTTGCTTTCTTGACTTCCTCTTTAGTAGTCTTCAAACCCTTTCTACTGATAGTTTTCTTCTCTTCAGTGCTGACAGTAGTTGGAGTTTGAACTTCAGGTGTTAAATCTTGCTCTCCAGTCCTTTCAGACTTCCAGAAATAACTCCTGAGTTGATCAACTCTTTGATCATGTGAGTGTCAGTATTTGAACCATCAAGATCAGCTGATAGGTTCAACGAGGGAATAATACTAACTTCAACTTCTGATGGTGCTCTATCAAAAAGTGAATCACATGATGAGGTGGATTGGTTATTGCTTTCTCCATCAGATTTCACTTCTGCTCTTGAAGCAAAATCTGTAGGAGGAGCAGTGTGATTATAACAATGCCAAACTTCACATTGGAAGCTGATTGCTTACTAAGAAGCATTTCAAAACCTTTGCATGATTGTACCCATCGATCACACTCTACTTGGGTGACTACAAGGGTTTCTTTGAGGTCTTTGTACTTTTCTAAAAGTACCTCTTCCCTAGCCTTATCATCAGTGATTGGCATTTAAGTTTATAAATCTCATCATTTTTCTCTTTAAGCATAGACTCAAACTCAGCTTTTCTTTTGGAAATGATCTTTCTAGCTCTATGTTCTTATTAATTAAAGCTACATTTGCTTCTCTAATAGAGGCAAATGCTGCTATGCATGTTTCAAAACATAATTTGGCCTTAGCCTCAGAGGATACCTGTGATACCTGTGATGAAGAGGCATTTGAGGATGATCCATCTGCAGACTCCAGAGCCATAGAGTCAAATCCCAAAAGGACTGTCACCACCATGTTGACCAGCACCTGTGAACAGTTGTTCATGACCAAACATGTCATCTGTAAACTGCTCCAGTCAACAACTCCAGGGGTGAAGAAGCTGTGTTGTTGAGGTTGAGGAGGTTGATAGATTGAGATGGTTGAGGCTCAGGAAGAGCATGTGGTGTTGAGCAATGGTGCTTGAACCTGACTGGTTTTGTGGCATGTAATAACAAGGGTAAGGATATGGCATTAGACCCTAAGGAACAAAATATGCAGGAGATTGTGGTTGAAATGATGACCAGAATTGACAGGATGTTGCCCTCTATGTTGTTGACTATTGCCAGGGAAAGTCACAAAGGGTGCAGAAGAATTAGATCCAGATGATCTACATTCTCTAGCAAAGTCCAAGCCTGTGGCATTTGTGACACCTCAACTTACTCTTGTCAAAACCAACTTTGGTTTTGCCAGAGAGTCCTGGGAACTTTCTTGCAGTTCTTTTGTAGAACTTCTGAGATCTGATATTTATCAAGGCCATTTGGCTCAAAATATCCATCTCTTCTAAGTCATCATCAGCAATCCCCTTGAGATCATCCATGATGAAGCATAGATTGTCATTATTACACCCAGTAAACTGACTATCACACTCACAAATGCAGAATCAGAAGTGTTTGAAGAGAAATCAATATGCTCATCATACTGGCATTCAAATGAAGCATATTCTGACTCATGACCAACCAAGGCAGTGTTGCCTGGTACAAATCTTAGTGAGCTTACCAGATGAAGCCAGTTTCCTTTTCTGCTCTATCTCTCTTTTGAATGTAAGCAGTTTCCCATGAAGTTGGGTGAGAGATAGACTATCCAGATTTGCACTGGAGCGTAGGACAATTGTATATGTGTCCCATCTCTCAGGCAGTGATCTGAGGACTTTGGTTCATTTGGCTTTTGGTATATTCATGTTTAACCATTTTCAACTCAGAGATTAAACATGAAAACCACTCAAATGCTGAGTCAGAGTCTCACCCTTTCTATGAGCAAAAGTCTCATACTGTTGGGCGAGGATTTCCCTGTTGTTTGCTAAGACCTCATCAGTGCCACCGAATTGTTCTTTCAGTGCATTCCAAGGTCATGAGCAGTTTCATGATGCATAAGCCCGGAATAGATTTCATTAGGCAGTGCCATGGCCAGAATTCCATGGGCTTTAGCATTAATCTCAAACAACTTCTTGTCCTATCAGAGTATTGTTCCTTCTTCTTTGGAATCAACTGATTTGTTTCCAGATGATTCACCATTGGCTTATGTGGTCCATGTACCACGGATGTCCAACAACCTGAACTATTGACAGACAGGTGATGGAGCATTCTTCGTTGCCAAATGTTATACTCATTCTAACCAGCATCGGAGGCTTGGTTGAGGAACCAGTATTGTGTGGATCATTAGAAGGTGTAGTCATTTTCGAAAATTTAGACAAATTCAAGATAAGCAAAACAAATTTAGCTCAAAACCACTAAGAACCTCAATTAAAATAGCCAAAAGTGACAGAACTTCAATCTCTATAACAGATTCGTGCGAATTTGCTAGTTCAATCAAACTTAGAGCAAATGAGCAGTTTCAATGATCAATTGTTAGATCGATCAACGATTAACCTGCTCTGATACCATTTGATAGGATCTCAGCATCTAGTTTGATCGATTCGAATGATTTCAGCAGCGAAATTGAGTACCCACTAGCACAATTCGAGCAAGAATACCAAAGATATAGCAATGAACAGAATTAGTTATAGAGAGAGAAAGTTTCTGCAAAAGGATATATTCATTCAATCACATGCTTTGGCATGGCTTTCACCAAATTACAATTTAGGTCATTCTTCCTTATATAGGAAAGATGACGTAGGCTGATGTCACTTGATAGTGACATCTAACCGTTATTTACAAACTACTGAAACACTAAAACTACTGAAGATGTCAAGCAGCTGACATCTTCTTACAAGAAGCTAAGTGTTTACTTATTACAAAACTACTGATAAAACTACTGAAACTACAACGACTGAAGAACAAGCTCTTCAGTCGTTTTACAAACTACTGAAAGTAAAACATAAAACTACTGATAAACACAACTACTGAAGAAGTACTCTTCAGCTGTTGTGACAAACTACTGAAACTTTAGCACTTGGTTCAGACTTGAACTTCAGACATTTCATCAGCTGATGACTTCAGTAGATGTCATCAGCTGATGTCTTCAGTCTTTATCTTCAGACTTTGTACATCAGTTGTTGATCTTCAGCACTTGTGGACTCTTTAGCTGTTGAACTTCAGTACTTTGGTCTTCAGCTTCAGCACTTGTGTTCTTCAGCTGTTGGACTTCAGTACTTTGGTCTGCAGCTTCAGCACTTGTGTTCTTCAGCTGTTGGACTTCAGCACTTTAGTCTTCAGCTTCAGCACTTGTGTTCTTCAGCTGTTGAGCTTCAGCACTTCAGTTCTTCAGCTGTTGGACTTCAGCACTTTAGTCTTCAGCTTCAGCACTTGTGTTCTTCAGCTGTTGAGCTTCAGCACTTTAGTTCTTCAGCTGTTGGACTTCAGCACTTTAGTCTTTAGCTGTTGAAATCTTCAGTACTTGATCTTCAGCTGTTGAAGTCTCAGCACTTGTCGAACTGCTGATGAAGCCTTCAGCAGTTGTTGTGATATCATGTGGGACTTAGAGGTTTCCTGATCTTGGCTCATTGTTTCTTTTGGTCCAACAAACTCCTCCTGAACCAATGCAGCCAAAAACTCTAATTGATTTATTTTTCCACTTATTGTTGGCAGAATGGTTGGTCTTTTTCCTTCTTGATCAGTTGAGAAGATGACCCATACAAACTCCCCCTGAACCAACGCTAGATTCTTGTTTTGACCAAGAGTCAATAGCAATTTTAGGAAATCATATTAGAGCTACAAGATGCACACAACGATTTTGACTTTCAAGAACTGCAGCTCATGATGATTATGAGTATACTTGTCCTCTTAAATCCATACACAGATTTTTGACACATATTGGTGATGAGTCGAGGTTTAATTATTTCAACATGCATTTGTGGAACCCATGCTTATATGGTAATCAACGTTCTAGAAGATTTTTGAGCGGTCTATGGGTATTTTAACAAGAAGAAACTATTCTAAGAGCTTTCAAAGAGATGACATGCCTCAGGTCAATGCCATCGCACAGTAGAGAGGCGCAAACTATTCTAAGAATATTTAGGTTATGCTTATCATCATGTCAGTGCCACTACATAGCAGAGAGGCACACAACCTATCTTCTTGTTAGAGCATTTATTTTCTTTTTGCACATAATGCACCAAAACATAAGTTATTAGCTTGATTGCATTTTGCATTTTGCCATGTGCTTTGCTTATTGTTTATGCTCATCCGCACAAATGTGTGGCGTTTATTTTGCTCTTCACCCCTTATTGGAATTGCGTTGATTGTGTTAACCGGGGATAAGATGGGAACCCATAGCGAGCGGTTGAACAACTTAGTTTGAAATTTAAAACCACCAATGAGGTCTACTCATCTATTGTGTTGAATCTACCGACACATCATATAATAAACTAGCAGCCTCTAGGTCTACTTTCTTTATATTACCTTGGTAGCATACTAGTTTTACTATCATATTTCCTTTTATTTTGCTTAGACTCTTCAGACTTATACTTTGAATTTTGCATCTTAATCAGTTAAACTCTTTTGAAGTCCCAAACAATTTGTTCCCGTGTACTATCATTTTCCACAAACGTTGAATCAGTATCACAGATTTGATTACATTCCTTTTAGCTAAGCTATCCTTCTCCCTCCTTTTTTAAGTAATTAAATAAAGAAGCTAATTTAACACTAATCTAACCTATTCTCCCCGTAAAATTCTAAAACCGAAAATATTTTTGTGTTTTTGGATTTTTTAATAAACAGAAAAATTAAATTAAATTAAATTAATTAAATTAAAATAAAGAATGTCGGACTAGGCATTTTCTTCCTCTGAAATCACGTCACTTTTCTTTTCACGCCATTAACCTCTAATAGATATAAAACCTCGGTTTATCAAATGCTTTGTGTAGAGGTCGGCTCGTTGAAAATCCGTATTTATTTTAACCTCTTCGATTAATTGCTTTTCAAAACAGTCACATATAAAGTGATACTTAAGATCGATGTGTTTAGTTTTAGGATGTTGGGCTGGATTTATTGTTACGGCTATAGCCATAATTATCAACATAGATAGGAGTGTAGTCACGTATTTGCTGTTCAATCCAAATGATTTGTAAACAACAACCTGCAGCAGCAACGTATTCAGCTTCACAGGTTGACAGAGCAACGAAGGTTTGCTTCTTACACTGCCAGTGACTAACCGTCTACCGAAGAACTGACATCTTGCTGATGTTGACTTGTAATTCATTTTGCAACCACTATAATTCGAGTCACTATACGCTGTAAGCTAAAAATCATCATCATGAGGATACCACAACTAGAGTGTTAGAGTACCCTTTAGATAACGGAATATCCTTTTAACACCAATGAGATGGTTGACTTTCGGTTTCACCTGATATCTGGAACAAAGACACGTCGCATACATATATCAGGATGAGACTCTATGAGATAAATAAGGGATCCAATCATTCCTCTGCACATTGTAGCATCAACCAGATCACCATTTTCATCGGGTGCCATATCGTGGTGTGTGGCAAGTGGAGTTCCAACAGCTGAAGCATTCTCCATGTCAAACCGATTGAGCATATCACCTACATACTTGGTCTGATGTAGGAATATTCCTTTTGGTGTCTGATCGACCTATAATCCTAGGAAGAACTTCATCTCCCCATTGCACTCATCTAAATTCTGCTTTCATGATAGATTCAAATTCTTTACATAACTCTTCATTTTTGGAACCGAAGATTATGTCATCAACATAAATCTATACTAGCAGTAAGTCACCATCCTTTTCTTTGATGAATAGTGTGCAGTCAATAACTCTTTTGTGAAAACCATGTTTCACACAGATGAGTTGAGAGTTTCTCATACCATGCTGTCGGGGCTTGATGGAGCCTGTAGAGAGCCTTATCAAGCTTGTAAACTCTGTCCTGATGATAAGGATCCTCAAATCCTTCAGGTTGACTGACATACCTGTCTCACGGATTTCACCATGAAGGAACACACACTTGACATCTAGTTGATAGCTTTAATCTTCATGTAGGATGCATAGGCTAGGAATATACGGATTGCTTCCATTCTAGCCACAGGTGCAAACACTTCATTGTAATCAATGCCTTCGACTTGTCTAAAACCTTGAATTACAAGTCGAGCCTTTTTTTATAATTATGACCCCTTGGTCATCTTTCTTGCACTTCAAGACCCACTTAGTGCCAATTACTTTAGTACCTTTTGGTCTATCCACCAGTGTCCATACTCCTAGCTTCTTGAATTGAAGGAGTTCTTCTTGCATGGAACTAATCCATGCCTCATCGTTTAATGCTTCACTTACATATTTAGGCTCAAATTGAGACACAAAACATCAATAAGCACTGTCGTGAAGATAGTCTTTTTCCATGACTGAGGCATAATCAGCTGAGTATAGCTGATTTTGTGTCTGTACTCCCGATTATACATCCCCTATGACATTGTCCAGAGGATGATATACATTTAGTCAAGATCCGGTAGTGGTGGGAACAACTACTTCCTGATCCAGATTTTGAAATCTTGATTCAGTATTTGTAGCCGTTGGAGTGTGAGGTTCCGAAGTGTCAGAGGCATCAACATCTGATGCTTGTGTACTTTCAGTAGCAGGAACCTGTTCCTCCTGGTCCACCTGTTCAATATCCACTTCTTCATCATTAGAGGAGGAGTCGATTACATCAAGTGATCCCCCTAAATGACTAGAAGATGCACCTTGTAGAACTGATGTTGTCGAGTCTAGTGACGGTGTGTTTAAGACATCATACACCATTCTGGTTGATAACTCATCATCAGGAAGGGAGAGGGATGTTGAAGGACTGAAGAATCCATCATAGTCAAAGAAGAATGAGGTTCCCTTTCCGAAAGGGGGTGGTGTATCTCTGAACGTCAACATTGCACCACACTTCTACTTGACCCGTAGTTGTTGTTATAACTCTCTTGTTCGGTATATTGTATCCTAGAAAATCTCTTCTTTAGCCTTCTCACTGAATTTCCCTAACTGAGTTTTTTTCAGCAGCGTACATGGTGCGCCAAATGATTCGAGGTACTCCAGATTAGGTTTACGTCGCTGGAGCAACTCATAACACATTTTACCATGATTTTTTACCACCAAGACTTGATTGAGGGTGTAACATGCATTGGCAACTGCCTCGTTCCAAAATTGGATGGGCAGTTTCGAGTCAGCTAGCATCATTCTTGTTGTCTCTATCAAGCTCATGTTCTTGTGTTCAGCAACTCCATTCATTTATGGAGTGTAGGCAGATGTGAACCGTGTACAATTCTGTTCTCTTTGCAGAACGCCTCCATCCACTAGTTCTTGAACTCCGTGCCATTGTCTGATCAAATTGTCTCACTTTCAGCTTGTAGAGAGATTCCAATGTAGTCACCAGCTGTTTGAAAGATTCAAATGTCTCTGATTGGATTTCAGAAACATTACCCAAGAGAATCTTGAGTGATCACCAGTGACTACATAACAGTACAAATCACTAGTGATGCTTTTGGTGCTGACAGGACCAAACAGATCCATGTGTAGAAGTTCGAGAGGCGGGTCAATGGAATTTACTTTCTGTGTCTTGTGAGACTTCTTGGTCTGTTTACCTTTCTTGCACGCTACACAAAAATCCGGAAGTTGAAAATTCTTGATCCATTCACTAAATCATTTTGGATCAGATGATTCATCTTCTGTGGATTGATGTGTCCTATTCTCCTATGTCAGGAGATTGAGTCCCTCTCTATTGCCTTTGACAAGAAGCATTGAACTTTATGATCGGTTGTGGAGGCTTTTGATAGATCCTAGACATATAAGTCATTATATCTTGAAGTTCACATTAAGATTGGTCCTCCGGGATAATGTAATCCTTCTTCAATACGTAGCACTTCTTGTTGTCAAAAACTACTTTGAATCCTTTTTCACATATCTGGGATACTGAAAGAAAGTTATTCTGTAGTTGTTGAACGTAGTTGACCTTATCAAACTTGACTTTTTGGTTTCCCACTTCGCCTTGAGCTATGATGTATCCTCCTTTATTTCCAGCAAATGATACATGTCCCCCTTTATTTGTTTGACATTGAAAAAGACAGGTTCCCGGTCATGTGCCTAGATGCCCCACTATCAACAATCCAGGTATTTGTGATAGCACTGTAACGGACACCCTGCACATTCAGAGGAAATGATCAGTTTAGCTTTGGGACCCAAGTCTTAAGTAGCTTGGGTGACCCAAAGAAATCACATATCATAAACTCAACCCACTGTCCATTTGAGGGTGAGGCATATCATTCTTCTTATTGTTCTTATTATTAGACAATGGACTTGACTTTTCTTTCCATAAGCCAGTTTTGTGTAAGGCCTGTTTGTGATAAACACGACTGGTTTACAGTTTGAACTTTAGGTTCATTAATTCTTTTTGGTGGATTAATAGAACTCCTTTTTGAAGAACTTTGTTTAGTATCATAAAGTTCAATTTTCTGTCTAGCAGTCTGATAATAGGGACAGTTAGAAGAGACGTGTCAGCTCTTTCCACAACTGTAGCATGATCTCCCTTCTATATGTTAAGGAAACTGTTTATGTGGGGTTGAGTGTGATATAGGTGTGACATGTGTCTGTTGGATTTAGTCACTTCTCATTTAGATGTATCACTTTTATTAACAAAATTAATTGATTTGATGTTTTAAACATTTTTAATATGCCCTTTGGTTGGACTTTGATGACTAACACGTGTGTGGTTAACTGGTTTAGTCAGTTTGGGTTTTGAAATAGACTTTGGTGAACCTGACCTTACATTAACCCTTTTAAATGCATCAATTAAATTCTCAACAGGCATCTTACCTTTTGATTTCAAAGTAGCCTCCTTCTGTTTAGTGACAGATTTCACCGGTTTACCCGTGGAATTAGGATCACTAACCAGAGGAGTGGACACCACATGATCCTTAATTGGGTTGTCATTTACAGGTCTATATTTTGTATTTAACATGATCTCATGTGGTGGTGGAACTACTTTGTAACCCAACCCTTCCCCATTATTTCTTTCTTTCACTAAGTGTTGAACTATGTGAGAAGAACTGGTCCAACTATGCAGTTTTTGTTTTAAAGAATTGACTTCAACTTCTAAAACTGTTTTTTCTTTCTTTGTTTCTTCTAAAAAATTTAAATAAAACTTTATATCATTAGCTTGATTAAAAGCAACAACCTTGGTTTCCCTTAGTTATTTACCTAAAAGTTCTATTTTTTCTTTATAACTGCACTCATTTTGTTTCAAAATACGATTAGCTTCTGTGCATAGTTGTAAATCCTTTACTAAGCTATCATTGTGATCTAATAACCTAGAAAATTTCAATTCAATGCTTTCTCTAAATTTCTTGCATTCAATACAAGTATGATTTTCAAAAAGTTGGTATTTTGTACATACCTGTGAAGAATCAATTGAATCAGCCATCAATGCAGAGTTAGACTCTTCGGATGCTGGAGATTCTGAACATGTTGTTCTGAGTTCTTCTTCAATTGGTGATTTATCACATTCACAGCTTTTTCATTATTGACGTTACTTGTTCAATTGTGATGTCACCTTCACTCCCCGAGCCATCATCCAATCCCTCGACACAGGCAATGTTTGATTCACCCGGAGACACAAAACTGAAGGTCTAATCCTGTCCTTCGTCACCTTGAGCAGTCAAGGCCTTTGTCTCTTTGCTTGAAGGGGTAGCTCCACTCATGGATTTGTCTTGACAGTTGAAGGTTGATAACGGATTTCCGTTACTTTTTTTCTTGGGCTTTACACATTCACATTTGAAATGCCCCTTTTCACCACAGTTAAAGCAGGTAACTTTGTTTTTGTCGAAACCAAAGGTTGTGTCTTTTGTGGCTACCAAGTTATGTCCTATCTTTTTCACAAACTTTTTTGCCCTTCTGACAGCACTAGCCAACACCCACATGATATCCATTCTCTCTAGTTCATTTTCATCCACCTACTCATAATCTTCATCTGCAAGATGGCAATTGCCAATCTTCCCTGCAACTAGACCATCATAGGAATGGACAACAGCTGCCAAAAGATCCATGTGCTCCTTGGCAACTTCCACAATGATATTTCCAAGATTCTCGGTCTTCAACTTAGTAGCATTGGCTTCAGGCACTATATATTGGGTAGGAGATGACCCTGGCGTTTCTGGTCCTAAAGCAGTGGTTTGGGAAGGAACTGCTGAACTAGGCACAAAGGCAGTTTAAAGTGGTGTTCCCGAACTGGTTAGAGTGGGAGATGAATTATAAAGTGAAGAATTCTGGTCCTAGGATCCTTTCTGTGACCTGTACTTCATCCTCAGTTCCTCTTCCCTTAATTTCAGGATGAAGTCATTTATGTCTAATTTAGAAAGAATATCGTTCTGTCTCAGATTAGACACAAACGAGTCTATTCTCCAGCAAACCATCAGCAAAGCTTAACACTTTATCTTCCATAGAGGTTGTTACCCCATGAGTGTGCAGCTCACTCATCAGATGGTAGAATCTGTCGATAATATCATCCAAGCTTTCTTTCCTTATTGAGGAGAAGTTATCAAAGTCCTTTTTGACAGGCTTTGCCTTCAATGCCTTTAATGATGCTTTCCTATCATATCGTTTCTCCAAAGCTTCCCATAACTTTTTCGCCTGTTTGTTCATAGATAATTGATGAAAGATATCTTTCGGTATCGAGTGAGTCAACAGAGCATACACCTTCTTTTCAGCATTGTACTTAGCTTTCTGACTGTCAGTCATACCTCCCAAAGTTAGCTTAACACCATCAGCACCGACTGGCATACTATAACCTGTCTCAATGGATTCCCAAAGATTTGGATCAACTCCATTTAGATATATCTCGAACATCTGTTTCCATTGTGGGTAATAATCTAACGTCTTAAGTTTAGGTGGTTTATTGTGATTCCCATCCCATTTTCATTTTCCAGAAGCAGAAGGTTCTGGATGCGAGACTCCCTTCCGGCAGTAAAAGCAGAGAACTGATCTTCCATCTCTTTAAACTTTGAACTTTAACACTAGACTGGCTCACTCTTGCGAATGGACTAGACGTATGGATCACTCGTTCGAATGAGGAGTGCGATTGAATTCAATCGTGTGATTGGATTCAGTCGTGCGATTGAAATGGACGAATGGACTCAAACGACTGGAGTTGTTCAGTCGTGCGGATGAGGTATGCGAATGAAGCGTGCGAATAGAGACAAGCGAATGGGGTGGTTTAGTCGTACGAGTGAGTGAGCGACTGAGTTCAATCGTGCGAATGGTGTGTGCGATTGAGTTCAGTCATGCGATTGAGCCAATCGTGCGACTGAAGGCTGCTGTTTTTGCAAAATCGAAGGTTTTTGACACTTTGACACAAAAACACGATTTTTCAAGAACCCTAATCTGCCGTATACCGAAAAACATGAACTTTGAGACCTGGAGACATCGAAAACACTGTTTTACTCAAAAAGGTTGACTCTTTTCAATGAAAAACGTGATTTTTTACACCGAAACTAATCGAATCACATGCAAAATCAAGAGCCAAGGCTCTGATACCACTTGTTAGGAGGACCGTGTACGTACGGAGTACTAATTGATAATGCGTGAAACCAGATCAAATAGTGCGGAATCCTATTTGATTGGCGATCCAATCAGTGAGAACGCAATCCTGATTAATCTAACGATTAAAGAAACGTTATGAACGAGTAGAAGAACATCATATGCGAACTATGAACTTGGAATATGCTTTCTGGACGCTTTGGATGGCTAGGTTATGAGTATGGGTCAAAAATCTCTCAATTTTCATGTTTTTCCATGATTAGGTGGTATTTATTGGTTTGTAGTCTTCATTCATGCGACTGAACCATTAGCATGGTTCAGTCGTGCGACTAACCCATGCGACTGATTCATACGCACAACTGAAAGTTTAGTCGTGCGACAGAGTCAATATCGTCTCACTCGTACGACTGATCCAGTCGTCTGGTTCAGTCGTGCGACTGGTTCATTAGCATGATGAGTTCATGCATATGGTCCATAAGTATGGCCCATTAGCATGAATCATCATATAACAACTTCAAACCTATATAGTAAGTTTATTATACTTTAACACACAATAATACTATGAAATATTAAACAATATAAACATCAATCACATATTATATTTCATTCAACCCATTCATTACATATGTGTAAGACATGACAGACTTTTACATTAAGCACATAAACTAGGGACATATGTATCAATAGACCTCGACCTAGTACTCGCTTTATGCGTAACGGTGGGGTAAAATTCATTTTTTTGACGGGATGTAAAGAAGTAAATATGAACGTACAAATAAAAAAAAATAAAGTAAATAATGAAGTTAACGAATGAATGATGGAGATAATAACGATATTATCTATGTGTACGTATGATGTGTGACCACATACAAATGTAAAGAACATTTTTAATGAAAGTATGTATGTTTTATTTTAAAACTAGAACTCACTCAGCAACGCTAACTTTTATGTGTTTCCAGTTGGTAGGTAATGTTATGAGGATGGGACGGGTCTGCACAATCATATGGCAAAAGATGGTTATTACAATCCTCCAAGCACACATTATGCAAAAAAATTTAAGAAAGAAGGAGTCAAGGAGGGTTTCAGATTTGGACCTTATAACATGGTCCGGGTGTTAAGAAAAGGAAAACTTTTTTCTGAAGCCGAATTGCTTTCGGAAGAAACTCATTCTTCCGAAAAAAATAGCTTTAGAAGACAAGACAAAAAATTAAAAAGAACAAAATAAATTTCTTTGAAACCTTCCGAGAAGAAGACTGCTTTGGAAGAAAAGGTGGTGAAAGACTCTTCCGAGAAGAAAGAAGCCTCGGAAGAAAGCTATGCTGCTCAAGTTTCAACAAGCTCATCTACACTGATCGACCAAAGGATGGAATGGATGATCAGAAAAGATGTTATAGCCCGTACCTCTTCTTTACATACTGCAATTGAATCACGATTCATACATTTCGATTGAATTATGTCATCCATTGGAAGAGCCCATGGCCACAAGGCTTGCGTTTCCAATAGTAACGGACTTTTTCACATAATGTGCAAGGACATCCACATGATAAAAACGAAAATATTTGGATAGTGGATAGTGGATGATCCAGGCATGTGACAGAGAATAGATCTTTTTTTCAACAATTTCAGTATTTTGATGGAGGACATGTTTAGTTTGGAGCTGAAACCGGAGGATACATTTGTGGTAGAGGTAGTGTATCCAATGGCAAGTTGAAAGTCAACAAAGTAAACTTTGTCAAATAGCTTGAACATATTTTATAAGTGTTTCTCAATTCTATGATCAAAGCACTAAATGCTTTTCACAGAACATAAGTGCATTATACTCAAACCTCTTATGACAATTCCTCAGAAATTGGTGCTTCTTAGATCTCCGCGAAAGGGGATATGTACAAGCTTGACATGAACAATGCTTCCTTACTAGGTGAAGTATCATGCCTTCTTTTCAAAGCTAATGGTGCTGAGTCAACTCTATGGCATAAGAATATGTCATGTTAATTTAAGAACATGAATAATTTGGTTACAATAACTTGGTACATGGTGTGCCTAAAAGGAATTCTTCTGCAAAGATAACTGTGTTACATGTCTGAAAGGAAAAACACTGAGTCTCTCATAAATCCAAAGAATTCACTCCATCGTCACTCCATTACACTTATTGCAAATGAATCTATTTGATCCCACAAGTACAATGAACATTGAAAGGAAATTATATTGCCTCGTGATTGTTGATGATTTCACTAGATTTACATGGGTATTCTTTTTAAGAACTAAAGATGAAACTACTGCAACTTTAAAATCTTTTATTCTTAAAATAGAAAATCAAATCGATCACAAGGTTAAATATTTTTATAAGTGATCAAAGGATGAGTTTAAGAATCAAGTTCTTGACTCGTTCTGTAACTCAAAAGGGATTGCCAAACAAATAGTGCTCCTAGAACTCGTCAACAAAAAGGTGTTGTTGAGAGGAGAAATAGGAAACTTATTAAGGATGCTAGGACTATGTTAGCTGATTCAAAGTTGCCTCTAACATTCTGGGCAGAGGCAGTCAGCACTACATGCTATATGCATAATAGAGTTCTTATAGTTAAGTCCCTTGGAAAAACCCCTTATGAGCTATGGAACAAAAGACCACCAGTCATTTGTTTTCTTAGGTCCTTTTGGTAGCAGGTGTACTATACTTAACACAAAAGACAAATCGACAAAATTTGCTAAAATTAGGATGATGTTGGATATTCCTCCAACTCTATTACTTATTGAGTTTACAACATTAAAAGTCAACAATTTGAGGAATCATCCAACATTATTGTTAATGAGCACACTCCTTGTGTTAGGGGAAATGGTCCTGACCATATCTTTGACTTAGAATTGTTTCCAAAATATTCTAAACCTTCTTGTGAGAATGTTTCAACTAAACAGGAACTCAAAATCATTCAGATGATGATCAACTGTTTGCGCTACCCAAAACTCTTCCAAGTTCTCCAAGAATTTCTGAAAATCAAGCTCCCACAAGTAGAAGACCTGAAAACATGACCATCTCAGAAACAAGTGGAGCTTCAGCTAGTTGTTAATAAAGTGAGCCTCAAAACTCATCATGTGACAACTCAAACATTGTACAACACCAAGCTAATGGATGTAGCAATCAGAAGGAACATGTAACTGTTAATATTGATCCACACTAAATGCTACTGATGTTGTCTCTCCTTTATTCATTAGTCCTCATTGAATGAATGTGAGACATCAATAAGTCCAAGTGTTCAATATCTTGAGCAAAACTTTTCCAACCTAGATCTCTCCATGTAATTAAATGTGATTCCCAGGCTCAGGATTCACAACACTCACCCAGTTGAGAACATCATTAGAGATGTTTCTGAGAGTGTGAGAACAAGAGGAAAATAATAGGAATGTCTATTTGTACTCATGCCTCCTTTCATAGATAGAACCAAGGAAGGTAGAAGAATCCTTAAAGGATAGTAGTTGGGTTGAATCAATGCAAGAGGAGTTACTTCAATTCAAAAGACAAAATGTTTGGAACCTATGTCCAATACCATCCAGTCAAGTACCCATTGGCACAAAGTGGGTATTCAAAACAAGAAAGATGATAGAGGCTTGATTATCAAGAACAAGGAAAGTCTGGTAGTTCAAGGGTACACACAAGAGGAAGGAATTGATTACATTGATGTCTTTGCACCTGTTGCAAGACTTGAGGCAGTGAGGATCTTTCTTGCTTATGCAGCATCCAAGAATTTTATAGTTTTACCAGCTTGATGTCAAGTGTGCTTTTCTATATGAGGTATAGACAAAGAAATTTATATTTTCCAATTTCTAGGATTTGAAGACCCACAACATCCCAACTATGTGTGCAAATTGGATAAAGCTCCCTATGGGTTGCACCAAGCACCTAGGCTTAAGTCTGGAAAAGATATTTTGCTAGTACAAGTCTATGTTGATGACATCATATTTGGTTTCTCAAATGACCAAATATTTAAAGACTTTGAAAGCATTATGAAGAAGAAGTTTAAGATGAGTTTTATGGGAAAAATGGACTTTTTTTCTTGGAATTCAGGTGAAGTAGATGAAAGATGGATTCTTTATCAATCAATCTAAACATGCCAATGACATTTTAGAAAGATTTGAAATAAAGGATTGCAAGCCAGCAAAAACACCCATACTTAGGAATCACATTCTTTTTCTAGATTCTGAGGGGGAGGATACTGATCAACATCCGTATAAGGCAATTATTGGATCTCTAATTTTTCTTACGACAAGTAGACCTAATATTATGTTTGTAACCTACATTTGTGCAAGATATCAGGCTGCTCCTAAGGTGTCTCACCTTGTTGCTGTCAAGAGAATCCTCAGATACCTCAAAGGAGCTCCCAAGCTCGATCTATGGTATCCTAGGAATCAAGATTTCAATCTTTATGGCTACACTCATAGTGACTATAGTGGCTGCAATATCAACAAGAAATCAACATTAAGAGGTTGTCAATTTCTTGGTGGAAGGATAATCTCCTGGCAATGCAAGAATCAATCATGTGTCTTAATATCAACTGTTCAGCATAATCATTGTTGTTGCTAGTTGTTGTGCTCAGCTTCTATCGATTCAAAATCAGATGTTAGATTATGACTTCAATTTCAAGGTGACTCCTATCCATATTGACAACAAGAGTGCCATTACAGAAAATCCTATCAACCACTCCAAGACGAAGCACATTGATATCAGGTACCATTTTATTAGAGATATTTATGAAAAATAATCTAATCAAACTAATCAAAGTTGACTCAAATGAACAATATGCTGATTTGTTCACCAAGCATTTGATGAACAAAGGTTTAAATATCTTATTATTGATATTGGGATGGTAAACATTGACTAGCTTATTTTCTATGAAAAACCATTTAAATATGTTTTTCTCTACGTCATAAAATCTAAGCCTTGTTACAAAAGATTAGATGGATAAGAGAGAAAGAAGGCACTAGGGAAAATATAAAGGAGAAGAAGAAGAAGGAAAAGTAACCTCACTTGTGGTTGCCAAGAAGGTGGGAGACAAAGCTTGGACGAAGGCATATCTCAAAGCCCATGGCTTCTTTGGCAATCAAGTTGGTCCCATGTCTGAGAAGACCCTACAATGACATGTTAGTGACGTCAAGGCTAACATTCACTCAGGAAGAAGAATGAGGTTTACTCAAGTACTCAAAGAATGACATCCAAACCTACACCTCAATCTCAACCCCAACTCCAAACTAAACCTGAGCCAACACCCTTTCCCTTCCTAATAAAAACTAAACCAACCACTAAACCCTACACCCCTGAACCTACACTATCAGCCTTACCCACATCCTCACCCATTGCTTCACAACAACCACCACCACTACCCATCCTAAACCTCTTAGAGAGCTGCTCACATTCGAAGTCATCTGAGCAGCCTTCATCTTGCTGAGCTGACTTCAAGAGCAAAGATTGAAGAAGAGGTGAAACATAAAGAGCAGGTAGGAAAAGAAGGTTCAATAAAAGGAAAGACTTTCCTATAAATGGTTGAAAGCCCTGAATTGGAACACATAGTTAGATGGAAGTATGACTATAACTCCCGTAAACTAACTCTCTTCCGAATGTCACAACAAAGGGTACATATCATCCAGAGTAACAGACTGCATCTGTTATCTACAAGGGATTTGTACTAACTTCTCAGCACCACCTCCGGAAAGAACAAAGAGACAAACATACATCTACTTTCTTTAGTGTTGAAACTTTTAAGGAGTAGAAGACAGTGAAGTTTTGGTAGCATTAGCATAAGGGGAGTTTGTTGGGACATATAAGGCTAGTGCAACCAAAACAACACTTGGAATAATTTTGGTACAACTGATGAAGACTTCCGAAAGCAAAGTTGTACTTCCGAAGATTAAGTGAAGAACTTCTGAAGAAGGAACTATGTCTTTTGAAGACAAAGTGAAGCCATCTTCCAAAGACAAACACTTGGAAGACTTCAAGGCAAAAGACTTCCAAAGTATAAAGACTTGAAGATTAACATAAGTCTCAGAAAAAGTAGACTCTTTCGAAGTATAAGTGGCTTCGGAAGAACTTGTTCTTTCGAAGCCAATTAACCTTCGGAAGAACCTACTATGAACTAGTAGATATTAGTATGATCCTTTTGAAAAGCTGCTACAACATCTGATAATACTACATGGCGTTTTCCCACACCCATGTACTTAACCAAAATTTATGCACTGTTCATTATTTATTAGTTAGTACAATTACTAACTTTAGTTGGTAACAAAAGGTAAGTTATGGAGCTGTCATGACTACCTTATCTAGGATAATATTTTATCTTAGATACCTTACTACTAGCAATATAGTATTTTTTTAATAGTAATTTCATAGCTGGTAATCTTAGTATAACCGGCTGTAGATAGTAGTATATATAGTTCTCATTGAACACTCATTTTAAAGCTTGTAAGAGTAATGTAACTTTTATTTGAGATGTCACACCCTGACCGGCGGCGGAATCATCGGGGTGGACGAATGGGAAACAATTGTTCATAGCACATGGAACTAAATAAGTTGGAATAATATTAAATATCATTTTTCATTGAACATTACAAGACAATTAAATCATTACAATACAAACAAGATATAAACAATAACATAAAATTTTCAATTATACTAAGTCCAAGTCCTATATGAACACGAAGAGATCCTCAAGTATCAAACCTGAAATGATTGGACAAGTTTCTACCTAGGAATGAGGGGTTGTGTTGGTAGTTTGTTCTCCTTCCTGGTGGCCAAAAGAGTCACTAGTCTTCTTTTCAACTTCTTTTCTTCTTCACTGAGTGAATTAGAGTAAGTTGTCAAGAGTTGAAGTGCTTGGTCCAGTATTCCCCTAGATAAATTAAGAAAAGCTTCTCTTATGAGAGAATTGGAAGAGCCATCAATGAAAATTAATCTAATGGATTCATCCTCTCATGAGATTTCGCCTAGAGTAGTGCAGTTAATGAGCTTTTTCTTGATTTCCTTGAATTCCTCCAAGGTTGAAGGTTTACTTGGTTTAGAGGGTGGTTTGGATGAAGAGTGGGTGGTTGATAGTTGGGTAGAAGAGGGTTGAGTTTTGGGGAATGTTTTGGGTTTTAGGATGGGTAGTGGAGGTGGTTGTTGTGAAGAAATAGGTAAGGATGTGGGTAAGGCTGATAGTGTAGGTTCAGGGGTGTAGGGTTTAGTGGTTGGTTTAGTTTTTATTAGGAAGGGAAAGGGTGTTGGCTCAGGTTTAGTTTGGAGTTGGGTTGAGATTGAGGTGTAGGTTTGGATGTCATTCTTTGAGTACTTAAGTAAACCTCATTCTTCTTCCTGAGAGAATGTTAGCCTTGACGTCACTAACATGTCATTGTAGGGTCTTCTCAGACATGGGACCAACTTGATTGCCAAAGAAGCCATGGGCTTTAAGATAGGCCTTCATCCAAGCTTTGTCTCCCACCTTCTTGGCAACCATAAGTTGAGGTTACTTTCCTTCTTCTTCTCCTTTATATTTTCCCTCGTTGCCCTCTTTCTCTCTTATCCATCTAATCTTTTGTAACAAGGCTTAAATTTTATGACATAGAGAATACACATATTTAAAAGGTTTTTCATAGAAGATAAGCTAGTCAATGTTTATTATCCCAATATCAGTAATAAGATATTTAAACCTTTGTTCATCAAATGATTTGGTGAACAAATTAGCATATTGTTCATTTGAGTCAACTTTGATTAGTTTGATTAGATTTTTTTTCATAAATGTCTCTAATAAAATGATACCTGATATCAATGTGCTTCATCTTCGAGTGGTTGATAGGATTTTCTGTAATGGAAATGGCACTCTTGTTGTCAATATGGATAGGAGTCTCCTTGAAATTGAAGCCATAATCTAAAATATGATTTTGAATCCATAGAAGCTGAGCACAACAACTAGCAACAACAATGTATTCTGCTTCAACAGTTGATATTGAGACACATGATTGATTCTTGCATTGCCAAGAGATTATCCTTCCACCAAGAAATTGACATCCTCTTGATGTTGATTTCTTGTTGATATTGCAGCCACTATAGTCACTATCAGTGTAGCCATAAAGATTGAAATCTTGATTCCTAGGATACCATAGACCGAGCTTAGGAGCTCCTTTGAGGTATCTAAGGATTCTCTTGACATCAACTAGGTGAGAACCTTAGGAGCAGCCTGATATCTTGCACAAATGCAGGTTACAAACATAATATTAGGTCTACTTGTTGTAAGATAAATCAGAGATCCAATAATTGCCTTATACTGATGTTGATCATTATCCTCCCCCTCAGAATCTAGAAAAAGATTGTGATTTCTGAGTATGGGTGTTTTTGCTGGCTTGTAATCCTTCATTTCAAATCTTTCTAAAATGTCATTGACATATTAGATTGATTGATAAAGAACCCATCTTTCATCTACTTCACCTGAATTCCAAGAAAAAAGTCCATTTTTCCCATAAAACTCATCTTAAACTTCTTCTTCATAATGCTTTCAAAGTCTTTACACATTTGGTCATTTGAGGAACCAAATATGATATAATCAACATAGACTTGTACTAGCAAAATCTCTTTTCCAGACTTAAGCCTAGGTGCTTGGTGCAACCGATAGGGAGCTTTATCCAATTTGCACACATAGCTGGGATGTTGTGGGTCTTCAAATCCTAGAAGTTGGCAAATATAAATTTATTTGTCTATATCCTCATATAGAAAAGCACACTTGACATCAAGCAGGTAAACTGTAAAATTCTTGGATGTCGCATAATCAAGAAGATCCTCACTGCCTCAAGTCTTGCAACAGGTGCAAAGACATCAATGTAATCAATTCCTTCCTCTTGTGTGTACCCTTGAACTACCAGACTTGCCTTGTTTTTGATAATCAAGCCTCTATCATCTTTCTTGTTTCTGAATACCCACTTTGTGCCAATGGGTACTTGACCGGATGGTAGTGGACATTGGTTCCAGACATTTTGTCTTTTGAATTGAAGTAACTTTTCTTGCATTGATTCAACCCAACTACTATCCTTCAAGGACTCTTCTACCTTCCTTGGTTCTATCTGTGAAAGGAAGCATGAGTACAAATAGACATTCCTATTATCAATTTTTCCTCATGTTCTCACACCCTTAGAAACATCTCCAATGATGTTCTCAACTGGATGAGTGTTGTGAATCCTGAGCCTGGGAATCACATTTAATTACATGGAGAGATCTAGGTTGGAAAAGTTTTGCTCAAGATATTGAACACTTGGACTCATTGATGTCTCACATTCATTTAATAAGGACTAAATGAATAAAGGAGAGACAACATCAATAGCATTTAGTTGTGGATCAATATTAACAGTTACCTGTTCCTTCTGATTGTTGCATCCATTAGCTTGGTGTTGTACAATGTTTGAGTTGTCAAATGATGAGTATTGAGGCTCACTTTGTTGACAACTAGCTGAAGCTCCACTTGTTTCTGAGATGGTCATGTTTTCAGGTCTTCTACTTGTGGGAGCTTGATTTTCAGAAATTCTTGGAGAACTTGGAAGAGTTTTGGGTAGCACAAACAGTTGATCACCATCTGAATGATTTTGAGTTCCTATTTAGTTGAAACATTCTCACAAGAAGATTTAGAATAGTTTAGAAACAATTCTAAGTCAAAGATATGGTCAGGACCATTTCCCCTAACACAAGGAGTGTGCTTATTAACAATAATGTTGGATGATTCCTCAAATTGTTGACTTTTAATGTTGCAAACTCAATAAGTAATAGAGTTGGAGGAATATCTAACATGATAGCATCATCCGACTTTTTAGAAAATTTTGTCAATTTGTCTTTTGTTAAGTATAGTACACTGCTACCAAAGGACCTAAGAAAACAAATGACCGGTGGTCTTTTGTTCCATAGCTCATAAGGGGTTTTTCCAAGGGACTTAACTATAAGAACTCTATTATGCATATAGCATGTAGTGCTGACTACCTCTGCCCAGAATGTTAGAGGCTACTTTGAATGAGCTAACATAGTCCTAGCATCCTTAATAAGTTTCCTACTTCTCCTCTTAACAAAACCTTTTTGTTGAGGAGTTCTAGGAGCACTATTTTGTCTGGCAATCCCTTTTGAGTTACAGAACGAGTTAAGAACTTGATTCTTAAACTCAATCCCTTGATCACTTCTAAAATATTTAACCTTGTGATCGATTTGATTTTCTATTTTAAGAATAAAAGATTTTAAAGTTGCAGTAGTTTCTTCTTTAGTTCTTAAAAAGAATACCCATGTAAATCTAGTGAACTCGTCAACAATCACAAGGCAATATAATTCCTTTCAATGTTCATTATACTGTGGGTCCAAATAGATTCATGTGCAATAAGTGTAATGGAGTGACGATGGAGTTAATTTCTTTGGATTTATGAGAGACTCAGTGTTTTTTTCCTTTTAGACATGCAACACAGTTATCTTTGCAGAAGAATTCCTTTTTAGGCACACCATGTACCAAGTTATTTTAACCAAATTATTCATGTTTTTAAATTAACATGACACATTCTCTTATGCCATAGAGTTGACTCAGCACCATTAGCTTTGGAAAGAAGGCATGATACTTTACCCAGTAGGGAAGCATTGTTCATATCAAGCTTGTACATATCCCCTTTCTCGGAGATCTAAGAAGCACCAATTTCTAAGGAATTGTCATCAGAGGTTTGAGTATAATGCACTTATGTTCTGTGAAAAGCATTTAGTGCTTTTGATCATAGAATTGAGAAACAGTTACAAAATATGTTCAAGCTATTTGACAAAGTTTACTTTGTTGACTTTTAACTTACCATTGGATACACTACCTCTACCACAAATGTATCCTCCGGTTTCACCTCCAAACTAAACATGTCCTCCATCAAAATATTGAAATTATTGAAAAAAAGATCTATTCTCTATCATGTGCCTGGATCATCCACTATCCACTATCCAAATATTTCCATTTTTATCATATGGATGTCCTTGCACATAATGTGAAAAAGTCAGTTACTATTGGAAACACAAGTCTTGTTGATCATGGGCTCTTCCAATGTGGATGAAATAATTGAACCAAAATGTATGAATTGTGGTTCAATTGTAGTATGTTAATCAGAGGTATGGGCTATAACATATTTTCTAATCTTCCATTCCATCCTTTGGTCGATCAGTGTAGATGAGCTTGTTGAAGCTTGAGCAGCATAGCTTTCTTCCGGGGCTTCTTTCTTCTCAAAAGAGGCTTTCATTACCTTTTCTTCCGAATCAGTCTTCTTCTCGGAAGGTTTCAAAGAAATTATTTTGTTCTTTTTAATTTTCTTTGTCTTGTCTTCTAAAGCTATTTTTTTCAGAAGAATGAGTTTCTTCCGAAAGCAATTTGGCTTCGAAAACAAGTTATCCTTTTCTTAACACCCGGACCATGTTATAAGGTCCAAATCTGAAACCCTCCTTGACTCCTTCTTTCTTAACATTGTTTGCATAATGTGTGCTTGGAGGATTGTAACAACCATCTTTTGCCATATGATTGTGCAGACCACATATTATGCATTCAATGTTACACTTCATGGGGTGTGATGACTATTATTTCTTGCACTTCTTTTCATCTTTAACGGTCTTCTCCTTTAGCTTTTGATCCTTCATTTGGATAGCAGTGCTGGCACTACACTCTTTTTTGAGTTCGGAACTTCCAACCACTTGGAATCCATTTGAGATAAACACGCCTTTTTGTTTTGAGTCTATCTTTAGCTTAGACTCAGCCACTTTCTTGAAAGTTTTTCTTGATGCCTTAGCTTTTTTCTTATGGCTTTGATGGTCAGAGGTTGATCATTACCGGTGGGAATAGGTTTTTCTGCTTGATCCTTCCCTGTAATGGTCTCCATAATTGCATCATTTTTCTTCTCATGAGGTAGAGGGTCAGCAGATGGAACCTTTTGCTTTTTAGTATCATATCTTGGTTTTCTGATAGACTCATAAGAGTGTGGTGCAGCAATTTCATTGGTTTCTAACCCACTTTTGTTTTGATAACAGAACTTTAAGTGGGAGGATAATGCAAGAATGGTTTTGAAGTTATGCTCTTCAATAGCATACTTCTGTGCTTTGGCCTCAGCTATGACTAGCTGGGCTTGAGTCTTAGTTAACTTGGAAATTAAATCTTTGATTTGAGCCCTGTAATTAGAGTTTTCATATTTTTAAAAGGATACAATTTTCTCTAACTCATCAATTTTCATTTTATTGTCAGTTTCTGCCCTTTTAAAATCAGATTTTAAGATGTTTAAGGACTCAATATCAGATATGATTTCCATGTTATAGTTGTGATATAATTTGACTTTAGTAATACAAGATAGAGTATAGAGATGTTCATATACCATGCTATCATTTGTTCCAGCCATGAGTGCTTGAGCAGGGGTCATAGCCTGCACCATAAAGCTCCAGTCAACTTCTTGGGCAACAATAACAATTTGTTGTTCAGTTGACTTTGTAGCAGGTTTAGATTTGACAGGATGTGTGGAGACTTGAGCGCCTCATGGATTGGATTTAGGAGCTCAAGTTGATTACAGTTGTAGCACTTGGCCTTGGTTTTGTCAAAGCCAAATTTTCTGTTGATTAGGTTTTGAGGAAACTGCCTTCCAGTTCTTTTAAAGAAATTCTTTGCTCTATACGGAGCCATTTGTTGGACGATGTCCATGTATTCAACATCATCTGGGCTAAAACATTCTAGATCATTAAAGCAAAAATGAAAGTCACGTAAATACTCATTTCTTGAAACAAAGGCACAACTGTCCGGGAATGGACTTGATTGAGCATGTTGAGACCTTGGTGTCTTAGGAAAAGTGATGTATGCCCTAGAGGAACATGATTGTTGCAGAGAATAAATCATGTACTGCTTGGGATGGGGGTCTTAATCCTTCAGCAACAACTAAAGCATTGATATAAGAACTAGAGGTTCTGATCATCTGGTGGCCTTTCTAAGTTTCCATCTCTACACGGTATCTGTCAAGAAAGTCATATAGTTTAGTCATTATGGTAGTATTCAAATTCTCTGTCCTCTTGATAGAGACATAGTAGGAAGTCCACTCTTGAGGAAGCGCACTCATGAAATGCCTTGATAGATCTCTCTTCTCAGGAGTCACTCCTACAGACTGAAGTGATAAAATAAGATCCATATACCTAAACTATTGCGAAGTGAGGGTCTCTCCAGCAATTTAAGTGAAGTTTTCAAACTGTTGCTTCATGGAATCTTTCTTTAACTCATTTGAACCAAAGTACATCAATGTCAAAGCATCAAAGAGTTCTTTGGCTGACTTACAGTGCTTAAAGCCTACCATTATGGAGTTTGGTATGGTTGTAAGCAGTACAGTCATGGCATTGCTATCAATGTCCATTCTCTTGAAGTCTTCATCCGAGTAGTCTTCAACAGCTTTCTCTATCATGGCACCATTACCAGCCGATGAAACCACTTTTGGCTTATAAGGACCATTGATGATAGATCTCCACATTTTAACATCTTAATACTTAATGAAACCTTCCATACGCATACACCAAGATCTGAAGTTATCAGGGGTGATGATAGGAGCTTTAGTCATTGTTCCCATTTTAGACTTAGATAATTTCTGGCTGATGGCCATTTGAGTAAGGTGAGTGTATGAAAAAAAGACAAGGTGATTTGGGATGGTAAGATCTCACAATCAAGAGTCTGGAAGCTCTGATACCAATTGAAGGATCTTTTTTTGTTACACAACATAGGAGTTATCTCTCAAACTCACAAGGTCACACTTAGATTGAAGAAGCATGATCCCTTAAGAGTTGATAATAATATACTAAGTAAACAAACACAAGAAATAGTTTTCAAGATACTTGTATATATACTTCTCAACTCAAAGTTACAAGACTCTTACAAGCATACAAATGAGTTTGCAATGAGAATTGTATATACTACTATCTACAAATGATTATACTAAGATTACTAGGTAGGAAATTCCTACCTAACAAATATACATTGCTAGTAGTAAGGTATCTAAGATAAACTACTATCCTAGATAAGGTAGTCATGGCAGGTCCATGACTTACCTTTTTGTTACCAAATAAAGTTAGTAATTGTACTAACTGATAAACAATGAACAGTGGATAAAGTATGATCTACTACATGGGCATGGGAAAACGCCATGTAGTATTATCAAAGGTTGCAGCGGCTTGTCCAAAGGACCATAGTAATATCCACTTGTTCATAGTAGGTTATTCTGAAGGTTAACTGGCTTTGGAAGAACAAGTTCTTCCGAAGCCACTTATACTTTAGAAGAGTCGACTTCTTTCAACACTTCTACTAATCTTCAAGTCTTTATACTTTGGAAGTCTTTTACCTTGAAGTCTTCGAAGTGTTTTCCTTCGGAAGATGACTTCACTTTGCCTTCGGAAGATGGCTTCACTTTGCCTTCGGAAGATGGCTTCACTTTGTCTTTGGAAGAAAAAGTTCTTTCTTCAGAAGTTCTTTTACTTAATCTTCAGAAGTATAACTTTGACTTCGGAAGTATTCAGCAGTTGTACCAAAAATAATTCCAAGTGTTGTTTTGGTTGCACCAGCCTTATATGTTCCAAAACGGGTATATTGTAACTAGTATATATTTAAGAAATATTTCAATCATATCGTTTTATTAAAAGATCATATGTTATTCTATAATACACGAATTTACTAAAACTAGTATATTTATAAAGAAAGTTAAAGGAATAGGGTAGATGTGAGTGTTATGTTTCGGCCCCGATTGTGTCACACCCTGTTGACTTGGTTCGTGCGTGAATGACTGATATCAACACAATGTAGTGAAAAATAAACATTACTTAATTAATTTTCATCCAATCAACCATAACAATATTTAATTCTTGTTAAATATTGTCTAATACCAAATACATATAGTTAAGTAAAATTTTTGAAATGGTAACAGTTTGACATGGTGATGGCTATACTCAAAAGATTGACTAAGTC
Organism: Flaveria trinervia; assembly: GCA_025506515.1. NCBI lineage: Eukaryota > Viridiplantae > Streptophyta > Magnoliopsida > Asterales > Asteraceae > Flaveria > Flaveria trinervia. The sequence continues at coordinate 20,632,902 of CM046457.1, forward strand.
AACTCCTATCCATAATCACTTGATCAAATCATTCTTCTCCTTAAATACATAGCTAAAATACGTCAACATAATGTTGGTGAGCTCATAAGTTTAAGTCACATGACATACATAATTTATAATTCAATTAACTATAGTATTGGCGTACAAAAGAATGTATCACAATCAAACCTTGACACGGGTGACCCTCACGAGTACTAGGACATACCCTAAACCGTACCCCTTTTTGTTATGGTCTTAAGTGTGCCCTGCTAAGCATATTTAATCTACATTAATTTGTGACTCAACTATTATTACATTTCAATGAGGGGTTTCCCTGTCCCAAGAGCCCATTGTGTGTGGGGGATTCCGTAAATATTACTATCCATAAACTACATAGCTCCCGATAGAGTTAATTATTGTTCTCACGTTCAGGGACAAGAGCAGTAACCATTGAACCATAATAATGATTTGCAAGAGTGTTTATTCCACCCCAAAACAATTTAACTAAAAAGGGGGTTACGAGACTCACTTTACCTTGTTTTTGTAGCAAGTGTTGATGGTCTATGAAGCTACCAACTGGAAAGGTTCCTAATTTCATATTATAAGCATTAGATTCATTTCAATAAGGTATCTAAGCCCAACCCCTCTAGTTTAGGTTTCCACTACGTAATTAGGTGATTTTCATTACATGTGCATAATTTGGTTCAAATCTGAAGTTTGAAGTCTTGAGTTGGTTTTGATTATAATTGGTTTATTAATGTGATTTAAAATTATATTAGTGTTTATATGTCATATTGGTTCTAAATTAGTAAAGTTTAATTTATTGGCAAAATTGGTCCCTCAGCTTTGCTAAATGACACTTTTAACCCTAATATTTGGAATTTTCGCACTTTGATTATTTATGATGGGTTTTATTGTTTCAAGTGGATTAAAATACTGTAGTAGGTTAGTTTTTACGTCATTAGTTCTTTCTTAACGGGTTCAAGAGTTTGTTTCTAGTTTAGGCGGTTTATGGAGATGCGTTTAGGGGTTCCTTACTTGGAATCTTGAGAGGTTCATAAGATGGTTTATATTTCAATTTTAGCTTATTTGGGTATTATTTAGTTTCTGGAATGCAAATGTTGTGGTTATAAGATTGGTGATTTAGTTATTTTATTATTTAACATGGATCGGTCGCATTTTGGGTGTTTTTTATAATGTATTTGCAAGTTTAATGATTTTATTAACTTTTTATGTTGGCACAAGCCTTGTGAGTCATAATCTAATGGAAAATATTAGTTTATTAGTTAAATGTTTTTGTAAATTTATTTTTTATTTTCTTTCGAGACGTTAGTTTACTTAAATTAACGGTAAATTTTATATAAATTCATAAAAATTCCATACATGTTAATATTCAATTTTGGCTTATTTATATCATTATTAGGCCATTAGATACTGTATTTTCAAGTCTTAAGTTGTTTTATGTTGGATTTAGTATTTTAACGTTTGAGGCTTGATTTTTAACGAGATTTGTGTTCGGGTCAATTTTGGTCACACTTTGGTCATATAATGCTTTAATATACTTAGAGTAACGTTATGGTTCTATAGATTTCATGGTTTTAGCTTAAGGACACGTTTTTATGATTTTTTGCTATTTTAGCATAAATATCGTTTATATATTGTTTTTACCAACAAAACAAGTTCTATAAATTATGATATTAAATTATTAGGCATTTCTCATCATTATGAGTCCACCAAACGTTTTTACATTTGAATTTTATGCATATTTGATAATTCCGTTAAGTCTAGATTTTGGATTTGTAAGTGTTTTAATATGATTTTTTCCTTCTTAAACATTTTAATATCATAAGTAACTTCTAAATGACCCCATAATTTTAGTAACTTAAATCCCTAACCTATAAATTTTATTTTACTCAAAATCACATATTTTTTAGTTTTTGTATAATTATAAGATATGAAATACATATGCGTAAATTATGAAACGTCATTTTTAACTTAAGATAATCTCTAATAACTTCCAAAAATATTTATGTTCAAAATTTTGGACTTGGATATTACAGTTTTATATTTTGCAAAAACATAGGTTTCATGTGTGCTATATTTACTAAGACCATGCTTGTGAGCAAAAAGGGTTTTGAGAAAGCTTGTGTATCTTTTAACTACTGAATAATTTAGTGTTTTAAAGTTTCACAAGGTGTTGGGGTGTCATTGGGTTGGTTGTGTCACCAACGCAATGAAATACATTACTTCATGCGTTTTTGGTAGTAACGGGTTACCTTATCGTGTGAGGTGGGTCAGATGAGAGTGTGGGCTGCTGGAATTGACTTAGATTGATGAAAAAAGCTGTCCAAAATAGTGATTTAGTTCCATTTATAAGTTGAATGAAAAGGGAAGATGTGAACTTGAAGGTGTGTCTGTGTGTGTGTTCATGTGTTGTTACCTTACTGTGTTGATGAATGTGGTTGCTTATGTGGGGTTGATGTTTAGAGGATTCCAAGTGTTGGAACTTGTGTGTTCTTGAGTGTCCTCGAAGGCTTAGAATGATATGAAGGTGAGGTTGTTTCAAGGTGAAGATGGTGTGGAGAGTTGGGGAAGTTGAGAGAATGCGTTGTAGTGGTGAGAATGGAAGGTGAGAGTGGTGTGGTTGTGATGTTCTAGCCTAGAGGGAGAGAGAGAGGAGAGGATAATTCTTGGGTGTTGCAAGATTTTGCTTTGTATATGTGAGATATTGGTCAAGTGTACATGCAGGATCGGGTTTTGTCACTTAACATTTATTTTCTCTCAAACTCACTTAAACACACTCGGTTAGATGATGCAAAATCTCTCTAAGAGTTGATAATAATATATTAACTAAGAAACAAGAAGGTAATTTTCAAGACACTTGTATATATTACTTCTCAACTCAAAATTACAAGACTCTTACAAGCATGTTACATAAATCACAATGAGAAACTATATATACTATTACCTACAGTCAGATATATGTTGATACCAACTAGAAACCTATTACTAAAGCAAATACTACAATGCTAAAGACAAGGTATCTTAGATAAAATATTATCTAAGATAAGGTAGTCATGACATGTCCATGACTTACCTTTTGTCACCAACTAAAGTTGATAACTATACTAACTGATAAAAGGTGAAAAGTGGAATAAAGTATGGTCAACTACATAGGGGGTGAGAAAATGACATGCTTTATATCAGAGATTTGCAGCAGAGTGTCAGAAGGACCATACTTTTGTCCACTGGTTCATAGTAGGTTCTTCCGAAGGTTAACTAGTTTTGGAAGAACTTGTTCTTTCGAAGTCACTTATACTTTGGAAGAGGCTACTTCTTCCGAGGCCTGAAGCTTACTTCAGTTCTTCATGCTTCGGAAGTCATTGTCTTGGTTTCTTCTAAGTCTTGAACTTCAGAAGAGAGAAGACTTTTTCTTCAAAAGTTGTAGTTTTCCTTTAGAAGATTCTATAGACATAATCTTCGGAAGTTCTGACTTTGCCTTCGGAAGAACTCCATATGCCTTTGAAAGTTCTTGACTTAGCTTCGGAAGACCTTTATTAGTTGCACCAAAATTGTCTAAGTGTTTGGTTTTGGTTGCACCAGCCTTTCTAGACCCAACAATACAAGTTATCAAGACTGCATGGGTAGGCTATATGGAGATTGGGTGGTTTGGTTGGTGACAAGACTTGACCAACTTTTCTTTTTTTTTTTTTATATATTCTTTTGATATGTTTTATATGTATGTGTGTATGCACCATATGGTGTGTGTGTACCGTAGGGGTGGTGTTGTTTGTCTGACGGGGATGTGTGTGTAATGTGGGTGTGTGTGCGAGCGCGTATTTTCATACATATGGATGCATGGGTATATATATACTATGTGTATGCCATGGGGTGTGTACGTGTATATTAATAAGGTGTAAGTATTAGGTTGATTTATTTTTTAGCTTTATAATTGTTGTTATTATTACTTTATATATAGTTTGTGTCTTACAAGATGTAAGGCTTAATGTAGGGCTGATGCACCCAAAACAGACGAAGTCTTTCCTGCATACATACACTCAGTGCAAGTAGAAGTTGCTTTGGAAGTTTTACACCCTGCATCAGAAATATTCTAAGTGTAAAGTCTTCCAAAGCCAAGACCAATATCTTCCGAAGCCAAAAGTGAAGTATTTCGAAGCTTCAAGACAAAGTCTTCCGAAGCCAATAGAGTGGAGACAAATTTTTTTTGAAGATATAGAAGAACATGCTTTCTCTAATGTACTTTTCATAAAGCTGACCAACTTTTTGCTGCAACTCTGATGACTCACCAACTTATACAAGTTGGTGAATGGTCCATGCTTTTTGTAACTATACATTGTGGTCTTGAGTATGTAAACTTCTACTTTATGTACTTTTATCCTTTTTTGTAATATATTAGGATGTGAGCTATGACATGTTATAGTCACTAGTGAAAAAGGCAAATCTGCCTTTTGACTCTACATTAATTTTGTTGTCTTATCAAATGTATCTAGCTGGCCTTCTAAGTATGGCTGACTGTAGGATGTAGTATAAAGTATCTGAATGGGTTGTGAGATTGATATTCTCACAAGGATCGAATATGATCATTGAGTTAATGATTGTATGGTGGAATCAAACAATCAAGAAACATTGAATGCAAGAATACTCATAAATGCACTTTGTATTAATAAAGGTGATTATTACAATGAATGCTAGGGTTTGAGCATTAAATAGTAACAATACACCTTGAGAACATAAGACTAAACAAAAATATTCCGATTGTCTATCAAAAGTCACCTCACATACGAGGTTTTCTATTCTATTTATAGGCTGACAAGATGCCTTTTACAAAATGATTAAACTACCCCTGACCTATACATCAGAACTCGTCTAAGTTTTCTTTAGCATTCTTTTGTTCATCCGCATTCACTAATGCGGATGAGTTGATCTTGATCAACATTTCTTCTTTTGTCTTCAGCATTAGTGTTTAGTCATCCGCATTGACAAATGCGGATGAACAAACACTTATGCGCATTTGTTGCCGGGCATCCACATTAGTTAATGCGGCTGTACAAAACTTGTCAGCATTTCTTTCTAGCTATCCGCGTTTGTTAATGCGGAAGAACAAACACTTATGTGCATTTGTTCTATGTCTACCGCATATACAAATGCGGTTAGCCGCACTTATCTTCTGTGCAAATTCTTCATCCGCATTAATGTTTGGACTTGTGAGATTACCAGCAGAACAACCATCAACTCACCAATGAATTGGCATGTATGATCCTTTCAGGGTTCAACAATACTTCGCCTAAGGATTATACAACCTATGTTTTTCAATGGTTTGGTGGTGGTTGAGGTTGTGAAGATTCTGTTGGGTCTTGTGGAGGCATTAGAGGTGCTGCTTGAGATGGATCCAAAATGGCCTTTATCATGTTGACAAAGTCATTTGCATCAGACATTTTCTCTCTGTTCAGAACATGAATCTTCATCTGACACATAGTTTAGATGGCTTCTATAGGTAGTTTCTTAAGAGAAATTGGTTCCCATAAAGATATAGTAGACAACCCATCTCATGTATCAATAAAGCTCCATCCACATCAACCTCTAGCTTCACAATGTTTCCTAATTACAGAGGAGTCTTCTTCTTCTTCCTTTTTTTCTCTCTTGGAAATGATTTGATCATAAGCCATTTTCATAATCTTAATGCACTTTAAGAAAAAGTGCATGTCTTCTTCTCCTAGCTTATTGGTTAATTCTCTGAAGTGTCTGGTGTATATGTAGTGGATATAGGATTCATCTAGCAATCTCATATCCACTAAATAATCTAATCTCTACACCTTCCTTTCCTCCCCATCTTCGCACAATTACCAACTCATATGTCTTTTCATCATAATAGACATTCGAGATTGGTATGGAGGAAGAGTTCCAGCCACCATCTTCTTTGTAATGATTCAGTTAGTTTCACTTTTAGCTCTAGAAACACAACTTCTTCAGCTGGTTTAGTTCTTTTCTTCTCAAGGAGGTTGATAAAGGATCTATCTTTCCTCATGCAGATAGCCTTAAGAGATTTGAAGTTGTCTGCTCTTTTAAACATTCTTAGAATATCTTCAAACTCATATCCCCTGAATATATCCTTATGATTTATCAACTCTAAATTGGCTAGTTCCTTCAAATCATGAATCTCCAGGGCATTCACAAGAGTAAAGTACTCTGTGAAGAATTGCACCGACCCTGAAATCCTTTTTACCATAAACATGTCCCAGTCACTGTCATACATTCAAGCAATAATCTTCTGATCAGTCTTGCCTTTTGGAGTAGACACACCTTTAATCATTTTTGTAGTGGTTAGTCCTTCTTGAAGTTTCAATTGTGAAGGCTCGGCAAACCACTCAGGATATCTGTGTAGAACATGTGCCAAAGAGTCATGGTCTCTATAGGTGAGCTGCATGTCTTGTGCTGATACTCTGGTTCTTGGTTTTTTACTGGTAATCTCCTCTTCCAGTTTCTTCAGCCTTTCTTTCTTCTCATTATTCAACCTAAGGATGGAAGCCCTTAGGGAATTAGTCTTCATATTGCCTATCTTTCTCCTTGTAAATCCTTGACCAGAAAGATATTCCTTCATTTCCCTGTTAGTCATACTGTAGGGATCAGGATATAATGGAATGAGGAAAGGTGGTCTGCTTTTGCTTGGAGGATGATTTGAACAATGAAGCTTTATGAGAAAGTGTCTTTTCATACTCAGTCTCATAAGTGGGGACCAGCAGCTTGCTTAGTTTTTCTTCATCTGCCATCATCCCTCATATTCATCCCAAATACTTCATCAGGGTCATATCCATGATTGATTAAAAACATGGCTTTCACTATCAGGTCATCAGTTTGGGCCTTTTCAACCATCTCCTGTATTGATTTCTCCTCCTTCATAGGGCTTTCAAGAGCTATTGGTTCATCAAACACATAGCCACCCTCAATTTCTCCTTCTTCTAGATCTACAAAGTCAGCTTTCTTTTTTAATTGAGCTTCAGCCTTTTCATGTTCTTCTAAAACTTTAGTAATGGCTGCAAGACTTCTAGGGTCATCCTTTTGCTTTTTCTGACTTGGTTCTTCTTCCACCATTGGTCTTTTCCCTTTAGCCTTCTCTGATAAGTACTTCCTCCTCTGGGTATATGTTTGCATTCTTGGACCACAAGAGGTTTCAGGCTTTTCACCTTCTTTAGGCATTTTTTCAGCCTTCTCTGATTGTTTTGTTTCATCAATAGCAGCAGCTGATTCTTCTTTCTCTTGTTGTTCTTCACATAATCTTCTGGTAAGTTCTTTTTGTTCATCAGTTAGTGATACAGCAAGCACTAATTGCATACTTAATTCCTTCTCAATGGGAAAAGGAGATTAAGGAATCACTACAATGGTTCAGGAACAGTCCTTTAATCAACTATAAAATCCTAAAAGTCATCATCAATGATGAACTCTTCTGCAGTGAAGCTATCAAGAGCTTTAATCATGTCACTAAATTCTGCCTCTTTAGTGTGAATTTCATGATAGGATCAAAGGGAGCTCTGATACCATTTGATAGGATCAAAGGGAGCTCTGATACCATTTGATAGGATCAAATGTACCAATCTGTGATGATGTATGAACAATTCAAAGAAATACAAACAAAGTAATCAAATCAAGCAAGATATCAACAAAATTTATAGTTTTATTAATATCAAGCAAAGACAATTACAAAGTAAGTAAGCAGTTATGTATCTGTTCTAAAACAGTTGTTCGTCTATTCGTAACTGCTACAAGTCTAAGCTATATATAATGAAACACAAGGAACTAACAAATTACAAAACTAGTTCCTATACTATTACAAATAGTAAAAAGACACATAAAGACAACATGTCAATCATTCTAGAGAACTAACAATACTCCTCCTAAGATTTACACGGTCTTCAGTCTTCAAAATCTTCTATCTTGTCTTCTTGTTATCTTTCCTTCAGCTTTATCTTTCAGCTTTCATCTTCAGCTTTCAAATAAATCTTCAGGTTCTTCCTTGATCTTGAACATTGACTTCTTTTTATACATCTCCTATTCTTTCAAAGCATTAGCAATGCAGACTTAAATTTGCTAGCAAGAATGCCTTGTTCTGGTTTTGCTTCATTCGTCTTTATCTCCATTTTGCTCATTCTTTCCAATGTATCTTTTGATAGACATGTGATATCAATATTAGCATATAACTCAATAGGATTTTGACTTTCTTTTGAGTATATTTCCAATACTCCTTTTCTTGAAATTCTCATGAACTCAATGTCTTTGATATCCTTCTTAACAATGTTTGCATATGCAAGAGCTTTCCTTAATGATATTCTTTCCATTGCAGCATTCATCACATTGATAATGGAAAGAAAGTACTTCTTATCTTGTTCTACAATCTCTGGAGATACTTTTTCAAACTTTTGCACAGATAAAAATGATATATAACTTGGATGCAATAGTTTCAGTTCAAAAGCACCAAATAATGTAATCATATCCTCATCCTAGTGTTCGAGATTTCGGACCAGTTTAAGCTCAAAACTCTTAGAATTATAGAACCATCTGAGAATTGGCTTTGACTTTTGATTACCATCAATCACCTTTAGACATGGAGTTATGACTTTTTCAAAATACTTATCATAAAATTCTATCATGAAATGTTCTTCTTCAGATTGTAATCCTTTAAGCTTTTTGTTCTTCTTTAATGTTGCAAAGTACTCCTTGTCTTCTTGATAACATCTTGTTTGAAGAAAATATTTGATGTATCCATTCGTCTTCTCAATAACTCTATCATCATCTTACCACGTTTAGAATCAGATGGATTAATCAGAGGTAATTTGTTTAACTCTTTCAAGTCTTGCACTGGAAGTTTAATAATGCTTGAATAAAAATGATATACATCACAAACTGCATTGACTCTTTTTATCAAAAATGCATCAAATATCTCATCATACTTCCATGCTATTATCTTTACTTGGTTTGTGAAATGAGGAGCAATCATAGCATTTAACAACTCAACAATCGATTGTCCTTTTTTTAATACATTTCTCACCAAGTCTCCAGTGCATCTGGCATTATCAAAAAATTGTCTTTGTTCAAAAGAGGCTTTATATGCTTGCCTTTCAGTACCAGAAAACATTTAATTCAGATCTTTTTTGCTATCATGAGCATCTGGTTTTCTTGCTATTTGTTTAATCTCTTGAGGCTTCAATATTCTTGTTCTTTTGGTAATCTCAAGAGGATTATCAGTATCAAGTATGATCATCTTCTTTGATTGTTTTTCAGTTTCTTGAAAACTTCTAACAAGATTCCTTAAAGATACAGATTGTAATCTTTTCAGTTTCCTCCATGGGTAATTCCTAGCTTGCAACCAAGACCTTAATGCTGGAATACTCATATGATCAGTGTCAGGATGGTGCAGCTCAGAGCTTGATAATTCATCTACATTAATACTTTCTTTAGCTTTATTCCATTCACCATGTTCCATTACAATCTCATTTGAATCAATAGGAGCAACTGACTCTGCATCAATGCATTTCTCATATTCATTATTTATTTGAGAGACAGTCAGTCCATCCAAAAAGACTCTATTGTATTTCATCTTCACAAGGTAGTTGTATCTATCTTCAAAGTTTTGTGGAATTTCATCTTGATCTTGAGTTGGTTCTTGTGAAGAGAAATTTGATACAAATTGAGCTTCATCTATATATTTTTCATCTAAGACTTCGTCATACCAGTCATCACTGAAAAATTCTTCAATGTCTTCTAAAGCTTCAATTTGTTCTTGAATATTTTGCTCTTCAACAGTTTCTTCTATTCTTTGTACTTTTGAAGATGACTCTGTTAAAATTGTATCTGCAACATCATCAAGTTTCCTTTTGCCTTTGATCACCTCAGGATTCTCTTCAACAGTATTCATCTCAGAACTTATCATTTGATCTGGTTAGATAGGCTTTTGAGAATCTTTTACCTTTATTAATTCATCTTTCAACTTTTCATTTTCATCAAATAATTTCTTGAATTTCTCTTCAAGAATGTCATAATCCTTTATCATAACTTCAAAATTTTTGATAACATCTTCTTTGTCTTTTTCATAGCTCACAAGCTTTTCATCTTTCAGTAAGTTTTCTTCATTCAACTTAGAATTTTCATCCTTTAACTTTTGAATTTTTTTTTCAAGAGATATATTCATCTCTTTCAATCTTTCATTCTTAACTTTTAATTCTTCAATTTCTTTCTCTTTAATCACAATTTCTTCTTTCAAATTCTCCATCTCATCTATATCAACTATCTCCTATGTTTGTACTAACACATTGTATGTTGTACTCACAGGAATTTTTTCAACCTCTTCATTCACTTAAGCTTGAAACACTAGTTCAAAAAACATATCATTCATAAAATCAAAATCAAAAGTTTGATTTTGTAAATCTTCTTCATGTACAACAATAGCTGGTTCATCTCCTTGAACTTCATGTACAGAATCATGATAAATATCATCATCAGAAGTTTCTTCAGCTAAGTTTTGAGGTTCATTGACATTATCATCATCATTCCTTTCATCAATATCTTCTTGATGTGCTTCAGTTGCACCATCATTACCATCATCATCATTATTATCATCAGCATCATCATCTGATGAGCTTTCAATAGCTTCATCATCACTTTCTTCATCATCATCATCAATCATATCATCTATAACATTCTCAATAAGATCATTTGGATCTATTCGTTCATCTTCATATAAATGATAGTGTTGTTGATTGATGTGTACTTCATCCATAGCTACATTCCTTATATAATCAAATAATGGAATGTTTTGAGCACCAGAAATCATAGCAAGTCTCTTATACACTATATATATATATATATATATATATTTATACACTTAAGTTATGCTTATTATTTATAGTTTTATTATTATTCTATTTTATTTTATGGTCATTACAAATCTATAGTTTCGGCTCGCTTTAGCATGCTGAAACTGCATTTTGCCTGGCCGAAAGTACTTTTTCTCTTGCCGAAACTACTTTTTCATCCAACGAAAGTATATTTTCGCCTAGCGAATTTATTTTGTTATTTCTTTAATTTTATCATTATTAATTATTTTCACTTTTATTTTTTTAATATATTATTCTAATGCGTTTTATTTGCTTTTCAAATCAAATGGCTAATTTAAAGTTCGACGAGAGGAATAACATCACAGCCATTCTGGATGACACACATTCTAAAGCGGCGGCTTTTAGAGACTACATCCGTTGGCTTTAGAGATTTCCTACTGCTTATGCGATTTCTCATTCTACTACTGTATATGATCTCCTTATCAGAGACTTTTGGCGTGCTGTCGAGTATGACACCAGAGCCAATCCTTAGAGGATTATGGTGAGAGTCTTAGAGAACGACTTGATTATTACTTCTGAGATCATCTCTCGAGTGCTGAGAGTTGAGGAGGATAGTGGAGAAGACGTTATTCTTACTGAGCAGGAAGTTTTTGAGGCATACTGATCTATGGGTTATGAGGGTCCTCCTTTTGGGCCACAAAAGAAAATTAAGAAGTCCTTTTTGTCTAAGGAATGGAGGTATATTGCCCACGTATTCATCATGTGCTTAGATCACCGAAAAGGTGGATCCGATGGACTAAACCTTGATTGGGCTAAACCCTTGGTTATTTGTTGTAGTGGGCAGAAGGCTAACATTGCTAAACTCATCTTCGATTGTATGGTTGAGAACGTGATTGCCCTAAAGAAAGATAAGTGGCTGCTCTATCCCAGATTTCTTCATATTATCATAGACGATCTCATACCCAATGTACCAAGACACTGAGAGATCAAGAGACTGGTGTAGATGAACAAGTGTATATTCGCTGACTGATGTGCAATTTGGCAAGACTGCAGTGGGAAGATCACTCATTTATGGGAAAATATTTACCCTAAAACAATGAAATTATATCAAGAGGGTAAATGAGTCTGAGGAGAAAAGGGATGAGGAGAAGAGATAGAAACAGGTTGAATATGTGAAGAAATAAAAGAAGTATGCAAAAGAAAAGGATTATGACTTTGAGGAGGAAATGCATGAGATTGCACAGGAGGCTAGAGCTGAAAAAGAGAAGAGGTCCAAGAAGAAAGCCGACGAGGGGGAGTCTGAGAGAAGGACCAAACATAGACATCAATCTTTTACTGAGCCCCCAAGAAAGGAGGAGATAGAAGGATTGGACGAGGATGTGATTAGGAACCTCAACTCATCTCTTGCTAATGAGCTAAGCATGATTAAGACCAAATTAATCAATCTAGAGATGAGGGGAAAACAAATGGATGAGATGATTGAGGGGATGAAAAGATGATGATGGATCAACAAAGATTGATCAATAGATTTCTTACTGAAGTAAATGAGCTGAAAGTAGCAGCCGGCCTGCCTAATCAGCTAACTCAACCTGATTGCTAGAGATTGCTTACGACAATTTCTAAAGACACTTCCTGGAGCACTGTAGTTTTGTTTAACGAGGCCTTTACCAACGTTACTCGGCGTTGATAGTCCCAACATGGTTGTGGCAAAAGGATTTACAAACCCAAAGGTCTTACCGACAACATTACACTTGATAATCTTATTAGCTTATATTATCACTTTTGAATAAGTTGCCAACTTCATATTTGAACTTTAACATCTAATTTATCTGCTTAAAGCTATATGCAAGCCTATGTTTTGTGTCAAAGTCTAATCTTTAACTTCTTTTTTCAATTTGTTTAATACTTTATATCTTAAATTCATATTTTGATTCGAATGTGAACCAAATATAGTAAAAATATCTCAAATGTATTCAAAAGTTACTATAAAACATAGACAATGTTTACATATAATATGTATAAAATAGATTATATTACATACCAACCCTTATACCGTTACAAAGAGATAACTTACAAATTTTTCTTCAAGCCATTGTCCGCTAATGTGTATTATCAGTGGCAGAGCTTGAACTGGACCAAATTTTAAAGAGGGCGGGGGCAAAAGTAAACTATTTTCACGGGGAGGCAGATATATATATTAAAAAAATTTCACTACCGGATTGAAAACTCACTATTGAACCGAAAATTAACACTAATAACGAAAAAAGAAGGGTCACGGGCCCGCCCTCCCAGACCCAAAGAAGCTTCACCAGTGTGTATTATTTTAATGAAACTAAAGATGGAAATCAGTAATAGATTTCATGTTACTATGCTAATTACCTTACGGGTTGTAAACCAATAAGAGACATGTTTGATGTCTTAAATATCTTATTTATTTCCATACTAATACATGTGTTTTAAACAGGGCCGACCCAATAGTATAATTGGGCCATGCTAGGGTTTTGGGCCGGGTCTCAAATTTTAGTGACCCAATAGTATATATGGCCTCAAATCTTAGGCCCACAAGATTTTTACAGCCCTAGAAAGCTGAAAGCGGCTTCCTCCAGGCTCATCTTGATCGACATCGACTCTTTGTTCCCTTCCCTGATCCGAGAATTCAAATCCAACTCTTCACACCCCTGTGATAGTGACTTTTCAGTTTTCACCCTTCGAGACCATCAAGCATTCAAGTTTCCTCGGTGATCATCACGCATTCATGCTTCTGCCTTCAAGCATGGCTGCGAGTAGCACCAACAGTCGCCCCTTTCAACTGATGTGAAGTTTCGAGAACAATAACGGTTATATTATGTTCAAATCATTTAATAAATCCTCACTCACCCAGTCACCCCTTTCAAGTCAACCTACAAATCAACTATTCAACTTGCGAAACTACGATTTACAACTTTCGATATTGCGATTAACTGATTAAGAAGGCCAAAAGGGTTGTGAGTTGTGTTTCGATTTGTGATTTTATTCTTAACTGGATGTTTGGATGTTATGATTAAGAACTAAGAAGGCCATAAGGGTTGCGTATTGATTTGTGAAAAAAAGATTTTGTGCCTATGTGGTTAACTATCAGCAGTGGGGTCTTCGGGCTTGACCCGGACTATCAGCAGGCGCTTGAACGCTTATATGTCCTTCTCCCAGACTTGGATATTGGCGGTTTCTCTAATAAGGACACCGCCCCCTCGAAGCCACAAACAACTTTGGCGAATGCTCTGTTTAGCAAAATCGCTCAAAGCCTGGGAGAAGTTTTTTCTTGTCATCCCGCCAGAAGGCGGTGTTTGAGTGCCTGAAGGGCCCCCATGCTCAGGACTTTTTGACCGTTATCCCGATTGAAGGGTTGGGACAGTGCATGTCTCCAGTAGAATATAGAGCAATTCTCAAATACCGGTTGATGATCCCTATGTACCCGGAAGATGAAACATGTGCGATATGTCGTAAAGCTTGTATGGATAAATATGGGGAGCACGCCCTTCACTGTAAAGAGCTACCTGGGTTCAAATATCGGCATGACTGGGTATGAGATGTTTTGGGGGACATCCTAAGAAGAGCTGGGATTTCTGCTAAGAAAGAAGCCCCTGTGAATTTCCTCACGGACCCCATGGAGGGGAGGTCTACTTTGCGACCAGCGGATCTGCTCGTCTTTGGCTGGGCTGGGGGCAAACATGCTTGTGTGGACCTCACAGGGGTTTCCCCTTTGGTTGGTTTACGGGAAAACGGTTTTGTAGCTGGTCAAGCGGCAAGAAAGGCAGAATCAAAGAAAGTGGATAAACATGCTAAAGCTTGCGCAGAGAACCAGCACGCCTTTGTTCCCTTTGCCTTTGATACATTTGGCTCCCTAGCGCCAGAAGCTATCAACTTTTTGACCAGGGTCCAACGGGTCTTAGACAACCATTGCTCAACCCCGGGGAAGCAAGGATTTGTTTTTGGAAGGTTAGTATTGCTATTCAGAAAGGGGTGGCGGCGCAGCTTGTTGCCCTTCTACCTTCTATTTTGATGTAACTTGACAAAACATTATTAATTGTAATCATTTTAAACAGAATATAATGTCAAATCGAATCCGCAAGTTTGAATGTGGTGCATCAAAAAGGGATAAAAAAAATCAAAATAAAAGCTTTAAATGAATCAACTAAAAGATCAATGTTAAAATTTGTAACCACCATAACGTTTAATATATGTGGCATATTGGGACAGTTTAATATAATCAACAACTTGTATGGATCAAAAAAGGATAAAAATACCAATTGTAAACTTATTAGTTTATTATTGCCTGTCTCAAATCCGGATAAAAGAGAAGGGTTTATATTTATATCTATATTCTTTTGAGGGTCTCGTATTTTTTGTTAACTTTGGGCCTCCAAAAACATTAAGACAACCCCGGTTTTAAACTAGGTGATCAATAAATTGGTTGATTTAGGTTTGACTTAACTCGTGACAGACCAACATAGCACTTTTATTTAATTAAGATCACAAACAAAAATATCAAACTTCAATTGTAAAAAGTTACATGACTTTTATTATTTTTTTTCCTCAAACATATCGATCACAATGTCCGTCCTAGATCTTATTGTTTTAAAAGATGCACAATTTAAGATTCACGAGAACTGACAATGAAATTTTGACGAGTGAGAGGGTTCAGGACAACAGGAGGTCCAGCAGTGCGAGGCCATGCATTTTTCATCTTCTCAGTTTCGTCTTGCCATTCCTTGCTCATTGTTCTCGGAGTCGTACCTATTCAAAGTATGCAAACTATTGAACTTTTTACATAATGTGGATATGAACTTCTGTTTGGTAATCCCTAGCAATTTTTTTGTTTACTTAATATTAACAGACCCTTTATGCAAAACATAAGGAAACAAAGATACCATAAGAAGCTAACTAAACATCATAACCAAATCCTAACGGTGACGGTTTTCTTCATTAGTATTTTAATAAGTAGAATTTGAACTAAACCATTAGATAATCAGACCGATGAGTGGTAACCGAACCATTAAAGCTTTTGTCTGAATGTTAGTTAGTGTCAGTAACTTATTCGCGATTAATGTTAGAAAAGCTTTAGGGGTCGTTTGGTTTGTAAAATATTTTGCAACGGAATTGCAATTAAAGTTGAAATGTTATTAAAATAAATAATGTGTTTGGTTGGTCAATTTTGAGTGAAATTGAAATGCTAGTTTTAAATATTTTATTGGATTGTTAAACATTCCAAATAGCTAAATATGATTTTGAAAGGGAAATTTTTCAATTTTAATTTCAATTTTTGAAAGTTCTGTGAACAAAAGAAAGGGGGCCTTAGGGCTTAGATTACGGCAAAACTGAAAATTTCAAACCAAATATGCATTAAATTAGATCAATTTGTTGAAATATTTCGATATTGTAAAAACTAAAATTATGTATTAAACGTGGCCCAATCCAGCAAACGCTAAAAATTAAGGCCCACGGTTGATCCGTTAAAAGTTTTAACATTTACAGTAAACATCACAAAATGATTTCAGACCAAAGCTGATTTGTAAACCATTTCTTTAACTTATAAAAACACCATAATTAATCGGCTTTATTAGTCATTTCAATCCCGAATATACAAAAACTATTTTCTGCCAACCTTCAAATTTATAGTAACGAAATGATTTTCTAAGGGATATTAAGCTGATTAATTTCAAAAATCAGCTATTAGAATCTAAATAATATCTGATTTTATTGAAAATGTATAAAAGTTGATAATCTATGTAAGATTCTATAAAGCACACTTGCCTCCGAAAACCTTATTGTCGGAAATAATATGATCCATTGCAACACCAATGCAATAGCGGCTATCGACGCAACAATCAACCTAGCCATCTTTGTATACTGAAAAAAAGAAATAAACACATAGCATTACATAAACAACAAATGTTCCTCATATGAAAACTAATGTGTTGCACACGACCTAGAGTATAAAATAAAAATAGAATAAATAGTACAGATGGCCTGGACTCGGTTCAAAATATAACTGAGGTTCTAGATCGTTAAATGTAGTCCGGTTGATTACGTTTCTGTTAGATTCTTGATACATAGCAGACCTAGTTAACTAGATTTTGAAAAACTACTAACATGATTTTACAACTTTTCTGTACGCAATATATTCCATCAGATTTTTCTTTATATACCAACTCGCATGTAATGGCTAGTAATAAAGATCTACACATGATGACAACAATTAGACCTACAGCAAAATCGAAGATGGCACTCACAAAAGAAAGATGTTATTGAGAGGGTTACCTTTGTGGCGAGATAACCTGATGAAATGTGGATTACATATATAATTTAGAATAATATGGAAGGGATAGTTGTACATTTTTGTTCCGAACAAACCTAAACCAATGAAAATGTCAAGATCTATCTTCCTTATTTGTCTCTTTGCATTTATCTAACACGTGTTTTGATCATTGTACTCAAAAACTATAAACAGGTGATAATTGGAAATATATAAATAGTAGAAAACCCAATGAAATGGGTATAGAATTATATATTAGAAAAAATGAAAGAACATAAGCACAATCTGATTTTGATTATTTTGATTTTTATTTGAGTATGGTGATTTGAACATGTCTTATGATTAAACAAGGTTCTATCATTTTATGAATCAACTTCATTAGCATTTTTATTAGTTTATCAATAATGTTATCTTTGTCAATCATGTATAGAATATATACTATCACAAGTATAACAGTTAACTTCCTTTGCTTTTTAGTGCTTTACAAACTAAATTTTATCTTTGTCTATCGTATATAGATTTATACTATCACAATTCCTAATGTAGTTGGGTTTCTACTGGCATGCATTTCAAACTTAAGCCTATTTTATTTTTTAATTTAACCCTTGCATATTCAGAGTTGCAACTTAATCCGTTATAATATATGATATACGCTTTTAACATTTTTATTGTTGGTGGATTCTCCCTAATACATTTCGCCTAATGTTTTTTTTATGTTTTGATTTCTGTGACCGAGTCGTTTCAACTTCATTTGTTGTTTTTTAATGTTATTGCTGCAACATACATCACGGGCTTAATCTATAGTTTTATAGTAAAAAAGAATCCATATATATTTTTTAGTTTATAAACAAAAACATAACATTCATACTAATTTCGCTTTATTAAATTTTATCATTTTGGAAAGCATGTATTCATAAAAATAAGTATAATAATAACCCATATGTTGGTGTGATTGTCTTCTCATCACCTTAAAGTTAAAGAGATTGAAAAAAAAGTATATGGTTGGCAAAAGGCAGGGACTGCAGTTTAATAATAGCGGTTTTCAAAACAAACATCAACATTGATTTTTATATGTAGCTAAATGTTAAGAATTTTATAAATAGTCGTTTCTTAAAAATATGTACGTATAATTTATTTGTTTTACTGTTTTCTTATTATTTTAGTTTTAATGTTTACTTGTAATTTTGATTTTTTAACCAAATTAGGGCAACGTCATGACACACTCATAGATCTGCCTCACGCCCTAGGGGGTGGGGGTGGTGTTCCACGCCACATGCCTCGACTCACCCATAGGAGGTGGATTCTATGCCCCATGCTACTATAAGATCACTTACTTACGCTCATTCTTTAACGGCCGGAAATATAACACATATTCATACATTCAGGTAAAATATTAAGATAGCTTTAGAGTAAATTATTATTTGCATCCCTAACGTTTGTTCATTTTAACCATTTGCATCCCTGCGGTTTTGAAAATTGCCATCTGACCCCTGAAGTTTCATGTTATCTTCATTTGAGTCTATATTGTTTTATTCATATTTCTATTTGAGTACAGAATACTAACATCGTTAGTTTTCCTGTTAAAATTATTGTTAAAAAGACTATACTACCTTTCATCACCACTATGACAACTAACCATCACCATTATAACCATGATGACGTGCAACACTTAGAACATCTTATTAGTAGAACGTCAACAAGTGAAAGCGCGTCTAACAACTATTTTCTACAGCTTGTTTAATCATATCTAGTACCCAATGACATCCTTGTTTAAAACACACGCAATACCACCTTAAACACATACCTTTAGATCGGATAATTGTGCTTGAGTAGACCGCAGTAAAGCATCCTTTTCTGATGCCTATTTTTTTACTTCATTAAGCATGCACACAATGATTCTCATTTGGGACCTTTTTATAAGTACTTTGATACTAGATTCTCATTTGTCTGAGAGTCAATAGCACTTTTAGGAAATCATACTAGAGTTATAAGATGCACACAATGATTTTGACTGTCGAGAGTGCAGCCACGATGATTGTCAGTATATTTGTCCACTTAAATCCATACACAGATTTTTGACTCACATTAGTGATAAGTTAGGTTATATTATTTCAACAAGCGTTTGTGGATCCCACACTTATATGGTAATCAACATTCCTCAGGAGATTTTGAGTGGTCTACAGGTATTTGACAAGAAGAAACTATTCTAAGAGCTTTCAAAGAGATGCCAAGCCTCAGGTCAGTGCCATCGCACATCAGAGAGGTGAAAACAACAATGAATTCTAGAATATTTAGGTTATGCTTATCCTCATGTCAGTGTCATCGCATAGCAGAGAGGCACACAACCTATCTTCTTGTTAGAGCATGTTTTTTTTTCTTTTTGCACATAACGCACCAACAACTTTAGTCATTAGCTTGATTGCGCTTAATCATTTTTTCATGTGCTTTGCTTATTTTTATGGTCATCCACACATATTTGTGGCATTTATCTTGCTCGTCACCCCTTATTGGAAATGCGTTGATTGTGTTAACCAGGGATAAGTTGAGAACCTACATCAAGTTGAACAAATTAGTTTGAGTTTGATTCACCAACAAAGTCTACTCGTCATTATGTGTTGAATCTACCGACACATCATATAATAAACTAGCAACCCCAAGGTCTACTATCTCTGTGTTACCTCAGTAGCATACCATTGTACTATCATTTTTCCTTAATTTTACTTAGACTTCTCAGACTTGTAATTTGAACATAGCATTTTGAACATTTAAATCCTTTTGATGTCCCAAACAATTTGTTCCCTGTGTACTATCATTTTCATAAATTTTGAATCAAAATCACAGATATGATTTCTTTGCTTTCAGCTTAACTGCCCTTCCCCCTTGTTTTTTAAGTAATTAAATACTAGTACTAAACTACTCTCCCCTAAAATTCTAAAACCGAAAATCTTTTTGTGTTTTTGGATTTTTTTAAATGACAAGAAAATAAAATAAAAAATAAAAAATAAAAGATAAATAAGAAAAACTTGTCGGACTAAGAACTCTATTCTTCTTAAATCACAGCACTTTTCTTTTTCACGCCATTAACCTCTAAAAGATATAAAAACCGAGGATTGTCAAACGCTTTTGTGTAGAGGTCGGCGCATTGAAAATCCGTATTAATTTTAACAACATCGATTAATTTCTTTTGAAAATAATCATGTATAAAGTGATATTTAATACCGATGTGTTTAGTTTTTGGGCGTTGAACCGGATATTTAGTGACAACAATTACAGCAGAATTATCAACAAAGATAGGGGTGTTAGAAAATTGCAAACCAGTCTCGCATTTGTTGTTGAATCCGAATGATTTAGGAGCAGTAGCTTGCAGCAGCAACATATTCAGCTTCACATGTTGACAGAGCAACAAATGTCTGCTTCTTACACTACCAGGTGACTAACCGTCTTCCAAAGAACTAACATCCCGTTGATGTTGACTTGTAATTCATCTTGCAACCACAATAATCCGAGTCACTATACGCTGTAAGCTCAAAGTCATCATCATGAGGATACCACAATCCGAGTGTTGGAGTACTGTTGGATCAAGAAGAAGGCTAATGCAACCCAAACTACATCACTTAAGTTATTTTGATGCTGCATGCAAAAGGCTTCCGAAACTCTTCATGGAACTTCCGAAGGTTGTAGAGTTCTTCCGAAGACAAAGGAAAAGTCCAGCTTCCGAAGACAGAACTCTACTTCCGAAGACAAATGCATACTTCTGAAGTTCAAGATTTAGAAAATAAAGTGAAGACCACTTCTGAAGTATGATGAAGAAGTCTCCAAGTCTTGGAAGAAGCAGCCTCTTCCGAAGTATAAATGACTTTGGAAGAACTTACTCTTCCGAAGCCATTTAACCTTTGGAAGACACTGCTACGGCCAGTAGACACAAGTATGGTCTCTGACACTCTGCTGCAGACTTCTGATACAGCATGGCTTCTTCCTAAAGAACCATGTTGTTGACCATACTTTATTCCACTGTTTACCTTTTCATGATAGTACCGTTACCATCTTTAGTTGTGACAAAAGGTAAGTCAGGGACATGTCCTGACTACCTAATCTCAGATAAGACTTTATCCGAGATACCTTAATCTTTAGTCTTGTAGTATAGACTTTAGGTATAGGATCCCAGCTGGTATCAAAGTATATCCTGCTGTAGATAGTATTATATATAGGTTCTCCTTGTAATTCATAAAGGGTAGAAAAATCTACTTGTAAGAATCATTTTGTATTGTGAGTTGAGAATCAATATATAAAAGTATCTTGAAATTATCTTTCTGTGTTCTTAGTTACTTTTCATATTGTGATCAACTCTTCTTGATTCTTACCCGAGTGCGATTCTAGGTGAGTTTGAGAGAAAACATTTGTGTTTAAGTGACACACACCGATCTTGCAATTGGTATCAGAGCTTCTTAGGCTCTTGATTGCGTGATCTAACCATCCAAATCAACCTACTTTCACTCCTCCCTACCACTCACTTCCTCATATGGCCCTCAACAAATCTGAAGTAGAAATGGGGACGATGACCAAAGCGCCAATCATCACCCCTGAAAACTTCAGGTCTTGGAGTAGAAGAATGGAAGGCTTCATCAGATACCAAGACAGTAAGATGTGGAACTCGATTGTCAATGGACCATACAAACCAAAGGTGGCTTCACCTGGTGGAAACGGTGCCATGATAGAAAAGGCTATCGAGGACTATTCTGATGAAGACAGAAAGAAGATAGACATCGACAGCAATGCTATGACTATTCTCATGACTGCAATACCGAACTCTATTATGGTGGGGTTTGAGCATTGCAAGACTTCCAAAGAATTGTTTGATGCACTTGCTCAGATGTATTCTTGCTCCAACGACTCAAAGAAGGACTCACTGAAGCAGCAGTTCGAGAACTTCACTCATATTGCTGGAGAGACCCTCAGCCAGCAGTACTTCAAGTACATGGATCTTATCTCTTCCCTTCAGTCTGTAAAGATCACTCCTGAACTTAGAGATCTCACCAGAAAGTTCATGAGTGCTCTTCTAAATGAGTGGACATTCTACTGTGTCTCTATCAAGAGAACAGAAAACTTGAACACTCTTTCCATGACTGAGCTCTATGGCATCCTTGATGGATACCGTCTAGAGATGGAGAGTAAGAAGGCCATCAAACAAGCAGATCCGTGAGTCTTCCTGCTAGCAAACGCTTTAATGGTTGCTGAAGGCTCATTAACCCCTCAACCTCAGCACTTCCTGACTTATCAGCAGCCATCCTGCTCATCTTGTCCCTACTCACTTTTCTTGAGACTCCAAGGTCTCAACAGGCTCAACACAACTCCTTCCAGGAAAGTTGTGCCTTTATCTCAGGATGGACACTCAGGAGATTTTCATACTGCTTTGATGATCTTGAGTGCTTCATCCCAATGACAGAGTACGTGGACATTGTCCAGCAAATGGCTCTTTTAACTTACAGAGCAAAGAAGTTCTTTAAGAGAACTGGAAGGCACTTCCCTCAAAACCCACTACCAGCAAGTTCGGTTTGACAAAACCAGAGCAAAGTGTTACAATTGTAACCAACTGGGTCATTTTGCAAGGGAATGCAAGGCTCCCAAGACCAATCCGGGAACCCACAGGCTCCACACATCCCTCAACCTCAAAGCCCACTGAGAAGTCAACTGAGACAGCTTCAATGGCTCAAGAAGTTGACTGGAGCTTCATGGTACAGGACGTGACTCCTGCTCAAGCTCTTATGGCCGGAACAGATGATGCCCAGGTATATGAACATCTCTGCACTCCAGCCTGTATAGCTAAAGTTAAACTCTATCAGGATTACAACATGGAAATCAGATCTGATATTGAGTCTTTAAATATTCTAAAATCTGATTTTAAAAGAGTTGAATCTGACTATCAAAAGAAAATTGATGAGTTGGAGAAAACTATATCTCTTTTAAAACATGAACACACCAACTACAAGACTCAAATCAAGGATCTGATATCCAAATTGTCTGAGGCTCAAGCCCAACTTGTCACTGCTGAGGTTCAGGCCAGGAAGTATGCTATCTCTGAGCAAAACTTCCAAGCTATTCTTGCATCATCCTCCCATTCCAAACTCTGTTATCAGAACAAGAACGGTTGGGAACCATGAAATTGCTCCACCACACTCCTATGAGTCTATCAGACAGCCCAGATGTGGTACTGAAGAGCAAGAGGTTCCAACTGCTAACCCTTTCTTTCCAGAGTTAAAAGATGAGGCACCAATAGTAGCCACCACAGGGAAGGAACAGGTAGATACTCCTATCGCTTCCTGTGATGATCAAATCCTAACCATCAAAGCCAGAAGAAGCAGAGCTAAAGCTGCTAGGAGAACTGCTAAGAAAGTGCTGAATCCAAACTGAAAATTGATCCCAAACAGAAGGGTGTCTTTGTTTCAGCTGGTTTCCAGGTGTTGGGTACTTCTGACTCAGGAAAGGAATGTAATACCAGCATTCCTGTCCTACCAAAGGATCAGAAGTTGAAGGGAAAGGTTGCTGACGAAGAAAAGAAAACCAAGAAACAACCCTCACTTCCCCACAAGACTAACATTGCATGCATCATGTGTGGCCTGCAAATCATATGGCAAAAGACTGTTACTACAATCCTGCAAGCACACATTATGAAAATAATGTTAGGAAAGAAGGAGTCAGGGAAGGTTTCACATTTGGACCTTTCCATACGGTTCAAAGTTGAAGAAGGGAAGCTAGTTTCCAAAGCCAAGTTACTTTCGGAAGAAACTCTTTCTTCCGAAGGGAAAATGGCTTCGGAAGCAAAAGCTACTAAGGTTCGGAAGAACAAGAAAGCTCCCTTGAAACCATCCCAGAAGAAGACTGCTTCAGAAGAAAAGGTGGTAAGGACTTCTTCGAAAAGAAAGAAGTTCAGAAGAAGACCATGCTGCAAAAGCTTCTACAAGCTCATCCTCCAAGATCAGCCAAAGGGTGGACTGGAAGATCAAGGAAGAATGCTACAGCCCAAACCTCTTCCTCAAAGACCTCTGTTGAACCCCCATGCATATTTTTTATTGGTTCACTCATGTCATTATCTTTGGAAGAACCCAAGACAAATAAAGCTTGGGTTTCCAAACAAACTGAATTCTCATCTTATGTGCAGGAACATCCATTTGACAAAACGACAATGTATGGATTGTAGATAGTGGATGCTCCAGGCACATGACAGGGAATAGACATCTCCTTCAACAATTTCAACATTATGATGGAGGTCCTGTCCAGTTTGGAGGTGAGGCCGGAGGATATATTTCTGGCAGAGGGAGTATATCCAATGGTATGTAACCGTTGACAAAGTTAACTTTGTCAAATAGCTTGAACAAAATCTGTTAAGTGTTTCTCAATTCTGTGATCAAAAGCACCAAATGCTTTTCACAGAACATGAGTGCATTATCCTCAAACCAGGGATGACAATTCCTCCGAATTGGTGCTTCTTAGATCTCCCAGGAAAGGGGATATGTACAAGCTTGATATGAACAATGCTTCCCCAATAGTGAAGTATCATGCTTTCTTTCCAAAGCTGATAGTAATGAGTCAACACTGTGGCATAAACGTATGTGTCATGTAATTTTTAAGACATGAATAAATGGCTAAAAATAACTTGGTACATGGTTTGCCTAAAAAGGAGTTTTTCTGCAAAGACAACTGTGTTGCATGCCTGAAAGGGAACAACACAGGAGGAATCTCATAAATCCAAATGTGTTAACTCGATCACTACTCCATGCACTTATTGCACATGGATCTTTTGGTCCCACAAGTATAATGAGCATTGGAAGAAATCATACTGCCTTGTGATAGTTGATGATTTTACAAGATTCACATGGGTATTCTTTTTAAAACTAAAGATGAAACTGCTGAAACGTTAAATCTTTTATTCTTAAAATAAAAATCAATTGATCACAAGGTTAAAATAATTAGATGTGATCAAGGGACTGAGTTTAAGAACTTCGTTCTTGACTCATTCTGTAACTCAAAAGGGATGCCAGACAATAGTGCTCCCAGAATTCCTCAACAAAATGGTGTTGCTGAGAGGAGGAATAGGACACTTATTGAGGCTGCTCAAACTATGTTAGCTGATTCAAAGCTACCTCTAACATTCTGGGCAGAGGCAGTAAGCACTGCATGCTATGTGCAGAATAGAGTTCTTGTAGTTAAGCCCCATGGAAAAAACCCCTACGGAGCTATGGAACAAGAGGCCACCGTTCATTGGCTTTCTAAGTCCTTTGGCAGCAGGTGTACCATACTTAACACAAGGACAATTTAGCAAAATTTGCTGAAAAGTCGGATGATGCTATCTTTGTTGGATACTCTTCTAGTTCCAAAGCTTACAGAGTATACAACATTAAGAATCAACAATTTGAGGAGTCATCCAATATAGTTGTTAATGAGCACACTCCTTGTGTTAGGGGGAATGGACCTGATCACATCTTTGATTTAGAATTGTTTCCAAACTATTCTAAACCTTCTTGTGAGAATGTTTCAAATGGAATAGGCACTCAAACTGATACTGATGTTGTTGCTAATGTTCAACTGTTCGAGCTTCCCAGGCCTAGACCAAATTCTCCAAGTGTTGAAATACATCAGACTTCCACTATTCACAGATCGGATAGTTTAGCTATATCAAGGAATAATGAAGTCTCAATAAGTGAGTCACCTACTGAGCCTCAAAGCTCATCCGATGATCCACTACAACACCAGGCAGAAGGAGGTAGTATTTTGAAGGAACATGCAACTGTTAATCCTGCCTCATAGCCAACCATCGATGATGTTTCTCATTCATTCAATCAGTCCTCATTGAATGACTTTGAAATAACAGCTGGACAGAGTGTTCTAGTTCCTGAACAGAATATGTCCAACCTAGATCTATCTCTGCAACTGGAAGTGATTCCTCGACTTCGGATTCACAACACTCATCCAACTGAGAACATCATAGGGAATGTCTCTGAGGGTGTGAGAACAAGAGGAAGACTCATCAAGGGAATGTCTGCTTGTACTCATGCTTTCTATCTCAGATGGAACCCAAGAAAGTAGAAGATGCCTTAAAAGATAGTAGCTGGATTGAATCGATGCAAGAGGAGCTGCTTCAATTCAAGAGACAGAAGGTATGGAACCTATGTCCGTTACCATCTGGTCAAGTACCATAGGCACCAAATGGGTTTTCGAAACAAGAGAGATGATAGAGGCTTGATCATCAAGAAAAGGCAAGACTTGTGGTTCAAGGATACACTCAAGAGGAAGGAATCGATTATATTGACGTCTTTGCACCAGTTGCAAGACTTGAGGCAGTTAGGATCTTCTTGCTTATGCTGCATCCAGGACTTCACTGTATACCAACTTGATGTCAGTGTGTTTTTCTATACGGGGATATAGATAGGGAAGTGTACGTATGCCAACCTCCAGGATTTGAAGATCCACAACATCCCAACTATGTGTGCAAATTGGATAAAGCTCTATATGGGCTGCACCAAGCACCCAGGCTGTGGTATGAGACTCTGTCTCAGTTTCTTCTGAAGAATGGCTATACTAGAGGTACCATTGACAAGACTCTCTTCATTAGAAAGTCTGGAAACGACATTTTGCTTGTACAAGTCTATGTCGATGAAATCATATTTGGTTCCTCAAATAACCAAATGTGCAAAGACTTTGAAAGCATTATGAAGAAGAAGTTTGAGATGAGCTCCATGGGAAAAATGGACTTTTTCCTTGGAATTCAAGTAAAGCAACTGAAGGAAGGGTTCTTCATTAATCAATCTAAATATGTCTCTGACATCTTAGAAAGATTTTGAGATGAAGGATTGCAAGTCTGCCAAGACACCCATACCCAGAAACCATAATCTTGTCCTGATCTTGAGGGGGAGGATACTGATCAACATCAGTATAGGGCAATTATTGGTTCTCTGATGTATCTTACAGCAAGTAGACCTGATATCATGTTTGCTACTTGCATTGTGCAAGATATCAGGCTGCTCCTAAGGTGTCTCATTTAGCTGCTATTAGAGAATCCTCAGATACTCAAAGGAGCACCTAAACTAGGTCTCTGGTATCCCAGAAATAGGGATTTCAATCTTTATGGATAGTCTGACAATGACTACGGCAGTTGCAATATTGACAAGAATCAACATCAGGAGGATTTCAATTTCTTGGTGGAAGGATCATCTCATGGCAATGCAAGAAAACAATCCTGTGTCTCTACATCAATGCTGAGCTGAATACATTGGCTGCTAGCTGCTTGGCTCAATGCTATGGATCAAAATCAGATGTTAAACTATGGATTCAACTTTATGAGTACTCCTATCCATATTGACAACAACAGTGCTATCTCCATTACTGAAAATCCAGTGAAGCACTCCAAGACTAAGCATATTGACATAGGTATCATTTCATTAGAGATATTCATGAGAGAAAAATCTAATCAGATTAATCAAAGTTAATTCAAATGAAAAATATCCTGTTTGTTTCCAAAGTTTTGAATGAAACAAAGTTAAGTATCTTATTGCAGCTATTGGATGAAAAACATTGATTAACCTGATCTCTTTGAAAACCTTTTTAAAATGTAAGTCTTGTGGTCAAAACAAATTAAGACCCTTGTTACAGAAATTCTCTCTGAAATTTTCTAAGTGTAAATTCCTTCGAAAAGAGAAATTAACCTTCGGAAGGACACTCTCATATCTTCCTGAAGCATAACTTCTCAAAGGGCATCAACTTTCTTCTGGAAGAACTTTGATTTCTACGGAAGAAGCGACTTGATTGCCATATCAGATTACTTCGAAACTAAAATTCTCCTTTCGGAAGAAAACTCTAACCTTCAGCAAGCATAGAATTGGCTTCGGAAGAAGAGAAAGAATGGCCTTCGGAAGACAAGTTACCTTCGGAAATGTGTGTTGATACATGTATGTCCCTATCATGATATGAATGTAATAGATCTTGTTTGTCTGATTCTGAGGTAATGCTTGGAATGATTAATGAAATGATATTGTTTGTTTGTTATTTATAATGTTTAATATTTCATTAATGAGTCGACGTTGAATTGGTTAATTAGGTTTGTGGTTGTTTGAATTGTTACACATAATGTATATTAGTTAATACATTCAAACTTAACAAAATGAAGTTCTCATGCGAATGGCCCATGCGAATGGACCATACGCATGAATAACTTCATACGAATGACTCAGTCGCACGACTGAACCAGGAGACTGGATCAGTCGTATGATTGTAACATAAGATTGCTCAGTCGCACGACTGAACACTCAGTCGTGCGGATGAATCAACCGCATGGTTCAATCGCACGACTGAACCATACTAATGGTTCAGTCGCACGATGCGGAACAATACTAACCTATAAATACAACCCAATCGTGGAAAAACTAGAGCATTCGTTAATTACGATTCCAGACGTACCCTAGCCGTCCAGAAGCCTCCCAATTCGTTTCTCCAAGTTCAAAGAACACATTAGATCGATTCCCAATCGACTTCTAACGTTAGATTCAATTCTTGATTGATTCTTCGTGTTCTCACTGATTGGATCGCCAATCAAATAGGATTCCGCACTATTGATCTGGTTTACACGCTAATCATAGGTATTTCGTTCAAATACAGGTCCTAACAAGTGGTATCAGAGCTTTGGCTCTTGATTACGTGTGATTCAATCAAGATGAGATAAAAAATTTGTGTTTTTACATTAAAACGCAATTTTTGGTGTCAAAGTGATCTTGGACGTTCCCTGCTCATCAAAGTTTGGTTTCTACGGACTTAGGGATTAGACCTTGTGAAAATTCGAATTTTTACGGCTGAAACACGTTTAAACCTAGAAAATTTCGCAAAACAGCAGCTTCAGTCGCACGAGAGTCCATTCGCACGACTGGACTTCATTCGCATAGTCCAGACGCATGATGGACCTAGTCGCATCTCCATTCGTACGATTGAACCGTTCGTTCGCATTGCTCATACGCATCAGATTCATTCGCATGACTGAGCCAATGCTTAGTTCAGCCGCACGATTGAACCAGTCGCAGAGTTCATACGCACGACTAGACCATTCGCATCCTTAGTCGCACCAGTGACAGTTGTTTTATTAGACTTAAAGTTATTCGCCATGGAAGATCAATGTCAGCCT
Organism: Flaveria trinervia; assembly: GCA_025506515.1. Lineage (NCBI taxonomy): Eukaryota > Viridiplantae > Streptophyta > Magnoliopsida > Asterales > Asteraceae > Flaveria > Flaveria trinervia. The sequence goes on from CM046457.1 coordinate 20,662,183, forward strand.
TTACTGCTGGGAAGGACTCTAGGATACAGAACCTGCTGTTGCTTGAGAGTGAGGTGGGTAATCATAATAAACCACCAAAGCTCTTGACGTTAGATGAGTTTCCCCACTGGAAACAACGTTTTGAGATCTACCTCAATGGAGTGGATCCGAATCTGTGGGAAGCATCGAGATTGGATATAGTACACCGGTGGGAGTGATGGAGTTAAGCTAACGTTAGGAGGGATGACGGACATGCAGAAAGTTAAATACAATGCAGAGAAAAGAGTTTATGCATTGATACACAGTCTATATCCTAAAGACATATTCCACCAGTACTCAGAGAATAAGCAGTCCAAGAAACTTTGGGGATGCTAGAAAAGAGGTATGACGGAATGCTTCGTTGAAGGCAATCAAGGCTAAGGAGTAAAGAAGGGAATTCGATAACTTCTCATCAATGGGAAACGAGAGTTTAGACGACGTTATAGATAGATTCTACCATTGATGAGTGAAAACATACACATGGGGTGGCTACTACCATGGAAGAGAAAGTACTAACTTTCAGACGGATTGCCTGAAAAGTGGGCTTCATTCGTGTCTAACCTGAGACAGAATGGAATGCTGGCAAAATGGATATTAATGACTTCATTCTTAAGTTGCGAGAAGAGGCACTTAGGATGAAGTACGGAGCTCAAAAGTCTTCGTACAATCAAAATCCAGCTTTGTACAACGCCACGCCTCAAGCTAAGACATCTGGAGCACCTCTCCAGACTGCATTTGTGTCTAGCTCATCGGGTCCTTCACATGCGTCTCCTTCAGGATCAGACACGTCGGACCTTCTTGTACCCACTATATTGGATCCGAAGCAAGTGCTACTAAACTGAAGACCGAGAATCTCGGTAATGTGACTGTGGAAGTAGCTCGAGAACACATGGATCTTTTGGCTGCAGTGGTTCATTCTTATGATAACTTGTGGCTGGGAAGATTGGAAACTGCCATCTGCCGACGAGGACTACGAGCAGGTGGACGAAATGGAGCTTGAGAGGATGGACATAATGTGGGCCTTAGCTAGTGCTGTCCGGAGGGCGAAGAAGTTTGTAAAACAAACCGGACAGAACTTGGTAGCTACTGGATAACCACATTTGGCTTTGACAAGAGCAAAGTGACCTGCTTCAACTGTGGAGAGAAGGGGCACTTCAAAGAGAATGTGTCAAGCCTAAGAAGTGGGTAACGGGAACCCGTTCTCGTCCTTCACTCGTCAAGACAAGCAAGCTACCAGTTCTACTTCATCAAGCAAGGATTCAAAAGATTTGACTGCTCATGATGATGAAGGACAGGATTGGAGCTTTAGGTTTGTCTCACCAGGGAATCAAACATTGCAAGTGTAGAAGATATTGACAATGATTCTGCTAGTGAAGGAGATCTAGCAGTTGAGATAGCGATGTCACATAGTGAAGAAGCAACTGCAACCGAGGTCAGTTACAAGCCTAAAGAGGAGACTACCACGTCAGAGACAGAAAAGACAGAATCACCAGAACCAGAGACATCTGATGCTGCGTTGATGGCTAACTCTTCTGAATCAACTCAGGTAAGTACTACTGACCAAATGTTTGATAATCATGCTTGTTCTGATTGTGATACTTTTAGGAATAGCATAGATGAAAATTTGCTAGGTTATTAGATCATAATGATAACTTAGTAAAAGATTTGCAACTGTGCACTGAGGCTAATAGGGTATTAAAACAAATGAGCATAGTTATAAAGAAAAGATAGACCTTTTGACTAAACAGCTTAGGGAAACCGAAGTAGTTGCTTTAACCAAGCTAATGACATTAGGTATTATCTAAACTCCCTAGAAGACACTAAGAAGCAAAAGGCAGTTCTAGAAGTAGAAGTAAATTCATTAAAACAAAAACTGCACAGTGGACTAGTTCTTCACACATAGTCCACACTTAGTGAGAGAAAGGAACAACGGGGAGGATTGGGTTATAAAGTGGTTCCACCACCACCTGAGACTTTGATGAACACTAAGACTAGACCAATAAATAATAATCCCATCAAGGATCATGTGGTGTCTACTCCTCTTGTTAGTGATCCAGATTCCTTATGTTCATCTATTGACTCTGGAAACAAACAAAAGGAGGCCACTTCAAAGGCAAAGGGTAAATTGCCTTGTGTTAATCTGGAAAAGGAATTTGAAAAGGTTAACTTAAAGTCAGGGTCAAACAGAGTCAAATCAGAACCTAAAAAGACTTCTAAGGTTAATCTTTCACATATTTCAAGTCAAAACCAATTAACCAAAAGAAAAAGATGTTAAACAGGTTAAAACAGTTAACTTTGTTAAACCAGAGAAAACATCAAAAGAACCAGAGTCAAAACCTAGAGTGAGTGATGTTACTAGAGTGTCACACACTCCCCAAAGAAAGTTTAATCATAAAGTTGATAGCAGGTCGTGCTACACTGTGTGAATATGGACACATTGCCTCCTATTGTCATTTCTATCAACACCCTAGGAAGAAGATTGAACCTCAGTTTCAAAGCCTAGGTCTTCTAAGAGGAATTCTCTGACTCCACCTAGAAGAACTAGTGAACCTAAAATTCAACCTGTACGTCAGTCGACTGTTTATCACAAACAGGCCTTGCACAAATCTGGATTATGGAAGGAGAAGACATCCTCTGTGTCTGATAATGATGACAAGAAGGAACCTGAGCTACCCTCATCCTCTAAGGGTCAATGGGTGGAATTTATGATGTGATGCCTCTGGAAACCCAAGCCAGTAAAGGCTTGTGTTCCTAACCTAAACTAATCCTTTACTTTGTATGTGCAGGGTGTTCGATACAGTGCTGAAACTAACACGTGGATTGTAGACAGCGGAGCATCCAGGCACATGACAGGAAACAGGGCCCTTTTATCAAACGTCAAGCAAATAAAAGGAGGGCATGTTTCGTTTGCTGGAAACAAGGGAGGCTATATCACAGCCCAGGGAGAAGTGAGGAATCGAAAGTTAAGTTTGATAAGGTGAACTACGTTCAACAACTACAAATAACTTACTTTCTGTTTCCCAAATATGTGATAAGGGATTTAAAGTCATCTTCGACAACAAGAAGTGTTACGTGCTAAAGAAAGACTACGTGATCCCAGAGGACCAAGTTCTGATGACTGCTTCAAGATATAAAGACCTTTATGTTTTGGATCTGTCAACAGCTTCTACAACGGATCATGAGGTTCAGTGTTTTCTATCTAAAGCTACTGAGAAGGATTCCATCTCCTGGCATAGGAGAATGGGACACATTAGTCAAAGGAAGATGAATCACTTGATTCAGAAGGATCTGGTGAGAGGAGTAATGTCAAGAACTTCCAGCTTCCTGACTTTGTGTAGCTTGCAAGAAAGGCAAACAGACGAAGAAGTCTCATACGGAAAAGAAAGTTCATTCAATAGAACTTCCTCTTGACTTCTTCACATGGATCTGTTTGGTCCAGTCAGTACAAGAGCATTGCAGGCGACTTGTACTGTTTTGTGGTCACTGATGACTACTCAAGGTTCACTTGGGTAATGTTTCTGAAATCCAAATCAGAAACATTTGAGTCATTCAAGGAGTTGGTAACCACACTGGAATCTCTCTACAAGCTGAAGGTTAGACAAGTACGCTCAGACAACGGAACAGAATTCAAGAACCAGTGGATGGAGGCATACTGCAAGGAGGGAATTGTGCATCAATTCACTTCTGCCTACCGCCTCAGATGAATGGCGTTGCTGAGAGAAAGAACAGAAGCTTGATAGAGACAGCACGGACTATGCTGGCAGACTCGAAACTGCCTATCCAATTCTGGAATGAGGCAGTGGCGAATGCATGTTATACACTGAATCGAGTCCTGATAGTCAAGCGCCACGGAAAGACATGTTACGAAGCTACTACAAAGACACAAACCGAATTTGGAGTATCTCGAACCATTTGGCGCGCCGTGCACACTTCTGAAGAAGACACAAGAAGGTAAATTCAGCGAGAAGGCAGATGAAGGAATCTTTCTAGGATACAACATACCGAACAAGCGAGTTTACAACAACTCAACAGGTCTAGTAGAAGTGTGGTGTAATGTTGACGTTCAGAGATATACCACACCACCTACTGGCAAAGGACCCGCCTACTTTTTTCGACTATGATGGATTCTTCAAGTCCTTCAACATCCCTCTCTCTCCCTCGGATGACAAGTTAGCTACTAGAATGATGTATGATATCTTAAATACACCATCTAGCTCACAGGGAAATCATCTATTCAGTCAGGGGAAGTAGTCGATGACAGTGACTCCTCCTCTAGAGATGAAGCTGAAGAAGATGACCAGAACAGTCAGGAGGAACAGGTTCCAGTTCCTGAAAGTCCACAAGCATCTACAAGTGATGCACCTTCGACTACGGAACCTCAAACTCCAACTACCTCAGATGCAGAACCAAATGTTCATAATCTTGGCTCTGAGGTAGCTGTTCCCACTACTCCAGGATCACGATTAAACGTCTATCATCCCTAGACAATGTCATTGGGGATGTCAGATCAGGAGTACAAACCCGAAATCAGCTTTATTCAGCTGACTACGCCTCGTTATGGAGAAGGTTACATTCATGATGGTGCTTATCGGTGTTTTGTCTCGCAGTTTGAGCCAAAATATGTAAGTGATGCACTAAATGATGAGTCGTGGGTGAGTGCCATGCAAGAGAAACTTCTTCAGTTCAAGAAGTTAGGTGTATGGACTCTGGTTGATAGACCTAAAGGTGCTAAAGTCATGGCACCAAATGGGTCTTGAAATGCAAGAAGGATGACCAAGGGGTCGTTATCAGGAACAAAGCTCGATTGGTGGTTAGGTTTTTCGCCAAGTCGAGGGAATTGACTACAATGAGGTGTTTGCACCCGTGGCAAGGATGGAAGCCATTCGTATCTTCCTTGCCTATGCATCGTACATGAAGATTAAAGTCTATCAATTAGATGTGAAGAGTGCATTCCTTCATGGGGAAATCAGAGAAACAGTCTATGTCAGTCAACCCGAGGGATTTGAAGATCCTTATCATCGGGATAGAGTCTACAAGCTCGACAAGCTTTATACGGGCTTCATCAAGCTCCAAGAGCTTGGTATGAGAAACTCTCGACTCATCTTGTGAAACACGGCTTTCGCAGGGAGTCATTGACTGCACGCTGTTCATTAAAGAAAAGATGGCGACCTACTGCTCGTACAGATCTATGTTGATGACATAATCTTTGGTTCAAAAACGAAGAGTTATGCAAAGAGTTTGAAGCAGTTATGAAGAAAGAGTTTGAGATGAGTGCTATGGGGGAGATGAAGTTCTTTCTCGGGTTACAGGTGGATCAGACACCAAATGGGATCTTTCTACATCAGACCAAGTATGTAGGAGACATTCTCAGTCGTTTTGACATGGAGAATGCATCTGCTGCTGGGACTCCACTTGCTACGAATCACGACATAGCACCTGATGAAAATGGAGATCTTGTAGATGCCATGATGTACAAGATCCCTCATGTATCTCACTGCCTCAAGACCTGATATCATGTATGCTACATGTTTATGTTCTAGATATCAGGCTAAGCCTAAGGTCAACCATCTGATCGGGGTCAAAATAATTTTCGTTATCTGAGGGTACACCCACACTTGGGTTGTGGTATCCTCATGATGATGACTTTGAGCTCACGGCGTATAGTACTCGATTACGGAGGCTGCAAGATGAACTACAACAAGTCTACATCCGCAGGGTTCAATTCTTTGGGAGAAGACTAGTTACTTGGCAGTGTAAGAAGCAGACATCGGTTGCATTGTCAACTTGTGAAGCTGAATATGTTGCTGCTGCAAGTTGCTGTTCACAAATCATCTGGATTCAACAGCAAATGCGGGATTACGGTTTAAAGTTCTCCTCTACTCCTATTTGTGTTGATAACTCTGCTGCAATTGCAGTAACTAAAAATCCGGTCCAACATCCTAAGACCAAACATATCGGTATTAAATACCTTTCATAAGAGACTGTTTTGAAAAGAACTTAATTGATGTGGTAAAATTAATACTGATTTTCAATGCGCTGACCTCTATACTAAAGCCTTTGATAAACCACGTTTTCAATATTTGCTAGAGGTCAACCGTTAAAAAGAAAGGTGAGGTTATTCCTGATGATGATAATGTGTAGTCTGATGTAGTTTAGTTAAGTTTTTCTTTTTATTTTTTATTTTTATTTGTTTATTTTAGTCTGTTTAATTTAAACTCATGTTATTTTGCTGTTTATTAAATCCTAAAATAATAACCAGTTATGATTTTAGTATTTTAGGGGGAGAATTTGTCAGCAAGTAACATTAAAAAAATGGGAGAAGGAGTGGATAGCTAATATAAGGTAGACCGTAACTGTGATACCGATTCAAACCCTTTGAAAAATGATAGTATACAGGAACAAATCAAGAGGGACTGTAAAATTTAAATTTAGAAAAGATGCAAAGATTCAAAGTATAAGTCTGTGTAGTCTAAGCAATATAAAAGGAAGATGATAGAAAAACTGGTAACTCCTAAGGCAACACAACGAGAGTAGACCTAGAGGTTGCTAGACCACAAATGATATGTCGGTAGATTCAACACAATAGATGATTAGACTTGACTGGTGATTTCAGATCAAACTAAGTTGTTCAACTGACTGTGGGCTTCCATCTTATCACTGGTTAACACAGTCAACAATATTCAATTAAGGGGAAATGAGCATGTAAACGCCACAATGTGTGCGGATGACCATAAATAGAGCAAAGCAAGAAAAATGAAAGACAAATGCTATAAAGCTAATGACTTATGTTGTTGGTGCATTTTGTGCAAAATAATATTAAGCTGCTCTAACAAGGAGATAGTTGTGTGCCTCTCTGTTGTGCGATGGCACTGACCTGAGATAAGCATAACCTAGATATTCTAGAATTCATTGTTGTTTCGCCGCCTCTCTGCTGTGCGATGGCACTGACCTGAGGACTGGCTTCTCTTTGAAAGCTCTAAGAATAGTCTCTCCTTGTAATAATACCCGTAGACCGCTCAAAAGCTCCTGAGGAATGTTGATTACCATATAAGTGTGGGATCCACAAATGTTAGTTGAAATAATAAACCTAAAACAATCACCAGTTTGTGTCAAAGTCTGTGTATGGATTTAAGTGGACAACATATTGACAATCATTGTGGCTGCAATTCTTGAAAGTTCAAATCAATGTGGTAATCAAAGAGTTCCAGTATGATTTTCCTAAAGTTGCTAACGACTCTGGATGAACACCAAGAATTGAGCATCAAAAGATTTTGATAACAAGTCCAAAATGATTTGACTTGCCTGTATGATTCCAAAATTGAATTGGTCCAGGTATGGTCAATCTAAGTTGAAGCTGTCTATTCTGGAACCAAATCCAGTAGATTTCCATCTTAGGACTTATCTCTCATAAAAAGCAAAAACAATTCTTATTTTTTCTTTAGTTTAATTTTCTAATTTATTAGTCGTTTTAGTTTGTTGTTTGTCGGACTACATCAGGAAAATCAGTAAGGGATCAACTCACTAAAAGGGTCATGTCTGAGATGACCACATGTGTTTAAAAGTTTAAACAGTCACGTCTGAGGTGATCAAAAAGTTTTCAAGTCAAAACGATCATGTCTGAGATGATCAAATGCTCATAACGTTAATTTCTACAATTAAAGGGTTTTTAAATGTTAAATATTCAAATTGGCAGAAAATTTAATAAGTATGACCCATTCGCACGAATGGACCATACGTATGGACCAATCATACGAATGGAAGCCATTCGTACGAATGGACCATGAATATGGACCATCCAACCGAATGGCCCATACGATTGGCCCAGTCGGACGCTTAAGGGCGGACGAGTGAGTCAGTCGCACAATTGAGATCCAGTCGGATGACTGAAGAAGGAAGACTGAACCAATCGCACGACTGAGTCCCACTCGCACGACTGAAAGGTGCGTATGAGCTCAGTCGCACGATTGAATCTAGGGTTAGTATAAATAGAGGGGGAGTCGATCGCAGAGACTCACCACCCTCAAATTAACCCTGAATCGCACGACTTAACGCCATTCTGCCAAAATTCCATTTGATCTCTAAATCCCCCCGTTTCTTGATTACTGACCATATACTCGACTCTACAGGTAATTTACGGTAAAGAAGCACTCCCATAACTTTCAATTTGATGCAAAATCGGTACATTCGGACTCGCAAAGAACCGAGACTTAAGTGACTAAATAACCTAACCAAATGACTCAAACAAAAGAAAGTAAGATGTTAGGTGTTATAAGAATGTATTGCGAGTCAAATGAACCAGATAACGATGTCTAAAACTCAAAAGTGGTGAAAAAGTGAATTTGAATTGAACAGTCAGTACATCATGCGAATGGACAGATGATGAACTTCAGTCGCACGACTGAAGGGTGCGAACTGCTTAAACGCACGACTGAACCATGCGTATGAAGTTCAGTCGCACGACTGGTGTAACCGCATGAGGTTATAAACGTATGAGCCCAGTCGCACACTCAGTGGTACGCATGGGATCAGTCGCACGACTGAAACCCATTCGCACTGTTCAATCGCACGACTGATCTCAGTCGCACAATCTCAATCGCATGACAGAAAGATTTTCTTCAAGTTTAAGTGTTTCATGACTTTCTTAGCCAATGGTACTAACGTTTACTATCTTTGTGTAACAGATGGCGAGTCGATGGACTATGAGCACGAAGCACAATATATGTGCTCATCTGGATTTGACATCCAGAAACGCTGCTGATTTCTCTGGCATCATCATTTCTACTGAGATCGAGGATTGCACATGCCATATCTACTCCTTGTACTCCGTATCGATCCATTCAGCAGGCCTTCTGGGAAGGCGCTACAGTTGATAGATCGTCTGAGCCTCATTGCATCAGAAGTACCATCTTTGGAGAGGCTATTACTATCTCAGAGGAGGATCTAAGGATCGTATTACAGTTGGGGGATGACACTAATTGTCCGACTCGATTACACCCCCTCACAGTCAGAGGATGCTTTCTTAGAGCCAAGTACTCTGGGGACATCAATGCTGGGGTACTCAACAAGAGTAACCTCTGTCCCCAGTTTAAGTATCTTGCGCACGTGCTGCTTAAGTGCATAGCTTCCAGGAAGGGAGGTTTTGATGAGCTATCCGACCAGATACAGAACGCGTATGTTGCGTTGGTGCTGAACCACCCGTTCAGCTTCTCCAAGATGATCTTCACCTACCTGGTGGAGAACATCGAGGGGAAAGGGAAGGAGGGCTTCTGTATGTACCTGAGGTTTATGCAGATGATCATAGATCAGAAGCTTCCCTCCCTGCCGAAGGAGAAGGAGGATGCGGTAGTCCTCGAGGTGATGGATGACACTACCTTGGGGAGGATGAAGGTGTACAGGGGGAAGCAAGTGAAACCCTGTCAGGAGGTTGTTTGGGCATCTGGCCCGGAGGACTACGTGGTGCCAGCCAAGAGAAAGTGGCGCCACGATGATAGTAACTCTGATGTGGAGCAGATTGCTCTACCCACTCATGACTCGGATGATGATGACAGTGGGGATGCTGGAGACGGTATGCCTATTCCACCTAGAGGCACTGTGTCTGATGTTGTACCTCCAGTGTCCACCCCAGCTGGAGATGTAGCCGAGTCAGCTGGATTCCATCAGGATTTTGTTCATGGTGCGGAGGAGGAGGAGGAGGAGTCGGATGAGGAGCCCCTAACGCGAACTGTGGGAAGCAAAGTTGTTCCCACAGAACATGGGCTAAGGGTGGTTGGTGAACACCCGAGAGACTCCGAGAGAGACTGATACTGACCAAGCTATGCACCGGGGTCAGCAGGCAGGGTTGTAGAGGGAGCATCCACCTCAACGGGGACGAGGAGGAAGAGGATGGCTAAGCCCCATGGTCAGAAGAAGAAGAAGCGTCAGTTGACTTCGTCCCACCATAGCCACCACATCCACCACAGCTACCATAGCCACCACCATACCTCCCACCACAGTACAGATTCCATCCACCACCATATCCTTTACTCCCACATCACCTCCACCATTTCACAGACCTATCTTCACTACAGCCACCACCACCACCACTTCACACCAAGCAGGACCCTCAGCCCATCCCTCAATACTTATGGCATCACCTCTACCTCCAATCGGGGTAGAGGAACAGCTGTCTGCGCTCAACAGGATGGTGATGCGCTTACTGGCTGCAGATGAGGAGAAGGCGGCCCAGATCCGCTAGCTTACTGACCTGACTGCTGCACAATCTCACCAGATTGCAGAGCAGGCTCGAGTTATAGAGGAGCAGGCCTAACAGATGGCTGCTCGAAGCACTGAGATAGCCCAACTCCAAGCACATAGTGTCACATCAAGCAAGAAGTTAGAGGAGTTGGAGGAGGCAAAGAAGACTATCATGTTAAAGCTGAAAGGATCTAAGGAGGAGCCCTTGAAGATCAAGGTAGGGGACGGAGATGATGATGATGAAGATGATGATGAGGATGATGAGGGTGATACAGAGGAGAATGAGGAAACCGAAGGAGATAGGACAGAGGAGAAGGACGATGATGATGAAGCAGAAGGAGGGGATGCAGCTGCATCGGCCTCTGCTTTAGGTCAAGAGAAAAGGTCAAAGAACCGACAAGACCAACCAGCTTCTACTTCTGCTCCTCCAAGTGACGAGACGATGATACAGGATAAAAATCCAAATTACCAAAGAGATGAGTTTGATGTTGCTCCCCTTCAGCAGGTCAAGACTCAGCTAACAATGATTCTTGATCTATAAGGGATTGTTAGGAGGTCAGCGAATTATACCCCTGAAGAAGGGGAAATAATTCATGACCTATCAAACGAGCAACTCGCAGAGATTTTCAAGCTAAATCCAGATGAGATAGTGAAAGATGCTCCGACATGCGATTCGACTAGTGATGAAGAGCTCAACGATGTTGATGAAGTCGAGATCGAAGATGTCACTGCCGAGGATTACCCTCAGTACGCTGACAATGAGGGTAATGTGGTCCCCAATCTGGGTGAATCCTTGTCAGCGATATTTTTGAGGTGTTGAACAAGATGGAGCAAGAAACAGAGAAAGTAGTAGGAACAGCCCAAGCCTCAAATGATGATGTCGACATTCGAAAGGCTGAGTGGGCTGCATGTTTTGAAGAAGTTAGAGCCCAACGTACTGCACCAAAGAAGGATGCCTACACCAAACTCTACAGAGTCAAGAAACATCACAAGGTGTCAGGAAGGATCATAGCATGGGCGTATTTTGAGGATCTTAATGCTTATGCGGTTAAGAGAGAACAGGGCATAGAGTACTTCATATTCCCACATGATCTGAAGACTCTACCAGGTTTTGAGCTCAACCAGCTGGCTAAGCTAAAGCTTTTGTATGCTGAACCGAGGAAGATGTCAGGCTGGTTCGAGGCTGCCCTAAAGAAGGAGTACCACACCAGATGGGTTAACTTCAGACCCCAACAGCCTACTAGGTATATCAGAAGGTCTGAGGTTGATGCCATTACTGGCAAGCCCAAGATAGTGTTGAAGTGGAATCCTCCGCGCACAATGTCAAGAATCCCACAGGGAAATGCCACAGGACTTCACTCCCATTTTAAGTGGTGGTACTACGATTGGCAAACAGCTGAAGCGATCATAGTCCTAAGCAAAGAGGGAAAAATGGATACGATCAGGGTATTCGACCCGATGTGGCTTACTAACTTGTCGGATAATGATGTCTATACGCTATACAAGTGGCCATTGTTCTATGATACGCAAGATATTGTACAAGCCCTCCAGTTCCAGAATGTTATACGACTCTGCTTCGCGTTTGAGATTCACACGGGAGTCACAAAAGAGGAGAAGTACAAGAAATACAAGGAGGTTATGCAGAAAACAAGAGATTAGAGAGATCTAGGTCCAAGGGGGAGTTTGTTGATACATGTATGTCCCTAGATCATGATATGAATGTAATAGATCTTGTTTGTCTGATTCTGAGGTAATGCTTGGAATGATTAATGAAATGATATTGTTTGTTTGTTATTTATAATGTTTAATATTTCATTAATGAGTCCACGTTGAATTGGTTAATTAGGTTTGTGCTTGTTTGAATTGTTACACATAATGTTATATTAATTAATACATTCAAACTTAACAAAATGAAGTTCTCATGCGAATGGCCCATGCGAATGGACCATACGCATGAATAACTTCATACGAATGACTCAGTCGCATGACTGAACCAGGAGACTGGATCAGTCGTATGATTGTAACATAAGATTGGCTCAGTCGCACGACTGAACACTCAGTCGTGCGGATGAATCAACCGCATGGTTCAATCGCACGACTGAACCATACTAATGGTTCAGTCTCACGAATGAACAATACTAACCTATAAATACAACCCAATTCGTGGAAAAACTAGAGCATTCGTAATTACGATTCCAGACGTACCCTAGCCGTCCAGAAGCCTCCCAATTCGTTTCTCCAAGTTCACAGAACACATTAGATCGATTCCCAATCGATTTCTAACGTTAGATTCAATTCTTGATTGATTCTTCGTGTGTTCTCACTGATTGGATCGCCAATCAAATAGGATTCCGCACTATTTGATCTAGTTTACATGCTAATCACTAGGTATTTCGTTCAAATACCAGGTCCTAACAAAGTTTACACTCGGAGAGAGATCTTATGTGTACGTAAATTTCTTGGGCCACACTGTTAAAAGCAAATATTTTGTTAATGATGTCGGATTATTAACTGAGTTTAACCTTACTGCCATGTCATTTCATCCACTAAACCATCACATCACTTATCCTAACCCCCATTACCGTCTCTCCAAAATCTTTTAAATAATCTCGACTATTCACTTTCATTTCTTACTTGCAACTTTACAGCCCTAGAAATTTCTTCTTCTCATCTTTACCCAGCTCAAAACATTCCAATTCACCTTTCCAAATGGCCTTCAACCACAGCACAATCAAGCTGCACTTCTTGATTCATCAGAGATGCTAACTTCTCAGATATCATCTCCTTCCTAACCCAATCTTCATACTACACCGCTCTAACTGTTAACCCCACAATTTACACAAACCACATGTCTGAATTTTGGGCAAACGGTCAGATTGAAACCCTAAATGGGGTCCGTGTCATTCTCTCGAGTATTTGTGGCCAGGAGTTGGTCATTACTGAACAGCTCATCAGGGAGCATTTAGAGCTTCATGATGATGGCGCTCCAACGGAATTTCCCAAAGCAGACTTGGATCATTCTTATCTCCAAATGGGATATGGAGGAGATGTTAGTAGGTCAACTGTCTACAAATTTAACTTCTCGTACAAATGGAAGTTCCTGATACACGTGATCCTTCACTGCTTGTCGAATAAATCCGGCGGATGGGATCAAATTCCATTTGAACTTGGGTGCCTTGTTCATGGGTTGGTAAAAGGCCTCCACTTCAACTATTCAAGATTTGTGCTGACTAACCTCATGGGAAATCTTCAGAAAGACACCTTTTTCATGTATCCAGGTTTCTCCAGCATATAATCAAATGTGAGCTAGACCAGAGCACGCTTGTCTGTGCAGCTGCTCTGATGCTCCCCAGATGAGGCCGAATATCTTCAAAACTTTGAAGAGAGTGTCCACCAACTTCACAGGAAGAGATACTGCACTTCTTCCAGGTATGACTGAGCCAATGGCTCCTGGTGACGTCCTTGTAAATCCCACAGGTGATGAACCCACACCAGCAACTACCCCCACTATGCCAACACTACCCATCACCATCACTTATCAAAGACGTCCCAAACGAACCCTTGTTCAATCTACTCTGATTGAACAAGCTCCTCCTATTCTATCCAAAAAGGCTAGAGTGGAACAAAGGGCTCCCACTCAGCCTGAGGTCCAACCATCCTTCATAATTGACCTCAATTTGGGTCCTGAGTCTCCTCAGTCTCAGACCTATGAGCCCACAACCCAAGCTGAAAGCCCTCACGGTGAGTCTCTATACTCCCCTGAGCAGCCAACAAGGGACAGCCCCACTAGAGGCTCAATGCCTGTAGACATTGACCAAAGTCCCGGATCAGTAGGTTTAACCATCCTATCCTTCACTGACCTTTTATTCAAAACTGATGAAGAGATAGCATCTCTCCATGGCAAGGAAGTTAATCAACAACACCCTCTCCAAGATCAACAGAGTCTGGAGAAATCTCTTATCTCTAGCCCCCATCAGCAACCAACTGAGGTGAGTCCCACTGATGTGGAGGGGACTCATGTAGATTCAGCTGCCACTACAGAAGGTGCCTCAATGGACCTTATGGACAGTGGTAACATTTCTCAGACTGAATCTACGGCAACCGAGCCTTTGATGACTCTAAAAGAGACATCATTGAGCATGGGAAACCAGGGTACCAAGAAACCACATCTGGTGGTGGGGATGAACATACTAGGTATGTTACCTCATCTCCCCGTGATTCTTCGAAAGAAGATGAGGGAAGCATGCAACTCCTCATTAAAGATCTTCTTTCTAAAGTCTCAAATCTGGAATCTCAGGTTAGGACTTTAGAGGCAAGATCTGCCACTCAGCAACTTGAGATTGACAATCTCAAGGCTCAACTAGCTGAGAAATAGACAGAGAGGTCTGTTAGGCACGTACCTGTTCAGGTCTTGTCACACCCCAACCTTGACGGCGGAAACGTCGAGATATGAGGGTTTCAATTGTTCACAGCCACATAACGCTATTTATTAAATCCAAATATATTAATCATAAGATTTAATTGTAACATTACAAGCAAAAATTTCAACAAAGAATACATCATGTACAAATGCTACAAATAACATGCTCATCCATTTTATCTCTAGGTCCAATCCTAGATGTGATAAGCTTCAAAGAGTAGAACACATACTTGAGGTATTCCTAAAACATGTTAAAAATAAAAGGTCAACATAAAAATGTTAGTGAGCATTCCACAGTTTCAATACATAAGTATATAAAAGATGGCAATTCAAGTCGTAAGTTGGAGAATAAAGTGATTAGGGATGTTATGAACAATGCAACAATCAAACCTCGACAAAGTTTTACAAGTCTCAAACGTTTACAAGATTATACGATGAGCTAGGTGTACTTGGATCAACCAAAGCAGGCTTGTCTGGCCCATAGATCTATGACTTCGCTGGGCTAGCAATAGTTAATGATTGTATATATAACGCCATAACATGGTAACCACGAAAGTTCAACTAACCACAAATTTACAAGATGAATTGCCATAGGTTTACAAATCTCAATAAGTTTAAAAGTGCCATAGTATAAGTTAACATGTTTCACCCCAAAGTGTGAAAATAAAAAAAAGGGGTATGGAAATACTCACATTGATATAAGCATTACAAGATGATAAATAAAGATTAAAGGATGATCCAAAGTAATCCCAAGTATTCATTACAAGGCACCTAAATATGTATTACAAGATGAAGATTAATAATACGATTAACGTTCAAATAATGATTAGGGTTTCACTAGTTTTAAGGGGTTTTTGATAAGTAACAATTTACAAAGTAATTATTTACATTTTTTAATTCATTAGAAGAATTATATATGTAAATATTTTAGAAATGAATTTAAATATAACAAAGTTGGAGTTCAATATGTAATTAATTCTTTATAGTTTTCTAAGAATAATATATCATTATCACAATTATAAAAGTAAACCTTTATAGAATAAAAATACTATTGTGCCCATTAGTATTTTAAATGATTTTTAAATATTGTATCAAGTCTATATTATGTAAATAATTATTCAATTATTTTAAAAGAAACCATTTAAATATATAAAAGTTAAATGATCATAAGAAAATAATTAAGCTTTTTTTAAAAAGGAAAAGCATTTGGATCAATGTTTTATTATTTATTAAAATAAGCTAAAACCAGAAAAGAATCCAATTGTATGTTTGAGCATGTAATGATTTTATAAAATAAACAATATTTAAATTCTATTTAACAAGATATTTAACTAATTATATTCTTTGTTTTAACAAAATAGAATAACATGTTAGATTATTATAAAATTAAATTTTTAGAGAATAATTGGTTAGCCTTTAAAATAACTAGAATTTATAAAATAGATTTTTAGAATTTTTAGAATTTTTATATATTTTGTATAGGCTGAAAAAGCACCTAAAAAAATAATGAGGATACCCGGGTTCGAACCCGGGACCTCAAAGTTGGGAGATGGACATGGAACCGGTGAACCAAGGCATACAGCCACGATTATCATCGGTTTGTATTGAATATAAATAAAATCCCAAGGATTTCCCCCAATCCAGAACCCTAGATCGGTATAAACCAAAATTGAATATCAGATTGATGTTGTTAATCAAATTAATGTTAGAGATTTTGTTCCCCAACTGTAATCGAACATGTATGTGTAATCAATTACCGTATCAAAGTGTTGAGCACCAGATTGTATGATGAACAGGTTGCGGCCAAACTCAATACTGTTTGATGAGAAACAAACGAATAATAACTCAATTTATTGCGCAGAAAGCTTTTAGTAACCTCCTTGATCAAAAGCCCTACTTCAATTTTGGTTTATGACGACTCAATGGCAGAGTTCGAATGAGAGTCGGTTCGCGATGAATGTGTATAATCGAACGTGATGCTTGCGTTGGTTTCAGGTGAAATTGAGTGTTGAGTTCGATTAGGAATAGGTATATGATCGTTCGTGTTCGATTAATTAGATTATTATTGAGATTTAATGCCCGAACGGTTATGGGTTTATGATGCTACAGTTACTCACTCGATTGGGTATCATTCGACGTTTAAACCCCAATTATTAACCGCATTAAGGTTCGAATTAAGTTCACGTATGATTCGAAACGGTTTTTGGGTCAAAATCGTGGCTAAAAGGGCCGTTTTGGCATCGCCGGAGTTCGGTCGGAGGCGCCGGCCTCCTCTCGCCGGAAATACGAGGAAACAGGGGGAAAATGGTTTGGTTTTTAAAGACTTTACACAAAATGGTCCCTGTGTTTTCAACAATTAACAACAAGAACTTAAAGTTTTGTTTTTAGTTTTAGCTAATTTACACTTTAGACCCTGAAGTTTTAAAATGTTATTATTTTATGCTAAAGCTAGTTAAATACAAGTTTTAAAATAATAACACTTATATTGTTTCTATTTTTTACAAGATTACTTTTAATATGATTATTATTATTAATCTTATTATTATGATATTATTGTTATTAATATTATTATCAATAATATTATTATTATCAGTGTCATTATTATAATAATAATAATAGTTATTATTTTATTTAAGCTTATGAACACCTTAATTTTATAATAATAAGCAAACATTATAACACTTATAATGTTATTATTATTATATTAATTGTTAATCACCAAATTAATTATTAAGTATAACAAACCCCAAAGTTTCAAAATGCATAAAAGGCCCTTTTAAGATTTAACAAAGTTAACTTCTAAGTTAACAAAATTAAGAGATGTCACAGGTCTCCCTGACTTCCTCCTCCAGCTCATCTAGTTCTCAAGATGATGCTACCAAAAAGGGGGAGAATGTTCAAAGACAAACACACAAGGAACCACAGAGCCGGCCTTCCACTTCAACATCTTCCTCTCCCATCATTTCTGCG